>WIDE01000002.1:0-188594 GCA_015039315.1 Clavulina sp. PMI_390 | reverse complement strand
CGAGTCGAGGACGCCCTTGTTCCACTTCTCGAAGATGGTAGCAATCTCGGCCTCCGGCAGACCAAGACCACGGCGGAGAATATCGTAACCCTCAGCAATCAGCTGCATGTCTCCGTACTCGATGCCTAACCACGAAGCGCGCACAAGCGGACATTAGCCATGAACTCAAGCGGGGAGCTTGTGAATATGAATGAGAATATCGAAAAAAAAATTCACCGTTGTGGACCATCTTGACGTAGTGGCCAGCACCCTCTGGGCCGACCCAGTCACAGCAGGGCTCGCCGTTGACTTGTGCAGCGGTCTTCTGGAAGATTTCTTTGATGTGAGGCCAAGCTTCGGCGCTGCCTCCGGGCATAAGCGAAGGTCCAAAACGAGCACCCTCCTCACCGCCAGAGACACCAGAGCCGACAAAGAGCAGCCCCTTGGCGGCAAGCTCCTTGGTGCGGCGGGTCGAGTCGGGGTAGTGAGAGTTTCCACCATCAATGATGATATCACCCTTCTCGAGGAACGGCTCAAGCTGTTGAATGAAGGAGTCGACGGCCGGGCCGGCCTTGACGAGAAGGACAATTTTCCGGGGAGTCTTGAGCTTGGCGCACAGCTCCTGGATAGAGTGAGCGCCCTGGACATTAGTGCCTGATAGACGTCCGGTACCGATTCCACGATAAGTCGGCGTCGTATGCGCCCGTGGCGCCAGCATGGTTCAAGTTCGGCAAATCAAACCGCGACAGCAAGCAGCGGCCGATCGGGAAGGATCGTCGGATTCAAGTGGGCTGCATGAGCGAGCGCTCTTAATATCCAATGGAAAAAATAACTCACCCTTGGCTTCGTTGGCCAAAAAGTCGTCAACTTTGCTGGTCGTTCGGTTGTAGGCGACAACGGTGAAGCCCTTGTCGTTCATGTTGAGGATAAGGTTTTGACCCTAGCAAAATGCAATCGCCGTCGATCGGGATACATCAGCGACGAGTATCGCGGTAAGAGTAATCTAGATTATCAATGGCTGGCGCATACATACCATGACGGCCAAGCCAATAAGGCCGATGTCACCACTAGTGCATACAACGACATGAGCTCATCGCGAGGTTGGGATGTCTACAAAGGGGAACTGAGCACATACGTAGGAGCAGCCATGTGTTTATGTATACTAGTTAATCGCTCAATCTTGGCGGATAGGATGGATGGGGATGGTGGGAGGATGGGGACGCGTTCCGTGGGCCTTCTTTAGCACTGTTTATCAGAGTACGCGTGGGAACTGGTGACGCCTTCTTCCCCTGCAGAAATGGAATGGAATCAAAACAAACTCTCGGATTACGGATCCGTATTGAGGTGGTACTTGGTTGTGTCATTGAGTACCAGAGTCCCATGCGTAAAGTAATCAGAGTACTTTGGTGGGGGATGGGAACGTGAGTGGTGGAAGCCAAGAAGCTCTTTGTGGATGTATGTATACTGTACATGTTAGAATGTAGCCGGAAAAGGCTCTTTGAGATCTGTTTACTGCACTTATCAGCAAAAACGGTCGTGTCTTCCAGTGCTGCGCATAATCCAGACCGTGGGTATCCGCCCAAAGCCACACAAAGACTGGCCACCTCCTAGTCAATGAACAGGCACCAGGGGCAAGTTTTTGTCAAGTGGTGGGGGCTAGCAGGCATATGATGGTCAAGAGTGTGAGATTCGTGGAGTTTGTGATGCTAGAAGAACTGTGGGTGGAAAGATGGCTAGTACAAGCTTGTCATCATGGTGAGGCATGACTGTGACCGTGATAAAGCAGCTTACCACCGAGAAGGTAGCGAGCCATCCCTGAAGTGATGGGAATACTAATGAAAGGCGAGTTCTAAAGTCTGATGCCATATCTGCCTCGAAAACGCAAAGAAATAATGCTAGATTGGGGGATGGAGATCCTCGATCTAGCTTCCCAGGCGTCCCAAGTCGCTTGAGCGTTCAGCTATCTGTGATATTTCATCTTCGAGTTCGTTGGCGAAATCGATCACTACCGGTAACTTCTCAATTTATGTCGTATGCAACAATTTTGGCTCTCGGAGCTCTGACGCTGACATAGGAGGCAGCCTCATGCTTCATTCCACACATTATTGCACGAATGGTTTGGCATAAACCGTGCATTGGAGGGTTGACCCGATCAGTGAAGGCGTCAGCCAGCATCGAGATGAAGGGTGGATTCACAAGTGTTAAGAGGTCAAATGTCAGGCATTAATGTACAGTTGCAAAGCATCATTTGATCTCGACATGCCGATAGCCACAATTGAACGGGATTAATGGGATTTGGAAATGTGAACAAATGGGAAAGTATCCAAGGGATGGTTCAATATCGATCAGAGTGCGCTCTGCCCATGAAAGTAATTAGTCAGGGTCATTGCCCTCCTCCCGCAGAGGTACCCCCAGCCTTTGCGGCTGCAGCTTTCTGTCATATCAGAAATCATCGCGAGATGAAGGTCGAGTTTTGAGTTCCGGATGCCAAAGAGAGGACATGTGAGCGAAGCAAATGGTGATACAGGGAAGCTATAAACATACCGCTTGCTTTTCTCGCATCAAGGCCGCATCACTAGCATGCGATGAGAGCACCACATCGGAATTTGCACGACTAAGCGATATAGCACTAATGACGACTCACGCTTCCTTCTTCTTCGCCAGGGTTGTTGCGCTCTGCTTAGGCTTGTTCTGCGCAGCAGCCTTCTTCTGCGCCTTCTGGCGATCCTGCTCACGCTGATTTCCACCTATCATACCAAGGGTCCCATCACATCGAGTTATGTTGAGAGGTATCGAGAAGGGCATTGTCGAATTGCCTCAGCTTAAGATTACAACCAGCGAAAGAGATCCAAGTAGAGACGCACGAGTCATAAGGTCGTCCTAAAAGAGAGGGTTCTAGATAGAAGAGTACGAGGAATGCAATTTCCAGGCGCCCCTCAAGCGACAGACAGGCACGAGGAAAGGCACTGCTTTGGGTTTGGGTTGTTTGGCGTATGTCACGCGTCACGCCATCTTCCCTTGTCCTCACCAAGGTCTTCGGGAAATCGAGAGTGCCGTATTATGACCCTCGATAGTAGACCCTAATTGAGGTCTTGAGGCCTTGTCGAGTCAAATGTCGTTGGCCTCCTATGGTCAAGCCTTAATATAACTAGTGAATGCGTGGGCTCACCCATAGCAGCTTCTCAAAGTGGTGCACTGATTAACCTTGGACACATTAAGAATACCCCACAACCCATCTATACTAGATATAACAACCCATCTGTACGCCTAAGGACCTTTCACTCCTCTCTGATCTGATCAACCAGTAAACGGATAGCACTGATGGTCTGGATCCTTGATGAAGTCAACGTTTTTTTTTGGTCTGGGTGACCATGAAGCAGATGGTCTCTTGGAATTATCAAACAGCATACTGTTGTGATATATGCAGTGGCCAACTGTTCAGTCAGATTTGTAGATCCTTTGTCAGGCACTGGCGCCAAGCTGCGCAACCGGGATGAAGAGGCTACATTCATGATATCCTCTCCATTCCGTCGAATTTGAATGTAAGGGAGCTAGCTTTTCTTTCCGCCCGAGCTATTCCATGTACACCGCTGGGCGATCCACGGGATGTATCGACCCAGATGCAGCACCATTTATGGTGGCCATTATTAAATCGGCGTGGCAGGACAATCTATCTAATTCGGGACGATCGAGACTGCTTTGATGCCTCTCGGCAAGAAGCTGATGACGACGAACCAATTTGCCACGCAACCTTCGTTAACTAATAATTGGGAATAGAAGTCATTGCCTCCGGTCTCCTTAGTTTATAGGAAGGCTATCTCCATCGATCTCATTACCTCGAAGGGGCTCCGAGGAAATAGCACTCCTATTGCCGACCGTGCGGTTGTTGCCTGCTCGCTTCAAGTTTCGATGAGGCAAGTTACAACTCAGTGTCGAGGTCTTGACGCCCCTGAGATCGTTGCCAAGCACATGCAGGGAGCAAGGCTCGCTCATTTCGATCAACGTTCATATCCACCAGCTTCCTCGCCCCTTCCCATGAGGCTGATAATGAGATTCCTCTGTTGCATTCAGTCCTCCCCTCCGCCGCCCTCCCAGGGAAGTCGTGCGGAGATCGATCCGGTGGTGCTGGGGATGTGGATGAGCCTTGAGGTTGGACCTGCGCATGTATGGGAGCATGTGAGAAATGTCGGTGGCTCTCACCAGATCACAGCACTCGGTGATCCTCCCGGCGCCCAGTCGTGTGATACCGTATATGCTGATGACCGCCTGTGGCGGACCTTTTAGGCGGTCTACGTAAGGTTACTGTGACTCTCTTGTCGCCTGAATGACACGACAATGCCCTCATGCGCTGGGCCAGAGGTATGTTGACGCTCTAATTGATGTTGTTTGGGAAACCTGCGGGTTTAAGCTCATGCTAGCGTCAAGCTTCTAGACTTCACGTCAGCAGCCTGCGCAGCCCCTAGGGCGTCAAGGGGCTGCGGAAATCCAATTCAATCTTCCCATTTCGGGAGAGTCTCGCAATGGCTACTATGCAAATCCCGCTATTTTCAGGGCAGCGGGAATGTCTCCGAGGTATTCACTCGAATATGATAACCATTTTCGTTGGTGATATCACTCCCAAGGAGCGGCGCCGCTCCCTGATCATCCTGACTGTGTGTCCCCCCATAGATGCGCCAAAACCTTTTAGCTCCTCCCCAACGGTCATCTGTCACTGTCTTTTGTAATTTTCCGCTCGCTTGAGAGGCTCCGCCTTTCTTATTGAGCGTGGGCCGCATGACGGCAGTCGAGGAATGCAGGGTTTCCTCCCCCCCTTTCCCGGCGATGTGCTCTCCGATCTGTACCCTGCGTATTCACGCAATTGGGTCGGCCCCTGATCGATCTGATTCATCGACTGTGAGGGTAATCGAGCGTAGCATACCCCTGATGCTCTATGCGGTGATATGAACCGCACCGCAATACTCATAGATTTACTCGTGGAAAAGCGATCTGAGACAAAGAAGACGTGCCCCTGCGTCTATATTTCTCGTGTTTCCAGTCGTTGCGCTAGTTACAAGGCGGCGAACAGCTTGGCCGCGTGGAGTTTGCTCGCTCGGGTTCTGGTGGAGTACGCAAGGGAGCTACATTTGGTTGATGCCCGAGCAAAAGAAGAGACATCATCGAGATCCAACAGCGTAAAGTAGGTCATATCTAATTCGGTCCCCGCCTTTTCTCCGCTCAACACCAGCTTGAGGCTCAGGTGAGGCTATTCCTGTGGTCACTCCAGGTCCCAAAAGTAACCGTGTCCGACGAAGCCTCTTCTCTGATGCATTTCCTTTTAGGCGGGCGTCATCGGACGCCGTCGCTCGTAGCGGGAGAAGGATGTCGAGTGGAGGATTCCTTCCCAAAACGTGCCAAGTTACATACGTGTCATTTCTGAATCGTATCACATTTGCGTGCCCATGGACAAAAAAGCTCGCCCCACGACATGCGCCGCCCTCCCAGTTACGAGAGAATGAATAAATATGTTCGGAGGGTCCGACCCCAACCATTCTATAAGATGGCGTCAGAAGGAATAGGGGCGTGATGAACGCGCATCGTGCCGGGTATCCGAGCAGTCCCTCGAGGGGATTGTGCCACGCCATCCCCGAAGCACAGCCTTGTAACCGAGATCGCGGGATGCGCGTATAATGAGATGAATGAAGGATCAAATAACTAATCTGTCTGTGTGTGTGGCCCAGGGTCGAGAGTTGCCGTGTGCGCGCATGCAGAGTCCGAGAGTATGAAAGGCGTGATTAAGTTACGAGTTGTGCATGACGACGCTCTGGGCTCCCCGGCGATTCCCATCATATCACCGGAGAGGAAACTTACTGGGTCATGCTGAATTATGAATCGCGGCTGCGCATATATATTGGGGAAGGGCAGTGGGCGCTTTCGTGATCGACCAGGGCTGAGTTGACAGCACATCATAATTTTTCCGACAACTTTTGCCTCCTGAACGGGGTCTTTGAATTTGCACGCGGTGCTTCTCCATCGGATCGTGAGACTGCCGCTCGATGCATCAATGGGGCCTTTTGCCAATTTTTTGATCATTCTCATCGCTCCTTCGATTTGAATTTCCAAGCCAATCTGACGCTTGGAGCTCTTCGGATCCGGTTATTCCGTCGGTCATTTTCCAACAATTTTCTTGGGAACGGTGGTCTAGGTCAGTGGGGCACATCAAGAGTTTCTTCTGGGGTAGCTCTTGCTGTGCTATTTTGAATACTTCCTGACATGCTTTAGTGAAACACCAGGTATTATGCTAGTGCAGAATTCTGGCAATGTCAAAGAATTTGGCCATGTTTGGTACAATGATTTAGTGGCTGCCAGCATATACCTTGGTGGACAATGTCTTGGCTAGAGCGCGCACTTTGCATCATAAGCATGGCTTCTAGACAGACGAGAGTGGTCAAGGAAGGTTTTTTGAACGTCTTTAGGCTGCTGAGCTCTCGGGGAGATGCACACTTGAGTATCCGCCAAAACTGCGGTTGCTGAGATAACAACTGCTTCGGAATATGCAAAGATGATGACATACATGACAGACAGACGTTTTCGCTGTCTCATTTTGATGCCGCCGATGGGCGTCTGGCGGAGATGGCTGCTATGGGAGGCTGTGACGTGGTTGCCATACTTTGTTGCATGTGGTGCTGGTTGAGCCGGCGGCACGGGTGGAGTGCATCACCTCGGGCCACCCACCAGGGTAAATAGTTATTAGGCCGAATTGGCGGCAACTGTCAAAGGGAGCGGATAGGCGAAAAGGTGGCGATATGCATAAATCACGGTATACAGTCGCGATAGAGTTGAATATATATATGTGGTCGTTGTGAAGAGGCTGCTGAATGGTGTGGGGAATGAATCCTCCACCCCTGTCTGAAAGGGAATCGAAGGAAGACAAGCGGCTTGGGGAAGAAGTCGCGTGGATCTTCATCACAGCCAGCCCAATCGCAAGATGAAGGCGAGATCGGATCTCATACAATACGAAGTCCCGGCCTAGTCCTTTATTGGATCCCTGACGGGAGACGAGCGGAATATGCAAAATGCGGTTCACTCCAATATAACTCAGATTCGACAGATTCATTTCCACAGAGATTCTGATTCTGAAGATTGGCATTGAGAACCTCCGACAGCTCGCATCTCCGTAGACGTAGAAACACAGAAACCGCAAACGGGGAAGCCAAATTGTCGGGGATCTGTCCCAAGCCTCTCCCAGGCCCCTCGTCCAAGCGCCCTACTATATAACGTCCGGCTGGCCCAACCGCTCGCGGTTCTGCTCTTTTTCCCTCCTTTGCCTCGTATTCAGTCGGAACGTACATTCACGACAGATGGCTCCTCCCGGCGCTCATCGTCCTGGGGTCGGAACACATGGCCCTCCACCGCCCGGAGCCTATTCCCACCAGCGCGCCGACTCCCCGCCACATCACCACCCCCAGCAACCTCCTCAACAGCAACAACCACCCCCACCACAACACGTGTCTCATCGAGGCCCTCCCCAGCACTCAGGGCCGCCTCCACCTCCCCATCAACAGGGTCCTCAGGCCCCACACCATAATCATCACGCGCACCCGCAGCAAATGTCCTCTGGCCCACCCCCTCCTCCACCTCACCCTTCTTCCGGAGGTCCCGCCGGGCCAAACGGCATGCACCAGCTCATTTCGCCTGCTCCCTCCCATCATCATCACCCACACTCCCAACCACAGCAACAACAGCACTCCCAACACTCTCAACACGGCCAGCTGCCACCCCCTCCTCCACCCCCTCTCCATCACTCCCAGCAGCAAGGTCCTCCTGGGCCACCTGGGTCAGGACCACCACCAATGATGCTCAGTGGACCACCTCCCTTCCATCCCTCCACGCCCCTCGGGCCTTCGGCCTCCGTGAATGGCCTCGCTGGCCCTCCTCCGCCACCAGAGCCGCCACGAGCACCCATGCCCGAGTCGCTCATTCGTCTCGCAAAGGCCAACGAAGAGACATGGCTCACTATTGGTACGTCCCATCCTTGATCCCTGATTCACAATAAAAATCTTATCCCCGTTATCGTGCCTGACTGATTGACTGTGATCCCTTTTCCTGTCTGGATTTACAATGATATCATTTCTTTTTTTTTTTGGTCTCGCCGCCGCCCGCCGGGACCACTGTTGTTGATGTTGCTGTTGTTGTTGTTGCTCGAACTTGTCTGACGTGTAGGCGATATGGCGGAGCGAATGGGTGATCTTGACGCCTCGCAAAACGCCTATCAGCGGGCTGTGCGTCACAATCCCAACTCTGTAGAGGCCCACACGCGAATTGCCGCCATAGCGCGCGGGCGAGACAACCTTGATGAGGTACGTTTCTTGTTCCTGCTCTACCTCGCCGCCTTCAGCTTGCACGGCAAAAAGCCCCATGTACCTGGCTTGTCACGCAAGCTGGACAGTTCGTCGCTCAGCTAGCCAGTTTCGACAGATTCCTATCATCATCGAGAATTTTGTTTTCGAGCACGTTAGATGTGCTGACTGGCACCCTCGATTACAGGCGATCGCACATTGGCAGCGCGTTGTCGAAGTCCAACCCGAGAATGGGGACGTCTGGAGTGCGATGGGACACTGCTATCTCATGCAGGATCAACTCCAACGAGCATATATGGCATATCAACAAGCCCTCTATTTCTTGCCGAATCCAAAGGTCAGTGGTCCTTTTTTGTCTGGTTCTCGATAAAGTGCGGTAGCTGACCATGTTCACACTTTTTTCATTTCGCCTTGTTCTCCTTGGTTTTCCAATATGATTCGCGATTGTCCCCGTACAAATGACGATGACGACGCCGTGGACATCGCTCGGCTGGTGGCTCCTATTCGAACGCTGTCTCCACTTTTTGCATATTTGCCTCTCCACGCGCCAACCTCTCCTCATTTGCCCACTCCCTCGGACTCCACCTGCTTTTTATGCGCCAATTACCCTTTATTGCGGCGTGTTCGATGTGCGTCCCTGGTATGCTCGTGTATCGACCTTGCGTTATCATGGGCGGTTTCGGCCCTTGTACTGCCCGTCGCAATTGGGGTTTCTCACCCGCTTGGAATTCTTCCATCTTGGCACCGAATACTACCGCTGTCCCGTACCCCGTTTGGGAAACTCCTGCTCCATGATCAATATTGCCATGCACTAAATTGCAAACTCCACTCGACTCCACCCTCGCCTGGTATCGATCGCTCCCACTCCTTCACTCGTCATTCCTATTGCTTGATGCCTCGGCTCCTCCGTCGGCTCTTGGGCTTGGGTGGGGCAAATAATAGGACCCCAAGTTGTGGTATGGGATTGGGATCTTATACGACCGGTATGGGAGTCTTGATCACGCCGAGGAGGCCTTCACGAGCACGCTTAGCATGGATCCCGGTACGTTCACTAGTTCATACTTCTCATTATTCATAGCCTGGCTTCCTTCTTCCTTCCTTATTTCCCATCCTTCGCCTGTTTCCCTTCCCTCGGCTCGTTTGAGTGATTCAATCTTTTCATTTGCTTATTCATTATTCATTGTTGTGGCTTTTGACTGACCGAGCTCCCATAAACTTGCCCCAACTGCGTTTCATTTCCGCCTGTCTACCTGGCTCTGTCTTCTGTCTCCCTGGTCATCTCATTGGACACGGATTTCAATAATCGTGTTACTCATTCATCTCGCGGTTTGCGCTCTCAACTCGAACTCCACTTCATTTAACTCTCAACTTTCACCCATATACCCATGCCTGTGACGATCATCCCGTCTCGGACTCTCCTCCGGCCGCGCGGCGTCCCTGTCTACCCTGGCGGCGCTTTCATAACGATCGACCTCACCACGCCAACACACACATGGTTTGGCGATCACCTGATGGCCTCGCTCCACTACCTGCTCACCAACAGCCTTCGAGAAGGCCGATGAAATCTATTTCCGCCTGGGGATTATCTACAAGCAGCAGCAAAAATATGAGGAATCTCTTGAGGTATGTCGTCCGCCACCCTTCTTCCTATTTCATCACTTTTCTGTCCTGGCGTCGGCTTCCCTCGGCGGCTTTCTCCCCGCCATTCGTTTTTCTCTATCTGCCTCGTGCATCATTACTTGCCTATTTGTGTCACTTGACTCGCCGGCTCCGGTCTTGGTCGGCCTTGATGATGCCGCAAGGCAGGCACGAGAAGTTTGGGAGGCAATCAAACGAATAGAAGCAGAGCAGCCAATCTATTCACTGCCTTCTAACCTACTTTTCTCTCGCGTGGTGGTGATGACGCAACCCGAAAGCTTCCCTTCCTTCGCCGAAGTGAGCTTCCTGGAGCGTCGCGCCTTCTTTGCCGTCCTTGATTGGCTTTATGTCTTCCTCCGTTCGAATCCATTGTTTCTCGTAACGTTCTTTCTTTCATGCGCGCTTCGCTTCGTCGTCGATCACTGGGAACCGTCGCTGATAATAATCGATTCGCCACATCTCTTTTTCCCCTTTCTGTTGCATCAAACTTCTATTTGCCCTATTCGTGCAACCATCTCTGGTTCCATTGCCAACCTGCTTGTCCTGCTGGGAAACAATCTTCACTACCCACTACAACACGTACACTCCACTGCCGGTTGCATCTGTTGTATCTGATGCGCCTTATCAGTGTTTCAAGCGCATTCTCCGCAGCCCGCCAAGCCCGTTGGCCAGCATTGACATTTGGTTCCAAATTGGGCACGTCTATGAACAGACGAAAGACGTGAGTCGAATACCTATTTTTCCAGCCTATATTACGTGACTGATCTCATCTTGGTCTCGCCCTTCTCTCCCTGGCCGATCTCACGCTCCTTGTAATCAATCACCCGCAGTACGTGAGGGCGAAGGAAGCTTATGAACATGTCCTCGAGGATAATCCGAACCACGCAAAGGTGCTCCAACAGCTTGGGTGGCTCTACCACCAGCCTGGGACATCGTTCATGAGTCAGGAGATGGCAATCCAGTATCTGACGAGGAGCCTTGAGAGTGGTGCGTCAGCTTTTTGCCGTTTGGTCGTTTGCTAGGCGCTGACCAAAAGTCAATTCACTTCTTCCTTTTGGGGGCTTGGTGGTTTCCTCTCACCTTCATTTGCTACCCCGTTTGATCCCGCGAATCTGGCGAATGATCTCTAATTCATCTTCCGTGTTGGAATACTAATCTCGTTTGCTTTTCATCTCATTCATCGTGCGTCCCTGCCACGCCTAATCCACCGCTTCTCAATGCCACCGCACCGCTATCACATGTGGTTTCTGTCGCCCATCATCATCACCAATGATCCACTGAACGCCGCGGACTACACCACGCCGCCATGCCCTTCGGTGATCCTACTCTGTTGATGAAATTGCACACTTTCGTCCCCTTCCTCCGTGCCTTGATCCCCGTCATGGTGACATGTCACATGTCATGGTCATCCATCTCCGCCATGGTTCTCATTCTGCGTCATGGCCACACATGAACTCGCCTGAAATTGACTACCCTTTCGGGGATACTATTGAACAGATGGCACCGACGCGCAAAGTTGGTATCTTTTGGGACGAGCATACATGCAAGTCACCAAATACCAAAAGGCCTATGAGGCCTACCAGCAAGCTGTGTACCGGGATGGTCGTAACCCGACCTTTTGGTGCTCAATCGGCGTGCTCTACTTCCAGATCAACCAGTACCGTGACGCCCTGGACGCCTATTCGCGGGCCATCCGCATCAATCCATACATCTCCGAGGTGTGGTTCGACCTCGGCTCGCTCTACGAGTCGTGCAACAATCAGATTGCAGATGCTATTGATGCGTATGGGCGGGCGGCTGATTTGGACCAGGAGAATACTGTGATCAAGCAGCGGCTAGCGCTCCTGCGTGAAGCGCAGCGCACTGGCGTGCCTCTTCCCGCTGCGCCTGGCCCACAGGATGTTCATCCCACGGCGTGGGCGACAACTGGTCCGCCGACTCTCTTTGCTGGTGCAGCCGCCGCGGCTCAAGCGGCTCAAGCTCAAGGCGCTGCTGCTAGCGGGGGAGGCGCTGGTGGATCTGGGATTGGAGGCATGCCGACACCTTCATCGCACACTCTTCATCCCTTGGCTGAAGGTCCCATCGGTGGACCTGGCGCACGCGGTGCTGAGCTGCCGAGGATGGGCAGTGTGGAGCGTGAGCTTCGTGGACCACAACCAATGGAAGGCATTGAGCTACAACAGCAGCAGCGCCGCGATCGCGAGCGTGAGCGCGAGCGTGAACGGGATCCTCGCGATCAATACCATCCTGATGATCGCATTCGCGGGCCTCCTTCTCAGCGGGGAGGTGGCCAGATGGATATCGACAAGCCTTACCCTGGTATGGGCACTGGTGCAGGTGGCCTCAGTGGTTCCATGCCTTCTGTGCGGCCGAGCTCGCGAGACAGTGGCCCTCCAGGCCCTGGTGGTGTTCCGCTGCACCATCCTCAGCCTCAGCAGGCGTTATCCCCGATTTCGCACCATCCCAACGGCGACATCCGTGGTCACCATCCTCAACAGCAGGGTGGTCCCCGTGGTCCTCCCCCGCCCCCCATGCAAAATCGACGTTCTCCTGCTCTCTCCGATCGTCACCCGTCTCCTCTCCCTCGGGGAGGACCGCGCCAGAGCGGGGGGCCGATGCCCCCAGCTAACGGTGGCTTCTCCAACTCCCTTCCTCCTCCTCCCTCCACTCATGTCTCGAACCCACCCTCTTACAACTATCCTCCCTACAACGAGAGCAATGGGTCTCGGACACCACCTCCTCCGGACCGTGAAGGAGGATGGAGAGGCGGGCCAATGTCGGAGCGTGAGCGTGAGCGAGACCGCGAACGTGACTATGATCGTCGTGGTCCTCCTCCCGATATTCGTGACCGCCGTCGTGAGCGTGAGATGTCGCCCCCACTTCCCCAACGGCGTGGTCCACCCCCCGGAGGCCCTCAAAACTCGCCATACTACGATGAACGCGAGCGTCATCGCGGCGGTCCACCACCACAACAACAATCTCATCGCTATGACCCTCGGATGGCCTCCCCTCCTCCCCCCCAGCCTGGTCCACGGGATGATCCTCGTTACTACCAACGGTCGCCGCCGCCACAACAAGGTCGCCCATATGACCGTATGCAGCAGTCTCCACCCCCCTACAACTCGGGTCCACACCGACAAACTGAGGACATGCGATTCCAGCAGCAACAGCAGCAGCAGCAATACGAGAGGGACAGGGAGAGGGAGCGTCGAGAGCGGGAGCGAGAAAGGGAGATTCCTCCTGCGCCTCTGTCTACTGGCCCCCCTCCTCGCAAGTACGATCCTCGCATGGACACTCAGTCTGTCCCTCCCCCTTCTCGATCTACTCCTCAGCACCCTCCCTCTCAACAGCGCCACGACTCTGCTCCACAGTGGGAGCGTCATCCTCAGCCCTATTCCCCATCTGAGCGTAGACACCATGATGCATCACCTGAGGACATGCGCCGCATCCCGTCTTCGGGCCCCCAGTCTGGTGGCCCCGACCCCCGTGCGCTATCGGAAAGCCCAGCCCCTGGGCGCATGTCGTTATCTGGTCAGCAACCCCCTTTGCATCAGCCCCAGCCAGTCCAGCCACAGCAGCAGCAGCAGCCGCTCGCCCCTCCCCAGCCCACTGGTACACCACAGCCAGAGGGGAAAAAGAAGCGGCCGACCGCTCCCAAGGACAAAGAAGACAAGCCTCCCAAAGAGAAGAAGGACCGCAAGGCCGGTGGCACTTCGGGGAGTCGCAAGGCCGACTCAACCGCCTCTCCTGATTCCACTCATGCTGAAGCGCGTCGCGGACGTGCAGACAGCGGAACGCCAGTGCCGCGAGGCGCTAAGAAAGAATCTCCCCCCTCTCCTCAAGATCGTCCAGATTTCACTGCTCGACGAGTGGTTGACGAAGATTATGACGACGCTGCCGTGTTGTCACTCATGGATCTGTCCTCTCGGCCTGTTGTCGCACCAGTCCCCATTCCTGCTCAACCATCTCAGGGCCGCCAGAACAGTATCGCATCCCTCATCAGCCCAACGAGCGCTGGCCCTTCGTTAGCGAACGATGCTCGCACTGGGACCCCGAAACGTACTCGCGCGTCGAGCCCTGATGCTAGCAGCAAGCGCACAAGGATCGAGATTCTGAATGCCCCCACTATCAATGCCTCGATCCCTCCTCCCGCTCCTGCCCGTTCTCCTTCTCCTCGTCCTGTCCGTCGTCTAACGCCAATCCATATGGCGTCCCGCGCGCCTTCGGATAACCGCTTCCAATCTTCTTCACGCAGTGTGTCTCCTCCTGCTGGGCGATTGGAACGGGTTCATCCTGCCATGTCGTCGCCTAAAGACTCCGGTCCTACCATCAAGTCCCCCTCCCCGGTTGTGATGCGTAATGGAACGAGTGCTGCAACTCCACCCTCGAACCCCCCTCTCCCATCCATCGCCACGCTATCATCTCCTCCGGTTTCACCAAAACATTCTTCTCCTGGTGGAGGGCACCGATCTAACGGAGGCAGTGTGCGTTCAGACGGGGCAGGGAGCGACATGCTTGTCGACTCTGGCAACTCGTCCCCTACCGTGGCGCACCCTAAACGTGGTGGCTCACTGTCCACTACAGTTGAGAGGAACGACCCCGACGCGATGGCTATCGATGCCCCTGCACCTGCAAAGGATGCTCCTGCTGTTGCTGCAAAATAGAGGAAGCCATCTTGGAGATGTGTCAGATTATCTCATTTCTTTCTTCTTGTCTCATAGTTTCCTTCGCTTTCGTTGTCGTTTTCTATACCCCCTCAGCTCGTTACGACCTCGCCTGCGGGTTCTTGTATTGTAAACGTTCTATACATTAGACGAATCTGATTCCTTCGTCTCTGTGCATATCCCAATTTCCTGATTTCAGTCAGAGCTTTCCGTTGGATAACGAGGTGCAATCTTCAGCCTTTCTTTTATTAGCATCTATGTAGGGGTGAATATACCAATTGGCAGACATAAATGAATTGTAATATTAATGGGCTCAAGTGAGTATTTTACATGCGAGGAGTGCAGTACAGATACTCGTGAAGATGGATACACATGAGACTTCCTTGGATAAGTCTGGATCTACAACACGGCGTTCAAAGTTCGTGGCGTTAATTGTTGAGGTTGCAAGAGTGCGATGATGAGGTCCAGCTTCTGCTCCACACCCTCCATCCTTGACTCTAAAGTGGACAGGCGTTCTTCCAATCGCTTGTGTCGCTGCTCGTGAGCTGTAGCAAGAGAAGTGACTTGTCTCTTCAGAAGCTTGACATCATCATCCTCTTCGCTGGAGCCGATGCTTGAGATGTCATCGTCGTCGGGAAGAGGAAGCGAGATGCGTAAGGTTAGGCGGAGATGGGGCGGGAGCGGTTGGTTAGATGGCCTGACAGTCTGTGCTCTTTCACATAACTGGCACATATAATTTACTACGGGATCAATGGCATATGAGCTGAGCATATTCTCCAGTGGGATACTGATACTCACCAGAATCATCATTGGGGAGAATAAAGCGAACTCCCATCTTCGTCTCCGCACAACTCGAGCAACGGAACCTATATCTAGCCTGTGCACGTTTGCGGGCTAGCAAAGTTTCCACAGGCACGTCTTGACCATCGCCTACACGAAGATTGATATCAATGGGGAACAGACAAGCTCCGAATGTCACCCATACCTGACAATAGAGTGTATGCACTTCGCCTGTCAGCAGCTTCTCCTGCTGTATAGTAGTCATCCAAGTCATCCGTTGGGTCTGGAGAGAATGAGTATAACTCCCTACAAGTGGGTACATGAATGGCTGTACTCACCAAACGCTATGAGCTCATCGCTGGATGTGCTCGAAGAAGATTCTTGAGACTGGAGATCATCGACGATCATCTTGAACTGTGACCGGATATGAGGCGATAACTTTATAATGGGACGGTCGATTTTCATGTATGGATGCCATGAGTGGTGAAGACGCCGTCCTCGATCGCGGAATGGACGAAGCTTCAGCTGGGCACACGAATGGCAAAGGTCGATGTCTAAAACGAGGCGTTCCGTGAGCTTGATTACCAGCCAGGAACAACAGCTCGGCACTAACCATCACAGTATAGGCATGCATAACGAGGGCCGACTATGACGTCCTCACAGTGATCACAACGACTTGCCCTGTTGATTTTGAAACTCGTCAAAACGGCATCTTGAGATCGACGAAAGAAGAAAATTCATACATATGGACCACAGTTTTGCGGTATTCAAGCCTGGCCAAAGCAGACCAAAGAGACCTGGCAGCGGAAGACACCTCCCTCAGCAAACCTGCATAGGTTTCTTCTGCAGGCTTGCTACCAGGTAATGTGATGCCCCAATATTCGTTTGCAACGTCGAACCGCATTTTTGTAGCATAAGCTGCAACGAACAGCCTTCTCGTTGCTTCGTGTCTTTTGAAGAATGGCCACGAATATCGATAGTATCTGTCCTGAATGTCCGCGAGAACAGTACGAGCTGCTGCCCGGAAGCGAGCGAGTCCTGAACCAGTGTGGAGATCCACGGCAGTGGCTATCTGAGGTCCGTGCCGAGCCATGCGGCTCACAGCTTCTGCGAGTTCGCGATCATCCCAGGTGGACTTCGGATTCGATTGAGCAATATTGACTACAGCGCCAGCTTCAGCTTGTGTTAGCTCAATTGAAACAGGTTGTTCTAGAAACGTGGTTTAGTATACAAATGCCAACACTAAGATCTGGATTACACTTACCACTGTTCATCTTTAACCTCACCAGCCTCAAGATCAATGCCAGATTGATGGAGATCGGCTCAAGGATCTTGCGCATCCCAAAAAAGAAGCCAACATGAGGATCCATGCTCTCCACTGACGGAAGTTTGGCCAGAGAGCACGCGAAGCGGACGACATTGATATAGATCTTGAGGAAAAAGTGATCGCGTAACCGAACCGAATTCACCTCTCTAAGCAAGTCTTGGGCCCCAGTGAGAGCACCTAATGGGATAACAAGAAAGTTCAGTCTTCTGAACCTCCCGTATGTGGAAGAAATTGCTCACGTGGCAGATATGTCCACTGAGCTTTGCCTCGGACAGCTTCATTCATCTGCTGAAGGAATGAGGAAATCTCTTTCCGAATGGAAGGCAGGTCATCACGGTGCTCGGATACCATGGAGAGAAACTCGAAGGCTCTTGGGACGAGCAGTGGAAGGCGTTTCTTTGGAGTGCCTAGATGAGGCGCTTGAGGACCAAAAGCTAGGAAGACTAAAATGAGGAGTTCGTACCTGGTCGCCTGCCAGTTCTCCGTACGTGATCAGCCATCATCTCCCGTGGTGAAGGACTTCCTCGGTCCACCATCACCACAGGAATTGGTAAGGCCGACGAGGGCACGCTCGTTGATTCATCAAACCACATGTCGGGATTGACAAAGTTGCGGAATTGTTTGAGGTCGAGATCCTCAGGCATTATTGATCCCCACCACTCCTTGAAATCTTCTGCTGGGATGCAAGGCGCATCAACATCCTCTGGAACACTTCCAGTGTGCAGGAACTCGTACTAGACTGGTGTGAGACCGGGTTCATTTGAGATCAAGATTGGGTGGTCAAGACTCACCACTCCGCCAGCGAAGCGACCCATTTCTGCGTCTACGTCCATTCCTTGAGTCCTAAAGTTGCCTAAGAAAGGTCTATCAGTCATGGTCGCATTCATTTCCTGCTATAAAGGAGCGCACTCTGCATCTCTTCGACTCTTTGAGTGATCGTTTGAGCGATCTGAACGAGAGTGTTTTGGGCATCGAGAAACTCTCGCTCATCAATCACTCTTTCTTTGGCAAGCGATACAAGACGGACGTGACGGCGAAGGAGTATGAAGAGAAGGGCAAAGATATCCTATAGGAAGAAGCGGTTCATCAGCTCTCTATCAGGAGCCTTATACCAGGTCCTAGAATTTCATACCTTCTCGATGCGACCAGAATCACAGATGAGCTTCAATGCTTCTGGGGTGTCAAGGAGGAATTGGAACCGTGCCAAGTTCTTCTCCAGCCGCTCTTCCTTTTTTGCCATACTAATCGCGATAAGATCATCAAGAGGCGTGTCTGTTTTGGTCGCTGATTTGGATGCCGCACACCAGGCAACAGAGCGGACGACACCAATCCAAGACTGATGAGTGAGATAGTTGTATATCACATTATGGTTTTCAGCGAGACTCTCGGCGAGGCCCTCTTCCATGCTCTGGAGCAGACTTCCAATAGCATGGGCGTAGTAGGACGTCTCGACCAGCCAACCTCGCGCCCAGTACGCAATCCTGGTGGTATGATAGGTTCAGGACGGCGGGAACGCGATTTGATCAAGGCAGATGTAACTAACCATTGTAATAGTGTCCACCCTTCAGGAATGCTTTCGCAGAATTCGTTCACTTCTGATATTCGCACAAACCCAGAGGCGTCATCGTCAAATGCTTGGATGATGGCATTGACGAATGGCATGGTCAAATAATCGAAGAATGGCTTATCTGCCAATATTATGGCGTCTGAAGTTGTGAAGTCTTGTTGGATAGCTGGGGTCGTGGGGACAATCTCGAGGTTAGCAGAGGGAAGGGGAGAATGCTGGGGGAGTTCAGCGTTTGGTGACCCGACAGGAGTAGAGTGGACGAGGGTGAGATTGGGATCATGAGCAGATCGCGCTGCGGCAAGGGCATAACGGTCCACGTAGTAGTCATGGAGAGCCAGTACAAACACTTTTGCGCCCACGGACGAGCGCCAGCCCTGCGATATATAGAACTTGATGAGCAATGGTAGAAAGGGAACTTGGGTCAGTGCTAACCATGTCTTTCCAAACATACTGCACGTCAGGGTGCACGATTTTGTCGTGAGCGCCCGCTTCAAGTCGTGCGAGAATTTGTTGAGTAGATTTGTCTATCTCGTCGCGTAGAATCTCCACCTGAGCTATTAGTTTCCCTTCAAAAAATGGCAAGGAGTCTTTGACGATTTTCTCGAGAGGCTGCTGTAACTCGAGTAGTTCCTTCCTATCAAAGGATGGTTCTCCCTTTGTCGCGGAACTGTGACGTGAGGTAGGAGCTTTGCTGACGGGCAATGATTTGCTGGATGGATTCTGGCGAGAAGCATGTGCGGCTTCTCGAAGCTTTTCAAAGCGTGCATGAACTTGCAGCGCAACGTCAGGGTTGTCGCGAATACGTTCTGTACCACCGTGCTGATTGACAACCTTGTCTGTGAAAATGTTAGATCTTTGGAACAGCCCATGGGAGTCATGCACTGGGGGATACACACCGAATTCCCGCTCGTCATCGGATTTATGCTCAATAATAGCGATGACTCGGCGAAGTAGTGTGTTGGTGTCATGAACATTACGCCGAACCTCCTCCACCCCCACAGTAACATGGATTGTGCAAGCGAACTTGATTTCCCCTTTACGGTTCTGTGGTGGTAGAGGGAGTCAGATCATGTTCTTCACCTGGAAAAAGCGTACAGGAGGCTTACCGCCAGATTGCCGGCAGCACTAGTGTATAATTCTGAGTAATCTCCTGCCCTCAGCCATTTTGTGAACTTGGAGTGTTGATGGTGCTAATCGAATGAAATAGTGGTGAGAGAATTGGCTATGCATACTGTATGCGGGGCTGTACCTTGTTGATAAGTGCACCACAAGATTTTATATCGCTCTCAATGTAGCGCATGAGTGTGTGAAATCGACTCTGGATAGAGTCGCCGGTACTGGAAACAGCCGTTGGATCTCGCACGTAATGCAGTTGCTGGGGATCGAGTCAGAGAGCAGCAACAAAGCGGCAATCTCTGGGAACCCACCAAGAGAGCGCTCATCATGTCAGCCATCTAAAAGTAGAATTGTGGACGGTATGAAACGTTAGATAAAATCGGAGATGAGCCAGCCCCAAAAAACGTGTAACAACCTGGAGAACAAGAGCTCGAGCCTTGATGTTGTTGGTCCTCCGTTCCACCTCGAGTTTCACGACGCCACTGAAGAGGGAAACGCCGACTATGGCAAATGCGCGCAGCATCAGCGTGATGGACGCAAATGGAAAGTACTGAAGCGATCGCTCACGGCTAAGAAATGGAAATGGTTGAGCTTTTACCAAGCCCTCTAACCCCTTGATGACCTCTACATGAACCCCGGTCAGCATCGGACTTTGAGTCGTCGTTCACGCCTTACTATTGACAGGATCTATGCATTTATATATAAGTATCACATCGTTGGGAGGAGGATCATTACCACGTACTCAGCCAGTCGTCAACGAGGCCATTTTTTCCAGAAGATCCCCCAGACCCAGCGCTCGAAAGGGTTTTTAGGGCATCATCAATAACTCCCTTATTTGTCGAGTATAGCGGTGTGTTGGAGGTAATGTAAGAGTGCGAAGAATCAGCCAGTGATGCCAAGCTTTGAAGGTGGCTGGCTGTTTGATTCGGTACCGCCCATATTAATCGCTGAGTCAATTGCTCTGGAGCGCCCATAGTTTGTTGTATCATGAGGACGTACTGCCACGACTGGACTTCTCACCCTCTTCTAACGTTTTGTCAAACGGGTGAGGAATAGAGGCATAGTGGGGGTGATGATGAACGCCAAGTTGAGCAGAAGCACGGGGGTCCAAGTCTCTAGCCAGAGGGGGAGAAGGTAAGCCAGAGGGCTCATACGAATCGGATGGTGGAGGAGGCATCAGACACCATGGACGTCAAGAGAAGAGGATAAATTTATGGGAGGTGCCAAAATGTACATTGATGCGCAATTCACACAACCCTGACCGCGTATAGCAACTCGGGAGCCAAATTAGGATCTGACAACTTTGCGCCAGCAAGAAGATAACCTGTTGTGTGCCAACACATTGGCCAAAGCGCTGACTCGAAAGAACGGCAGACGCAGGTGGTGGCCAAGAGTCAGACGCGCCCCAAGCTTCTCCCCGAATTCGAAGCCCCCGCCGCCGCATGTTTACATCAGTTGACAGAAGATGAGCAATGACAGCCCCGTTGCAACTTTGACCCCCTCCATCCCCTATGACCCCAATTGAGAGACTACGAAGGACTTTGTTAAGACTCTTAGGGTTATGCTTTGTCGCTATCACGCTCGTGGTAGCTTTCAGATACCCTATCTATAAACTCTTGCAGATACCGTCTAGTGCCACCTATCTCACAACACTCTTTGGGCTTCTCGTTCTCCATTTGGGTCTCTCGAGTGTTAAAACAGCTTCTTCCACGGGCAATTCACCTCCAAAAGTGAAGGGGTGGCTGCCTGGAAATGTCGATATATTATGGAAGCTGGTTCAAGGCGAACGATCCGAGTACTGTGCAGCCACGCTGAGGGACTGGGAGCAGCGCTATGGCCCGACATACGATATGAATATTCTATGGGGACATCAAGTGAGCCCTATTCAACCCTGTGCATATGCCTCTTTGCTGAGCAATGCCCAAGATCGTCACATCCGATCCAGTCAACGTCAAAGAAATCCTAGCAACCAACTTCTCCCAATTCGAAAAGAGTCGGAGACTTCGTGATATGCTAGTCAACTTTCTCGGTGATGGCATCTTTACGTCTGATGGGGATGAGTGGAAGAACGTACGTGAGCTGCACCCACAGAGGTTCACCATGCCAGAACGACCCCGACTAGGCTAAATGATTCACATCCACCCCCACAGCATCGCGCAATTGCACGGCCGTTCTTTTCTCGAGAGCGCGTAACAGACTACGAAATCTTCGAGAAGAACACCCAGCGGCTCATTCGTCGCCTCCTGAGCGAATCAGGGGCTGCTACTTCGCTGAACATTCAGGTTTGTGGTCGCTCGTAACGTAAATCAGTTCCCCCTATTCTCCAGTCACGCTAATCCCTCGTGATAGGAACTCTACTCCCAATTTACTATTGACTCAATTGCCGAGTTCCTCCTTGGGATCGAGCTGAACACCCTTGATGGGAAGTGGTCAACTACCACAAATGAAACTGGACCCTTTGTGAAGGCCTTCGAGGAACTGCAATCTATTTCCATGACGAGAATTCGGATGTGCGTTCAGCATTTTCGATCTATCGATGACTACTTGCTGATCAATCGGTTTCCTGTAGTGGGACAAATTGGCCTATTTTTGAGCTGTTCGGGGACCGATCCGAAAAGCCCGCCAAGGTCCTCAACGAATATATCGAGCCGATCGTCGAGATGTCAATGCGTCCAGAAGGCAGAGAGTCTGAAAATACGAGAGGGACATATTTACAATATCTTGTTGAGACAGTGAATAGTAAGATCATTGTCTTCCGCATTTCTCGTCTATCATTTCAGCCCAGTTATGCCTGACCACGGATTCAGACCCGAAGATAGTGCGGGACGCCGTGGTATCTTTACTCCTGGCTGGGCGAGATACGGTGAATATATTTCTTGCTTTATACACTCATCTAGGCTAACCCCTCTGTTTTTAGACTGCTTCCTTACTGTCATTCGTGACATATTGTCTGGCAATACATCCAGAAAAGGCTACCATCATCCGAGAAGAGATCAATAGCATCCTCAGTGTTTCAGGTCGACCGCCCACAGCGGAAGATATCAAGCAGATGAGATATTGTGCGTCGTACAGTTGTGTTACTTGCTACCGCTGACGAGGAATCATAGTGCGGGCATTCATCAACGAGACCCTAAGACTATTCCCCCCTCTGCCAATGAACATCAGGCGAGCAAGTGAGTCACAAGGCAGCCCCATCACTATTCTGTCATGCTCAGTCCCGCCATTCTTTAGACCAAGATACTACCCTCACATCGCCCCTCTCAAACCATGGGCCTTTCTTCATTAAGAAGAATGTCAGCGTCACAATCGCCTCAATCATGACACAGCGCTCCAAGGCCATCTGGGGCGAAGACGCTGAGGAATTCAAACCCGAACGATGGCTGGTTAGTCCGAACATAGCTCCTTCACAGCAGCAAGCAGATAGCCCCGGGATAGAAAGCGAGGATTCAACTCCAAACGCCTACCTCAAGAACCTCACCCACGTCTCCAATCCGTACGCCTTCACTCCATTCAACGCCGGCCCGCGTATCTGCCTCGGACAGTCCTTTGCGCTGTCTGAATGCGCATACACTATCATTCGCCTTTTGCAAACATTTGAAAGCTTTGAGTTGGACGAAGCGAAACAGCCTTTACCCATAGTGGATTTGGTAGCTGCCGCTCCAGGGAGCAGGTTTGAGAGGGAAGCAAGTGAAAAATGCTGGCCACGAGCATCGCTTACCCTGTATATTGAGGTATGTTGGCATGCGTTCTGTCGTTCTTGATCTGTCCTCACACCCTGCCTTCCCCCGTAGGGAGGATTATGGATCAAGCTGCGGCCTAATCAGCCTGTTTAGTTAGGGCCTTTTGCCACCGCATTCACTCTAGGTCACCTGCCCGCTGTATACATATACATCCTTGTCTCAGAACATACTCAGTCTCGCTGCATGTATCTCTCTCTCTCTCCCAGGCAAACCAAGCCGCAAGTGACCGGGGATCACACAGATTGTAAAGAAAAAGGAATGATTGGTTGACGGAGCAACAGATGCAACAGGAATGCAGGAGGATGAACTATTTGAATTGTAGAGTGCGGGCATCGAATCCATAGGGCATTTTCGCAGCGACAACATATAATTAATACCGACTTTATCGAACGTGCTCTAAAGACTATGCGTCGCATACGATAATGGAGGAAGAGAGACAAAGGAGGGGCGGCTCGTAGGAAGCGGAGGTATATACTACGTTCTAGAGAAGTGTTTACTTCTCCATCTCCTTGGCGAGCTGCTCAGCCTTGGCCTTGACATCATCGATGGTGCCGGTCTACATGGGAAGACTTGGTTAGGAATACTGCTGATGGGGATAATCATGTTGACAACGCACCATGTAGAACGCAGACTCGGGCAGGGAGTCGTGTGTGCCACTGAGGATCTCCTTGAATGAACGGATGGTGTCTTTCAGGGAGACAAGCTTGCCCTCATAACCAGTGAAGACAGTGGCGACCTGGAAAGGTTGCGACATGAAACGCTGGAAAGACAGAGAGTCAGGACGACGAAAGGAGAGGGAGGATCCTATGCGAGGCCTACCTGGATCTTACGGGCACGCTCGACAGTAAGCTTGTCCTCTTCGGACAACTCGTCCATACCGAGAATGGCAATGATATCCTATACATGGCGGACATTATCAGTACGTAGAATGATATGTCGTGAGATAGTTCTACACACCTGAAGACCCTTGTAGTCCTGGAGGATCTTCTGGACAGCGGTAGCGACATCGTAGTGCTCACGGCCGACCTGGAGAGGGCAAGGAAATAAGAAACTGGGCGCCGGAGCTCGCCGAATTAGGACTTACGATACGGGGATCCAGCATACGCGACTTGGAGTCAAGGGGATCGACAGCGGGGTAGATACCCAACTCAGCGATACCACGGGACAACACGGTGGTGGAATCCAAGTGAGCGAAGGTGGTGGCGGGGGCAGGATCAGTCAAATCATCAGCGGGCACGTAGACGGCCTGGACGGAAGTGATAGAGCCCTTCTTGGTGGTGGTGATACGCTCCTGCCTGTTGACACAAAAAAGTCGAAGACACACGTTGGTGAGTATTTGGTCATCACGATGACGTAAGACGAGCAAAAGAAAAAAGAAAGAAAAATAGACACGTCACGAAGCGAAAAAGTGACTGGAGAAAAAAACTTACATGGCACCCATGTCCGTGGAGAGAGTGGGCTGGTAACCGACGGCAGAGGGAATACGACCGAGCAAGGCAGACACTTCAGAACCGGCTTGGGTGAAACGGAAGATGTTGTCAATGAAGAGCAACACATCCTGACCCTCCTCGTCACGGAAGTACTCGGCAATGGTAAGACCAGTGAGAGCGACACGGGCACGAGCTCCTGGGGGCTCGTTCATCTGACCGAAGACGAGAGCGACCTTGGACTCGCCCTCGAGTTGAATGACACCGGTCTCAATCATTTCGTGGTACAGATCGTTACCCTCACGGGTACGCTCGCCGACACCTAGAGAGAGAAGCGTTTAAGCATGCAATTCACAAACGAGGAGAAATCCCACGCATACTGACCGCAGAAGATGGAGACACCACCGTGAGCCTTGGCGACGTTGTTGATAAGTTCCTGAATGAGCACAGTCTTGCCGACACCGGCACCACCGAGGAGACCAATCTTTCCACCACGAGCGTAAGGAGCGAGCAGGTCGACGACCTTGATACCGGTCTCGAGCACCTCGGCAGTTGTTGACTGGTCAACGAACATGGGAGGGTCGGCGTGGATGGGGGAGAGCTTGGCGCCCTTGATAGGACCACGCTCGTCAATGGGCTCGCCAATGACGTTCATGATACGGCCGAGGGTGCCGTGACCAACGGGAATCTTGATGGGTGCACCAGTGTCGACAACTTTTTGCCCACGGACGAGACCCTCGGTACCGTCCATGGCAATGGTACGGACGCTGTTCTCACCAAGATGGGACGCAACCTCGAGGACGAGACGACCGCCAGAGAAGTCCTGGACCTCGAGGGCGTTGAGGATGGGGGGGAGGTCCTCGGTCTCGAATTGAACGTCGACGACGGCACCAATGACGGTCTTGACGGTGCCAACGGTGGCCTTGGCCTCGGTGGCATACGTGCGGGCTGTTGAAGGAGAGCAAGACGTATTTTTGCTTGAGGAAAAAATTGTGAAAACGAGTGGTTGACGTGGTGTTACTTACCGGGCTGGGCCTGGGATTGCTGGGGCTGCTGGTGACGCTGCGCGACCGGCGACGCGGTGCGCACCAACGACGGAGCAGTCGAAAAGGCTGCTGCGTTGGCCCTGCGGACCTTGAGAGCCTGGCGGGAGACGACGCGGACACCACGCGACGTGAACATGGTTTGGTGGGTTTTTTGAGAGGGAAGGGAAACAGGCGAAGCGCTGAGTTTGTTTGGGCACGGCGCTTAAGAGCGCCCGCCGCCATATATGGACCAAGCACCCGACTTCAACGAATGGAGCCTCGAACCCAATGCTGAGTACCGTTTTGAGCTCGAGGCAGATGCATCTCTTGCCGTCAAGGTCCGATCCCGTGTCATCTATCCAGTCATGTCGTGGACCAGTCGTTGATCGAGCCGATCCCAACCCCCCTCCCCCCAGCTCGTCCAAGGCTCAGCTGAAGTGTTTGGTGCTGAGATGGCCATCGGTCATTACTATCTCTTTGGGGCTGAACTAAAATCTGCTGTATTTTCTTGGCAAGGCTGCACTCTAGAGATAAGTTGCACACACACATGGCCTGATACGCCTGTCCCCCAGATTCTGTGCGAAGACAGTTGATTTACCACCGAGGGCAATTTGTCTCTATCCTTTTGCGCATATACACGTTACTGGAAAAGCTGCTGCTGAATATGTCTCTGATGAAACGCCCATGGTTCCTTATATGAATCTCCATCTGGCCCTTGAGCAGACGCGAGTCCTCGCCAGTCGAGCATCGCGCAATTCTCCTCCTCCATCGTCAAACCACGACCATGCAAACGCTGTCCCACCGAGAGTGCTTATCATAGGCCCTGAGAACAGTGGCAAAACATCTGTGACTAAGATTCTAACAAACTATGCCGTTCGATCACCCGCAAGCTGGACCCCAATCGTCGCGAACCTCGACACAAACGATGTGCGTCCATCATAGACCAAAGGCATAGATGGGCTAAAGCGTGACTTTGTATACTTACAGGGAGGCTTCACTGTGCCCGGAACTGTGTCCGCTGCATCAATCGCGAGTCCTTTGTTGGCCAGCTCTCCTTCAAGCTCTCTTGGTTCCACTGCTACAACTGCTCCGACCGCCTCTGCATCCAGTCTGCTGCCCCTGGTGCATTGGTTTGGTTATGACGAGGCTAGGCAGAGCCCAAATCTCCTGCGTCGTCGAGTGCAAGACTTGGCCGAACAAGTCGAGCAAAGAATGCAGCGAGATGATCATGGTGGGTCTCCATTCAATTTTCAACCGTGATCCGCCACCCTCCAACCACTGACTATGTTCACAACCTAGCGAGAGTTTCTGGGTTGATTATCGACTCTTCTGCTGCCTTCTCGTCCGCTGCACCGTTCGGGCCAGGAGGTGAACAAAAATATCCTCTAATCCAAATGGCGGTAGAGGCGTTCCGAGGTGCGTACCTTTCCGGTATATCACCGAGTATGTACACTAAGCGCTCTGTACGCTAGTCAATATGATTGTGGTGGTAGGCCATGAGCGTCTTCATGTGGAAATGCAGAGGCTATTTGGTGCCTATTCTGGCTCCGATACTGGTATAACTATTGTGAAGGTTCCCAAATCTGGCGGGGTGCGTCCCTCTCTCTGCCCAAAGGAACCGACTCTTCACTGATGCTTATGCGACTTTTCTGACCTGCGTCTGACTTGGCAGGTCGTCGAATTAGATGAAGCCTACCGAGAGCGTGTTCACACCCACCAGCTCCGATCATATTTCTATGGCACCCCCCTCTACTTGCCCAAGGGCATGAAGGAGGCCGACCTGGGCGACGACGCAGTCATTACCGACATGACGCTCGCTCCGCACAGTTCGATCGTAAGCTTTGACGACTTGACTATCTATCGCTTGGGGGGAGGTAAGAGTGCATCGTTCTGCCTTGCTAGATAGCGTCCCCATCCTGATATTCGCATTCCCGCACTGCAGACACTATGGCTCCCAGCTCTGCCCTTCCTATTGGCTCGGCTCCCGTTATCTCCGAGATGAAGCCCGTAAAAATCGACCCCTCTCAGCCAGGATCTGGCCTTCTCAACACCTTACTGGCGATTCTTACCCCAATCCCCGCAAAACAAATCACACCTGCAATAGGGCTCGACAGCTCGAAACCTACAGTAGATACGAAGGAGGCCAGCGACGAGGACATTCTGGCAAGGGATGTTGCAGGATTTGTCATAGTGTATGGCTCTTCTCCTAATTTTTTAGCTATTGTTCACTGACATGTCTTTCTCTCTCAAAGGCAATCACTTGACGTTGCGCGTCGCAAAATGACGATATTAGCTCCGTCGCCTGGACCATTGGCCGGGAAAATCGCGATCGCGGGAGGTTTCGAGTGGCAAGACGAATGATAAATTATAGATAGCAAAACGGACACGGCCAAAATATGGATACATGGCTATCAAAGAGAGGCGTTGTTCATTCCGAAGGCCCCTCACTATATACAGCGTCGAGAATCTGGTCTGTTTTCTCGATACAATAGCCCAACTCACTCCACAACTCCTTTGCCATATCATCGTATGCTAGAACTGTTTGCCTCTCTAACGCTGCCCATGATTCCCTTGAGAGATCGTGCACGCTGTCGATGGCTGTTTCGCGGACTTCAGCGACGATGGGAGCGATATGCCGCTGGAAATCTTCGTTCTCGTGGAGTGAAGCTATGGTGGGCTGGCCTTTGGAAGGTTTAGAAATAGGATCGTCTGACAATAGAGATGCGCTATGGCCCTCGATCTCCTTGAGAGTCGCCGAGAGCTAGTCAAGAAAAGGTCAAGGATCAGAGAACAAGAATAGAAGAATCATGCTAATCAGATGACTGAGAGGCTTGCCTTGGCGAACCGTGCTTCCATACTAGCAATCTCATCCCTTTCACGCCGATTCCTTTCCTCCCTCCATTGAATTTGATCGTCGAGAATAGAGCTCTGCCGCGCCATCTCTCGCTCCAGGTCAGCACGACGCGCATTGAACTGAGCGACATGATCATCTGTTTGTGGAGTTTCTAGGGAAGGCTGCGCCTTGTGAAACCGCTCAATACGGCTCTCTGCCTCCGCAAGGGCCTTGGAGGCTGCATCGGCTTGCTGCTGCACGAGCGTAGAGTCCAGCTTCGTCTTCAGTTGATGGACCGTCTCGAGAAGGTTCTCAATCGGAATGATCTGGGGATATGAGGGCTGGGTAGGTTCGGGCTGCGCAGAGGAAGAAGATGCAGCTGGAGCAGATGACCCATCAGCGAGACGGCGCTTCTTGTTTGGTGCACCAGCGTCGTCGCTCACTTCACCAGCATCAGCGCGGGATGCATCCAACTTCACGTCAAGGTGCACATTCTCTGTCACATACTTGACAATATCGCCCAACATTTTCGCTTGGCTAAGTGACCACTCGACTGCCTGTTCAAGGCCATCAATAGGTCTGCTTTGCGCTTTAGGATAGAGGATATCGTGGGGTGGAGCGATGGCTGAGTGTCCCGAGAGGTAATCAATCCTTGGCTTGTACAGCTTCGAGTATTCTCGGGCAGTCGTCTCTAGCCGGGGTAGCTGGGCAACGAGGGCTGCTCGCTTGTCGGTAAGCCCAGCTGTGAAAGGCTGAGCCTGCAGCCTGCGCTCAATATGGCGCTTCTCAGACTCCGCACGCTGGAAGCGTTCAAACGCATCTTTGTGCCAGGCACGTATAACGACCAGTTCGACAACATATCTTACACACGCAATGGCCAATGTCAGAGAGAGGTTGGTTCCTGTCGATCTACCAACACTGACTTGAGGTATTCAGAACGCGATATTTCAATCTCTGTTCTCACAGATTACGCCACGGCTCATGAGATAAGCTCAAACGCGTCCAGAAGAGAACTTACGCTATTAGGACAGAAGTTACAAGGTTACAAAGGTTCATACAGGGTGCTGAAGAAGCACTCACATGAGGCATGCCGGTCTCGGCACTTTTTGAGACTCTGAGGGCGAAATTGAGAATACAGCTTATTAGACAATAGTATTATTATACCTCTTGGCGACTAACGAGTAGCTCGGGATGCTTTCAAGAGCTTGGATCGCGATATGGCATCTCAGCGCTTAGCGAGGCCCTATAAAAGGCAATGAGTCGCGTGACACGCGTTTTTCTTCTTTACACAAATGTCTATTGACCTGGCTTTAGAGTCACTTGCTTTCCCCTGATTTCTACGGATGCTGCAGGCGCTCGCTGGGTCATAGATCAACTTCCATCTCTGTTGCCTTCATATTTGCTCTCTACAGAATCGCTTTTTTTGGCGGTAGAGAGCACCGATTGTGCTGAGAACATTTCCATCCTTCATCTTGTCAAATTTGTGTTGATAGCTTTAGCACTTGATACCAGCTCTTTCATGATAATATATAGCCTTACACCTCCACTGAATGCTGACCGTTTGGTTGATGAAGAGCATCACAACCACCCTCAAGGCGAACTATGCTATGGGATTGTCAACTGTGGCAAAACTAACGACTAGTGAATACATAATACATCGGAGAAGAACGTCAACAGAACAAGGATACACATCTAAGGTCGATACATTCACACAATACAATGTCAGTCGTCAAAACAAAACGAGCCCCAAGAACATACCGCAAAGTACAAGAAAAAAGCGCCAAAACTCACGCCTGCCATCCAGCCAGCTGGCTACCACACACTTCAAGACTCGCACTCACATGATCGTACATCCCCGATCGTCATCTTCGCCCTCACCAAAAGGAGACCCAGGGGTAGCGGCTCCACTCCTACTCCGGCTCCTCGTACCATCTCGTCTCCCAAACCACTTCTTACTCCCCTCCCTCCCATCCTTACCACCCCCATTTGCGCTGGCCGCATTAGCAGCAGCAGCGGCAGCAAGTGCCTCCTTCGCCTTGACCCGCTTGGCTCGCTCAATCATCCATCGATCCACAGTTTGCCACCCTCTGAAACTCTTGAGCACCACGCGCGACTCGTCGCACTCTTCCATCCCAGGCCCAAACGCAGCGTTCGGGATAGCATCACCGTCGCGGCCATCGGCATAGCCAAAGTTGCGCGCGTCCCAGTGACGGAAACCTGCCCGTGGACGTGTCAGGGAGCGCGATGCTAGATCGTCGATGAGGACACGACCGACAGAGGCGCAGTCTATCACAACGAGGTGTGGTTCTGGCTCGGTATTGGAGGACTGGGATGGCGGCTGCACCGCAGAGGGGATGACTGCGTCAACAGAAGGGGTCGAGCCCTCAGCAGCCTTCGCGGCTGCCTTTGCCTTCTGCTTCGCGTTCATCCTCGCCTCCACAAAGGCTCTAACAGCTACATCATTGATCCTTGTGTTATCCGCCTCCAACACACAGAGCTTCTCGCAGCGCTGCACAAGAGTTGTGATTGCCTCAGGTGAAATGAGTGCGGCATAAGAGATGATCAGGTGCTCGAGGCGCTCGCCAGGGTGGACAATTACCGGCTTCTTGGGAGTAGAAGAGGGCGACGACGATAGAATCCCGCTACTTGTCGAGCTCACTGAGGTGGATGGCGAAGGAACGGAGGTTGACACCAGCCCACGCACAGGGGCCGTAGCGGCTCTACGGGCTCTCATCGGACCAGGGATGTCAATGGGGAGCGCAGCGGTGGGCGTCGCACTCCCTACCAACCCAATCGGTGGAATAATGGGAGTGGTGGTGGGAGCGGGTGCAGGCGCAGGAGGGGTCAGCGCCTCCAAAACCGCATCCCCAATCCGGCTCGCATCCTCCAAGTCCAACTTCCTCAGCATTTTCGTCGTCTTCAACAGCCTGACAAGACCATCATCTTCGAGTCCCGCACCAATGCCCCCCAATTCTAGGATTTCCAGGCGCGGCAGTGCGTGTGCCAGGGAGGAGCACGCGGTGGACGTAAGGGAAGGGCAATGCGAGAGGCTGAGGTGGCGCAAGCGAGTGACACGACGTCTATAGAGCGCGCGATCCATTGGATCAAGGCCGACTTGGCGAGCGGTGAGTTCGACAAACGCTGGGATAGAATCAGGATCCAAATCGGTATTGGCGCTGGTCATTGCGGGCTGGGCATAGTGGGACGAGGACCCAAGAGTAGGAACGCTAGGGAGCGTCGCGCTCCTCGTGATCCCACTACCACCAGTCATACCAAGCTGCCTAGAGCGCGTGCTTGACAGAGGCAATGGCAACGGATAACTCCCAGTCGCAGCCGCAGTGGTTGACATCCAATGCCTCAGCTCCGCATGGTCTGGCTGGCACTCCACAAAACGAGCAATGGCCACATCACTCAGTGACGAGACGTAGCTGAGGTCCAACACCTCGAGAAGCGGGAATGTGCGCGCAATGGTCGAGAGTGTCCATTCGGATGCACGCTTCAATCCCGAGAGGCGGAGCTCCTTGAGTGGGCTCACAACAGACTTGCGCGCAGAGGCAGAAGCAGCAGTAGAAGCCTGAGAGGAAAGCGCAAGCAACGCACTCGTCCTGCGCCGCTCCACCGCCTCGCACACAAACGTTACGCCAAACGCATCCATGTTCAAACACCTGCTCAAATCCAAGCTTACTAGCCCCGGGTGGGCGTCGCCTATCAGGATGCACGTCGTGTTTGTCACTGCACCCAAACCCCGGAGGCACAAGTTTTCGAGAAGTGGGCAGCTTCCTAGCACTTTGTGAAGCGAGCGCGTAGTGAGTGCCAAGCACCCACTTAGATTGAGCGACGTGATGTTCGTGGACCAGTGCTCAAGGCCGTGCATGCTCGAGTGCTGTACTGGAATGATGGACGGCGCATGATCAGGACCACTAGTGGAGATGTTTGCCGTGATTGCGAGGAGCTCGTCGGGTGTGAGCGAAGAGTATCCGGACAGTTGGAGCGAGTGCACAAACGGTCCAGCAGAGGCGCTGATGCGGGAAAGGAGCGAAGGTGGGAGGGCAGGCGTGCCGCCAAGAGTGGCCCACAATTGGCCATCGAATACTAGGGCTTGCCAAGCCTTGCATACCTAAAGTCGGGGTTTAGAGCGATCAGACACAGACCAGCATCAATAATCCAGCAGGGCAAACCATACCTGGCTAATCTTGACCAACTCCCTCACACCAGCCTCCCACCCAACCCACCTCATCTTCCCCGCCCTCTCAGCACTCCACGACCACCCATACCCGTTCTGCCCCTGCCCCTCCTCGTCCTTCCCAGCATTCTTCCACCCTTCCAGCTCATCCACAAACAGCTTCACCAGCCACGCAAATACCTCGAGCCTCAGTTCGATCGGCAGCACCTCGTTGAAAAAGTCCTTCATCGCAGAACGAGGCTTAACCGTCATCTGCGACGCCTCCATCCCGGCAGGCGTCATCCCCATCTCCAGATCGAGGTCAAGGACATGAGCGTGAGTGTGAGGAGAAGGTGGGCAAGTAGAGAGGGAGAGAGACGTCGTGGATGCCGATGCGGAAGCGGAGAGACGGAGGATCGGCAAGGGCGGCATCGTCTTTGAGCGCGTTAGGCCTGGTGGGTGGACAAGGAGCCTCTTATTCTTCGGTGCACCCATATTGGCCCTCCTCTTCTTATCAACACCAGTGCTCCCAGTACTCACAACAAAACTTGGGGTGCGCTCCACGGGTGGAGAAAGTATAGGGGCAGGGGTAGGAGCGGGACTTGCGGGCTCCGAGAGTGCCGATGTCTGCTCAGCAGAACTCAGCGTGATCTCTGCGGGAGAGGCTCTCATGCTGGATGTACTAGCGGTGCTGCCACCAGCGCCTGAACGCCTGAGCTTCATCTTCTGCAGACCCAGCGACATGGACCTCACTAACTTGCCGCCTCTTGAGGCGGACGAGGACGCAGACTCGTGGGTGCGGATGCTGCTGCTGCTCGAATGAACGCTCGCGCTGCTGGAGGAGGATGCTGACGGGCCTTCCGGGGCGACGATCTGGATTGTAGAAATGGTGGGAGCCGGGAAGCCAGGGGAAGGAGGCTCTCTTGGATCCAGGGAGGGATTCGACGACGCCAGCGTGCTTGTGTTTCGTGGAAGCGGAGTTCGAGGTCGTGAAAGGGACATAGGCAGTGTCAAAAAGAGTGGTGCTACAAGATCCAGCCGGACATCTTGAGGTAGTATGGTAGGGGTGGCAATAGGTTCTGAGACCACGCTAGCACTCGTGTCTTGCTCCTCGTCTGTTGGAGCAGATTCTGACGGGTCCTCTAATGATCGAGGAGGACGGTCTTCCGCCGAAATCGATTGTCCCGGTAAAGAAGAGGCTGCACGCGCTTCGCCACTCTGAGACATTTCAAGAGTGTCTTTTGTAGGAGTCGGGATGCCAGCGGTCGACCTGGGCGTTTCCGAGCGCTGGATAGCGAGGGTCAATGCAGAAGACGTCTGCGTAGGTGCATGCATGGGAGCGGGAGAGATCACATCATCTTGCGATGACGATGCTGGTAGGGGAGAGCCATTGAACTAGAGGATCAAGGGCAAATCAATGACACATGAGTCTCATTCGTCACGATCTAGCCTAGTTGGCGCACGTGTACATACCTGCTCATCGGATGTCCTGCTTTGCTCATGCATGCTGCTAGAAGGACTGATGCGCCACGTTGAAGGGCCCGCGACGCCTTCAGTGAAAACGAGATGTGACGCAGGACGACTTTGCCGCCGTGAAGATTGCGAGGAGGACGAGAAATGGACACCAGCACCTTGCTCATCATCCGAATCATACTGGGGAGGCGGATCATCCATGTATGCCACGGAGTCCAAAGACATCATTGTATCGGCACGCTGCTTGCCCTTCCCACTCCCACTTGCACTCCCGAATGCACCCGCATTGACATCATCGCCGAAGGTTGTCATCACGGGAGACGATGTCATGCAGAACAGCGGGGAAAGGGGAGCAGGACTCGGTAGTGTGAGCGTCGTATCGAACGACATACCGCCCGCACCTGGCTCGCGGCTCCTCCGATCTATCCTCATCCCGCCACCACCACTGCCGTCCTCATCCTCCAGTTCGGAATGGGCAGTGGAGAAACTAAAGGAGGACATGGGAGAGCCATATGAGCCGCTGCTGCTTGAGCTCGAGTCAGACTCGGATGCATGAGGGGCTTGGTCGTTGGTGGTGTGTGGCTCCGACGACGGCATAGCGGCGGTGCCGAAATCGGCGAATGTATGAGCACCACCTTGGTGCTCGAAATCGAAGAGCTCGAGACTGGGTGACGAGGGTGAGAGGGTGAAGATTGACTGTTGAGGATGCTGAGTACCAGCTTGTGTGGAGGGAGCAACAGCCGCCACTTCGGACGGAGAGGCGGGATTCGTCTTGGTCGTCATCGTATTATCGTTGTTGTCGAAGAGCATAGAGCGAGGGCGGGGAGTGTCGGATCGCTTAATGCCTGGTGTACCTGGGCGGTCGCTCATGCTGATGCCGAGGCCGATGTTCAGAGGAAGGGAGCGCTCAAAGATGTCATCAAAGACAAGCAGGTGCTGAGCGGCGGCACCGAGAGGCCGAGAGCTGGGTGAATCTGAATCGAGGTCATGGGACGCGCTGCGCTCGCCAGACGCCATACTGATGAACGACGGGGGGGAGGGAAGACGAGGAATGCGGAGAATGCAGCAGCGAGGGAAGGAGGAGAGTAGGTAGGTTGTGAAGCAAGGGGCTCTCGAGGTAATGGGGGTTAAGGGGCAGCGAGCACGCGAGCAGGCAGATAATCGATAAGATCAATGGCACGGGCGGAACGGGGGAGGGATAAGGTAAAGTGCAGATTGATATAGGGGGTGGAGGAGGAGGGGCGCACCACTCCCGGACACCTTTAGGTTAGAGAGCCCAGGGCTACTCGCACACGCACTGGGACCGGGCACGCCTAACGCAGCCACTACTCCCCGGCACGCGATCGCGGCGGCAAGGGGATGGGGGTGTAGCAACCCAGAGTGAGTCACAAGGCACCCAGTCGATCGTCCGCTCGATCGTCGATGCGGTTGTTGTTGTTGTCGCTGCTGCTGCCGTTGAGCACACGCGCAATGAGGACAGACCTGGTGCAGGTGGAGGCTAAGAAGAAGCTCGCCCTGAGGTGGTCGCGCGCATATAATACATTCGTCGTATTCAAGGCACTCTACTTCCAATCCGATCTCCTAATACAGTTTGACTTGTTGAGAGACCGAGGATGTCAGCTGTGTGGCACGCCTGATGCTTTCCCATTCCCACGGTTTAGAGTTTCGCACCTCCTTTGCCTTGGGTGCAGGCTATCTTTTTGAAGCCGGACGGTTGTTCAGATAGCACCCACGCATCCAAGCTCCGGGACTTCCTAGCTACTGCTGTACCCAACCCCATCCCTCGACGCTTTCTCCTTCTCTCTCACAGTGACCCAGGGCACAGTGCTCCTAAACACCATCAAGTCAATCCCATGTGATATTCAATATACCGCCCCAAAACGAGCAAAGCAAGTGGATCTATCAAACCCAAATCGGGCCGTGGCTACCCGATCTTTCCGCTCGTTATGGTTTAACCTTGCCACTTGCTGAGCAGTGATAGTATTGAGGGAGAGAAGACGACGGCAGCACCAGCATCTGGAAAGCTTGCTTATGATGCCCCACGGGCACGCGACCAATAATTCCCCTCAACAAGGATGAACGTTGCTCCCCCAGCATCAGAACGCTGCTCCAGAACAGTAGCAACTATTGTTAGGATCCATGCACACCCGAGCGGTCTTTGGACGAAAATTACTTGTCCGATCACAGAATAGACTTGCCATCTAGTCTTGAGAATCACATCAGATTGGACTCGACTTCAATTCACTGGCCACTGGAGCACGCTTCTCGAAACGAGGCTTGGATTCTTCATCTAACGAATAGTAACCCTAGTATCCACTGAGCAACCCTGTTTGGGGCAATCGATAACAAAATGTTGGCTTTAGTCGCCTCTACGCCTGGAAGATAATGCTTCTGTGGGCTGCATTATTCGCAAGCAATTATAACTCCATTTGCAAAACTGAGCACCATTGCATATAGCACCAAAGAGACGCTCGCCCCGCTCACGCGAGTCTCTCCGTCCATCCGGGCTTTGAGCCGTTTATTTCAATAGATCAGCTATTTGCCCTGTCTCCTGTTGGGACTATTGCACGCTTTGATCATCATTCGTGTCCACTTCGTTGTTCCAATGGTATGCAATCATATTTTCCTTGTCAGATCTCTCTATGCTTAGCCCGTCCCTTCCAACGAACTAGTCTCCAGCTGAAGGGACCAACTCTCCCCGTCAGACTCCGGCTCATCAGCGCGCTCAATTTCGTGAGTATCATAATACTGATGATCACTATCGTCTCCTCATGAACCACCTGCTGATGGGTGGCTCTGGATACAAAGTGTACTACTCTCTCTACCAAGATGGCGGTCCACGTCCTTCGAAACAAGCATTCAAGTCGGCGACTGAAGATGAAAGAAACGCTCTCATCGGTCGACTCTACATAAAAGATATTCCTCCCCCTCGTGCCATGCCAGACCTGAAGCGACTCATCGCACGGCTTGAGGGCTTCACCGGGGCGAGTGATGTCCAAGATATCTTCTTCTCGTTTACTACGCAAGCAGTAGATGACGCTGAGCGCCTCGACTTCTCGATCGGCGCACCAGGCACGGACGAGAACGACCCACTAGAAGTGATATTCGTGGATGGGACGACCAACAACAATCAGGGCTCTCAAACACCACCAACACCACAGGCGCCTCCAAACACTCAATTACGGTCGCTCCTCTTGATCAGCGACCACAATATGTGGGCCGTGGATGCTAATGGATTTGCAGAACCTAAAACGGACAGCCCAGGTCACTTTCTCCACCGCGATCCTGAATCGATGCCAGGGTGGGCAAGAGGACGTCCAAATGCCTCGCCACAGCCATTTTACTCATATGGTGCAGGACTAGTACTTGGTCACTCACACAACTTGAATGAGTCGTCGTCCCTTCTCGTGGACACGCAAACCGATGTCGTGAAAGGTACGGTTCAAGCCCTTGACTGTCATCACAACCCAGGTCATCTGCTGCTGCTGTTTCGCCCAGTCTGATTGAGATTTTCAGCATCGGGGGAGAGATATTATCGGGTGATATGTACGGATATTAAACAGATTGGTTGTATGTCTTATTCTGTCCCGCTGTACACGCGAGAGTGTTGTCCCCTGGCGCTCACTCTTGTTCCTCATGAATCTTGGCCTTGATAGATATGAAGGTTGGGGACGTTATAACTGAGGCTACTTGACGTCTCTAAAGTCAGTCATTGGAGATGTGGCCATTTTCCTCGGTTGTCCGTAGTACAGGTAAACAGGGTGTAGTGGGATAGTCGTTCGTATCTAGCGTATGCTCGGGGCTTCTTTGAAACTTCTTATTGAAAATGGTATCATTGGCTAGATCTCCGCTGTATAAAAATCCTAGGTGGTTCTCATCCTCGAACGCCCGTAAAGTCGCACTCTGGGAGGGCGGGCGTTGATAGGCCAAAACTGATCTGGGGATAGCGATCCAGCCGAAGGCTCAAACTTGAAGTCAGAGGATTTTTTTTTCCCAAATCAGCATAAAAGGTTTGGATTCCATTAATTGGAAAAATAATCATGCAAAACTGAGCACGATGCATACAGTACCTAGGAGAGGACCATCGTGCCCCCACGAGTCTCTCCGTCCATCCAGATTCTGAGCTGTTTACTTCAATAGCTCGGTGGCTTCCCCGGCTGCTGAGACCATTACACATTGTGACCATCATCCATGTCCACTCCGTCATCTAACGGTACGCAGGGATCTTGTCCTTGTCAGATATCTTAATGCTCAGTGATGCCCTTTTCAGCGAACCAGTCTTCAAGTGAAGAGACCGACCCTCCCCGTCAGGCTGTCGCTGATCAACGCGCTCAATATCGTGAGTAAATGAAGGAATCACAACCATCGTCTCCGACCTAACAAATCATCTGTCGCTGGATGTCTTCGGATTCAAAGTATACTACTCAATTCACCAAAACGGTCACCCGCTCGCTTCGAAACAAGCCTTCAAGCCAACATCCGAGGATGGCAGGAATGCCCTCATCGGTCGGCTCCACGTAAGAGACATTTCTCCCCCTCGCGCTATCGTAAACCTCAAGCGACTCATCGCACGACTTGAGGGCTTCACCGGGGCGAGTGATGTCCAAGATATCTTCTTCTCGTTTACTACGCAAGCAGTAGATGACGCTGAGCGCCTCGATTTCTCGATCGGTGCACCAGGCACAGATGAGAACGAGTCTTTGGAAGTAGTCATGGTTGACGATACGCCTAGGGAGAACAACCAGGCTTTCTCACCACTCCCGCTTCAGGATATTCGTCCAGAATCCGGGATAAAGCTCGTGATCATCCGAGGGAGACTCTGGAGCGTGGATGTTGACGGGTTTGCAGAACCCAAAACGGATATTCCTGGTCGTTTTTACCATGTCGATCCTGAATCAATGCCTGGGTGGGCGAGAGCACATCCTGCTCGCAAAGGGATTCGCTTTTATTCGCTCGCACCGGACATAGGATTATTACCTAAATTAAATGGCCTGGACGAGTCCAGCTCCCTCCTTGTGGACACACGATACGAAGTGCTTAGTGGTACTATCCTAACTCTCTCCATCATATCCCTCGTTGACCTGTAGCTTTTCTCGGGACTTCACAGGAACAAAGGGCAAGTATTATCGAGTGATCTATCTGGATGATAAATTGATTGGCTGTAAGCATTATCCTTGCTCGTTGTACTTCTCTTCTCGCTCAGTACCCCCATCATCAATTTCACCGTTGATAGATATGAAACCTGAAGATGTAGTTTTCGATACTCCTTGAAAGGCTCTAAAGTGCGCAGGAAATCCGTGCTTTTGGCGGTTGTATGTAGTAGTAGTAGTAGTAGTAGTAGTAGTAGTGCACATAGATTCAATAAGGTGCATGCATGATCAGCCATAACTAGCGCAATTTCTAATATTTACGATTGCACATCCCATATAAAGGCAACTCAGGCTATGGTGTGGTTGAAGAGCCCCCCAAAATATGATAAGGTCTCAGAATCCATTAATTCGTTGTTTCATGACGGGAATAGGTCAACTAGGAGCCCCGACGCCGCCTAGTCTACATCGATCCTACACCCGCAATCGGTTTACACTATGACTACAAGTATATAATACAGCAGCTCAAGCAGCCTTGGCGTTGTGCTCGTCATAGAACTTGATGAGGTCGTTCACGTCATCCTTGCTCCCAAGGAAGACCGCCGTGCGCTGGTGGATAGCCGTTGGCTGGATATCCAAGATGCGCATCGTCCCTGTGGTAGCGATTCCACCCGCCTAGAGGAACACGATTTATTAGCATTCAGTAAGGCAGATTGATTGTCGAAGAGCGGAACGAGGCCGTTCAGAAAGGTTTCAAGGACGTACCTGCTCGGTCAAGAACGCCATAGGGAACGCCTCGTATAACAATCGCAATTTCCCGCTCTTGCTCTTCTTGTCATCTGGGTACCCGAAGATGCCACCGTACAACAGCGTACGGTGCACATCAGCAACCATGGATCCAATGTACCGAGCACTGTAAGGAGACTTCTTCTCATCCTCGGGATACTTGATGCTGTTCAGGTACGCGGTCACGGGTGGGTGGAAGTACTTTGAGTTACCCTCGTTGACTAGTAGGGAAGAGTAACAACAGCAGTGGCGGAAAAGAGGGTAAGGTAGGAGCGGGTATTCAGTATTGGCACGAATCGCTGGCCGAGTGATAGTAAAACTCACAGGAATAAATCTTTCCTCGCTCGGGAATCTTAATCTGTGAACGCACGCACCATACCAGTCGCCAACAAGCAATTAGTCTCGTATAAACGAATTGAAGCAAGGAAAATCAACAACGCACGTCAGGATGAGTCAAGATAAACTCGCCAAGCGCATTGTCCAAAGTGTACCCGTTCACGCCATGGCCAGTCGTGAGCACCAAATTGGCAGAGGACCCATACCTACAAGTGTTACGAGAAGAGTGTGAGTGAGATTATTTATTCCACAAGGATTATATCCCGCGATTGAGCCAAGGATGAGCATCGATGGCATAAATGGGGGTGTACAGGAATAGAAGATGATCACCGGGTAGTCCGGCAACCGTAGGTCGTATGACACAGTGGCGCGTGCTTTTCGATTTGGCAGGCGGCTTGGTGTCGGGATTCGCAAAAAGCGGGGCAGGACCCCAGAGCAAGTGGAGAACAGAGGCAGGCAGGCCAAGGAAAGGATGGAGAAAGGAGATGCGCTCACATGGTGTAGCCAGCTGCGACCATCTCGTGACCAGGTCGTAGGACATCCTCGATGGTTCCGCTGGAGCTCTCAGGCTATGGATCGGGCAACGCAAAGGGCGGTGGATCAACCCAATGAAACCTGAAGCTTTTCCAAGCCCCAAATGTACACGACATACCACATGATAAATACCAAAGATGGTGCCGACGTTCACACCAGCGTCGATGTTGCTTGACCCATCGAGTGGATCAAACACAACGCAATACCGCCCCTTGAGCTTGCCTTCAATGATGATCGCCTCTTCATTCTCCTCGGAGACGAGGACGGCTGTCTTCCCCGATGCGCGCAAGGCGTTGATCATAATGTCGTTGGAGAGGACATCGAGCTTCTTCTGGTCCTCACCCTGGACGTTCGTCTCGCCCGCAAGACCAATCCTACATCGAAATCATCTCGTTAGTCATTTCTGATGAGCGAGAATAGGATCAAGGGGAATGGTTGATTCTGCAAAAGTTCGCCAATGACGTGCCACCCATTGTGCATACATTCATGCGATCGACAGTCGACGCCGAGGAAGTGAAGGAAAGGATAGGATAGGATAGAATCGAGACTTACAGGTTGATCAGGCGCGCTTTACGCACATTGGTGGCCAAGAACTTGGAGGTGACCTGGATGGCAGTGAGCAACAATGTCAAGTCGCCTGTTGCTGCGGTGCCCAATCGGAACTGCTCAGAGAGCACATGTCTATGGGGCGGCAAACCATAGTTCAGAAGAACCAAAGGAAGCAGGAAGAGATGTAGAGATAGAAAGTCAGTCAGTCTTGACGAAGAAGCAAGGAGAACGCAAGAGCCGCAAAATGCGTCCAAGCTATCAGATCTATTGAACGAACCGGGTAAGGGTGATGAGATCGGTGTTGGGAGCGCCTTCGTCCATGGGTATAGGAATTGTCCGTTGGGGGAGAGATGGTTTAAGATGGTGGTTGAGAGAAAGTTGAGAGAGGGGAGAGGGCAAGACCCGTTTACACCATGTGAATTCAATTGAGGGGTCTCGTAAAGATATTCCAGGTGGGCTGGGGACCGGTGTTCAGGCGGCCCGACTCGAGACCACCAACTCGAACATTGTCAAGTCTGAGCCCTCCAAGGATCCACAAAGAGAACAAATCGCTCAATCGTGAGTATTGCACCATACAATCTCTATAAAGCATGAGGTAAAATAATCTCGCTATAAACAAGTGGGGATGTCTGAAGAATGTGAGACTATTGGCGTTTGTGCTCTAGGGAATTGCACTAAAGAACGGCACAAAGTTGAAAGCAAAAGGGTGTCAATAATCAGCCTAGCCATGCCTGGATACTCTCATCCATCGCCCAGTCATCTTCTGGTGTCGATCTCGATCGGAGTGACGCGGGCGAACTCGGAACATCTTCACCCTGCTTCTTCCTTACACTCCCGATCCCTTCCTCGTGCTCCTCCACCTCCTCTTCCTCCTCTTCATCAGCATCGGCCGGCCGAGGCCCGCCCTGAGTCCTTTCTGCCCGAGTCCCAATGGCAATTTGGGGAGCGGCAGTCCCAGCCTCTTCCTCTTCTTCCTCGTCCTCCGAGTAGATTTCCCGATCGTTATCATCGTCAGAGTAAGAAGGGACCTGAGGCAAGCTTGGGTCCACAAAGAAAGACTCGCGAGGGACGAGTTTCCCCTTCTCCGTCTCCTGCCGACGCTGCTGGGCACGAATGGTATCCACAAGTCGAGGCTCCTTATTTTTTCTTGCCTTCCTCCCAGACCCGCGGGTTGCCTTGGATGTGGAAGCACCTTTTGCCTTCGCCGCTTTGGTCCTCGCGCGTCGAGCCTCGAGACGCCTTCGTGCACGAGCTTCCGATTCGGTTTCAGAGATCTCCCCTTGCAAATCACGAGAAGGGGACCGTGGCACAGAGCGAGGTTTGCTAGAATGAGTGAACTGAGGATACGAGACTTTATTAGCGCCTTTCTGACGCGGAGCGACAGGTAGCGGGGGGGTGGATATGTAGTCGGGAACAATGCCTCGTTCGCTTTGGTTCAGGCTCTGGAATGACGGAGAAGGTGAGGATATCGGCCTTGGTGAAGGGATGGCTGGCAGAATTCGAGGTGTCCCTGCAACAGGGGCAGGTTCCTCTTCCTCTTCCTCTTCCTCTTCCTCTTCCTCTTCCTCTTCCTCTTCCTCTTCCTCTTCTTCCTCTTCCTCCTCTTCAGCTTCCTCCGAAAACCCCATTCGATGTCCAGGAGACCCTTGGTGGGGAAGGACGATGGCAGTTGGAGTAGAACCCCGTTGCACACCATCACCTACCATTGAGCTATGGCGTGTTGTGACACGAGTAGGCGTTTTGCGGTGTGTGCTAGATGCTGATGCAACAGGGGTAGGCGGATCGCTAGAGTCTTGCTCAACAGGTGGGTTCTTTCGTGGTCGGCCGCGTTTCCTTTTCAGGGGGATGACGGAGGATTGGGAAATTGGGGATGGATGCTTGGGATGACCAGGCTTGCGCATGATAGAATTATCAGGGAGCGGATCCCTGGCAGGGGTGGAGGTCAAAAGTGGAGGTAAAGGATTCCTGCTCGACCTCGAGGATGTCTGAGAGATTTCACTCTCTAAAAAGCGGCCGTATTGGAGCCTTTCGCCGCGTTCATTTCCATGTTCCAGTGGAGAACGTACCAGTCGGACATCTTTCTCGGTTTCCACTTCTTGAGGGGCAGGCAAAGGAAGGGAGCGGCGAACGGAAGGAAGAGGGCGATCTGGTAAGGGAAGACTAGCCTCTTCTTCTACTTCTTCCTCTTCCTCTTCTTCAGTTGAGGTCAAAGCAAGAGAGAGTGAGGGAAGTGGAGGCCGTGGCGCCTCTGCCTCATCAGTTTCGTCTTCTTCCACCATTCGCTGCGTGGTGCGAGCAGTTATCTCGTCTGAATCTGTCTCCCCGTCTGAGGATGGGTTCAGAGAAAGGTTGGGGAGAGGAGGTGGGCTGGGAGATGTCCGAAGAGGTGAATGCGACGCTTCCAAAGCTGAGCTCGGAGGTAGACGATTAGATGAGGGTGGGCGTCTTGGAGCCCCAGATGGTGTGAAACTTGAGAGAAATGCAGGCCCCAAATGAGCGAGTGAAGGCACACTATCTCTTGTCCCCTCGTCTTGCGGGTGGACTAAGCCACGTTTGACTATCGGACGAGTGGAGACTTGTGATGGAGTCGTCGAGTAATCGGAATGCCTTGCTAGTCCACCTGTACTGCCAGAGGTTGGTAATGCCTGATTTCCCGCCCTCAAACGCTTCCGCGAAGCTGTTATGTTTGGGTCGTATTCACCTCCCTCATTGGCATTCCTGCGTTTCCGCGAATTAGTTGTAGATGTGCCACCAGGAGGGGCAGTAAGAGATTCTAGGTCCCAGGTGTCATTTTCAGCCTCGTCTTCGCTTGAGGATGCAGATGAAGATGCTTCGGAGGACGAGGAAGTGGAACGAGTAGGGTTCGCGACGGATGATCGAGGATACCCTCGAGGGACCACTCGAGGAGCGGCTGTGCGCAGGGGCGCAGGCACATCATTGGCGAGGCGAGTAAGCGTTGAACTCCAACTATGAGGTTTAAATAGTTAGCTCTTACAATCTGGAGGTTGTTCTATTCGCTAGCGATTACTCACGCTTGATAGCCCTCTTCCACGAGCTCCTCAGCCTTCTGTGTCTCTTCAAGTGTCGGCTCCTTTGGTCTATTGACTTTCTTCCGACGTCGAGGCAACGTACCATTAGCTTGAAGCTCAACGCCAAGAGTTCGCGCTTGTTCAAGGGCAGCTTCGTACTCCGCGTGGATCTCCATGTGAATCCGCAAGCCATTCGTGCGCGCGAAACCCCTCATGCAATCTGGGCGCTCGCACATGTACTTACGACGCCCGCCTGTGTGCATGCGTCGATGTTTACCGAGGCTGCTCGTGTCATGGAAGCGGCGACCACAATCAGGGAACTCGCATTCGAACGGACGCTCGTCCGTGTGAAGTCGTCGGTGGATTGTGAGAGCAGAACGCTATTTACAGATGCGTCAGAAAGATTGCAGATCAAGAAGAATCAAGGTGAGAGAGTAGGCACTGACTTGCTTGAAGGACTTCTTGCAACCCGGCTGGTCGCATGCGTATGGCTTCTCTCCAGTGTGGACTCGAAGGTGCCTCTCCAAATTACTTTTACGATCAAAGCGCTTCTGGCACTCTTCGCAAATGAATATGAATGGAAGGCGTCGAGGTTGAGGGCTTTCATGTGCTTCCTCTCCGTCTTCTTCTGTATCTTCATCATCTTCATCAGCAATAGGTTCAACTACAGGGTCGTGATCATTGATGCGATCCCATTTTGTGCCATCAAGCAGGTCGAGAATGCTATCATGGTTCGGAATTTCATCATTTGGTTCCTGCAGGTCTGAGTGCAGACGAGCTATGTCAGAAAGCAGGTCGTCCAACTCTTTGGAGTTAGGAAACGGGTCAACGCCATCCCAGTCATGTACTGGAGGATCAGAGCTCTGCGGAGGATCGACCGCCTCCAAGCCAAGCATATTGGCTGATTGCTGGTGTGGCCGAGAAATATCTAGTGGGTGATGCGCTGACATAGTACGACCCGCTCCATCAGAATCCATATGTGAACCAGCCTCTGATCCGAAAGGTACCTCATCGACGGAGGCTTGGAAGACGGCTGCAGCTAGATCCGGAAATTTCTTGTTTGAACGAGGGGGGTCGAAGTGAGGGGCAGCAGTAGATCTCTGTGGTCCTCGCATATCCACCTGACTTCCAACCCCCGCCAATCTGTGGCCAGAATTCGTGTCGCTCTCGAGATCGTGGTCAGGGTAAACCATTATCTCATCATTATCAATAATAGAGGAGGATTCATCATCGACAGATCCCTCTAGAGCTCCGAGTAAATAGCCAGGAGGGGAGCGAACCGGAAAAGTATGGAGGGCAGAGGTGGAGGGAACCGATTCTTGGGCAGAAGGGGGTAGTTGAGTGTCTGAGTCCTCAGCCTCTAACGCAAGCATAAGTTGGGGCGCTTTTTGCAGTACCGACGCCTGCTCTATAGCTGAGGCTAGATCGACCCATTTTTTCTTGGATTTGCGAGCGACACCTGGCCCAGAACGATGTGCAGGCTCCTCGGCTGTAGAAGTTTCAGCCACCATAACGATGGCAATATACTAGCTATAAGCCACAGATGTGAGGTTTATTTGAACGATAATTTCATAAAAATGATACCAACGGATGTTGTCTTTCGCCGACATAGGATGATCCACCAATCACTGAGCTCCTCCACCAAGCCCCCTTGTTATCCACTTGGAGGGATAGGGGATAAAAGGCGGTCGCCTCACGGTATACGCTTCGCAGGTTTTGATTGTAAGTGGATGGTAAGTGGGTGGCTATAGCAGGTCGCGGGCGAAGTATTCAGAGCTCATAGTTTGGGCGAGCAGTAAACAAGGCACGCAATCGACGTCGGTCCCGAAACTTGGTGGTCCTCACAACCCTTCTAGCCATGCGGCTTAAATATGGCGACCGTCAATTTGAAAAGTATTTTCGTACAGCATTACCCGTCGAGTTGCTCACTATAATATTCTCTCTGGCTGTTGAAGGCCCGGACGATCACAATACCATCCTAGCGCTCTTGGGCGTCTGTGCACAGTGGCGATCCATCATGGACGATACACCCCGCTTCTTTGTGATGGCTAATTGGGATAAATGGGACCCGTTTCTGCTGAAGCTGTGGTGTGAGCGTGCTGAGGATGAAGAGCTCACGATTCAACTCTCCCAACGAGGCGCCGAACGAGTTCTGGACTTCGAGGACGACGCATTTTTTGATGCTTTACAGGGTACAAAAGATAATTGGGGCGTGCTAGATCTCCATATTGAGAGCATGGACCAACTTTTGTTCCATGCACTCGGGGAACGTTTGCTTCGAGAAACACTCCCGACGCTGCATACTCTCAAATTGAAAGCGCTTTCAATCGGCCCCCAAAACAGTAGGCCCGGCATCATGGCTTCAGCCGGGTACCTTCCCTCTATTAAGAATGTCCTTCTGCACGGAGTGACACTCAGGTACCAGAGCTGGTATGCGAAAAGCCTCACCCTCCATCTCTCATCTGGATGGTCGTTGTCAGAATGGACAAATATGTGGTCAGGGAGCCTTTCCAGCCTGACTCTTGTCGGGCTCTCGGTCACCCATATGAGTTATGGGTTCCCCTCCGAGTTTCCATCCTTACGGGACCTTCATTTTGTGGAAGCTGATCGGAAGGGAGTTGCGAAACTGCTTGCCTATTTATCTCTTCCTGGTTTGTCAAGCATCACTTTCCGTGATACACATCAGTTACCTATGCCCTTTACACCCTGGGGCCTTCGCAGCCTTCATAAGCATCTCGTGGGTTCACATTTGCTTGAGACGACGGGTGCCGTACAATGAACTGACTTGCCTGCCAGTAGTCTAGAGCCGCTCCATGTCTCGAGGAGCTGAAGATCACGGAAAAGGATACTTCCAAATTACTATGGGCGACCCGCGTTCTTGGACAGCTCTCCGCTCTGGATGAATACGGCGCCGTGCCCCTCCCTGACTTGAAACGCATCACTCTATATCCGGAGACATCTATTCCTATTGATGATCGCGAACAGCAAGCTGTCCAAGAGGATCTTAGAGCCTTCCTTTCCTTTGAATCGCGCCGATTGGAGTGCTTGCGCATTCATCCAGTTCTCATTACGCCAGCTTTCGAGCCAGAACTTAAAGGTCTAGTTGAGAAGCTTGAGGTGAGTTATCAGGCGACCAGGGTAGCTCTTATTCTCAGCATTGACGAATTGATTTGTTCAGATAAATCTAGCGAAAGAGGTGAGACAAATAAATCAAACTACTTCAAGAATCTGCCCTTATACATAAGCTAAATACGAAATGTCCCTTGGAGCAACAGGAAGATAGTTCAGCAGGTGTCAATTAACCTATTCTTTGGAGGTGTTTGGCCTGCCTGGATGAAAGTTGTGAGGTTCTATGAATAGCAATACAATGTAAGCGAGTGTATGGGTCTGCGAAGATGGAAAGACACACATAGTCACCGTACAGGTCAGGCAACCTAGCAGGTAAAAAAAGGTACCCAGTGTCAGAAAGTTTGCGAGGACGAGTAGAAAGGAGTGCCATACGAATTGATATAGTCTTCGGTCGGGAAGTCTTTTGGACTGCACCCGATGTTCTTTGCATTTGGATCCTGAAGTGTGTGAAAAGCATGGTCCCAGTTAGATACCCCTTAGGTGGGCAAATTGTGAAACAATTGTGTGACTTACCTGGTAGACGCGAACGTAGTCGATATACATGACAGCAGGGAAGGTCAGGCTGGCGCTGATTTCTGTGAAGTGCGGTAGCGATTTAGATTATGCATATACGACGAATATAGGCCACCAAGCACCACTTACCACCAAAAGTCGGAGAGATAGCAAGATTGGCCAAGAGATACTGGGGAAATTGTTGTCAACAATGCATTGATCCAAGATAACAGTTGCGCAGTGCCTTACCATAGGTTCCTGGGGGATAGGCCGAGCGCTGATATTGGTAATGGTATTGGCACCGGTGGCAGCGGCTGGTGAATGGAAGAGATTTGTCAACCCAATAGAGATATGTGTTAGTGAGCCAGCTTACCTCCCACCGACCAAGATGGTGTTCCGTCGTTGACCCAAGTGATATAACCGTCAAGCCCAGGCTTGTACTCGAATCCGTAGGTCGCAAAGGTAGGGGCACTACCCGCGGCCGCCAGTCCAGAATAAGCAGCCTGGTTTGTTTCGAACAATCCAGATACTGATTCCTGGAACACGGCTCCCTACAAAAATGATCCAGGTGAACAAGTGCGCTAACGTAGCGGCGGACGCTTTTACCTTGAAGTTGTTGAAGTCGCCTAAAGATGGAGTCAAGATAGTGCCTTGTGTCTCATTCCAAGTGTACGCTTGATCAAAGGGAGCAGTCCTATTTCGGAGTGATGAGCGATGGTTTTGTGCAAAGAAAACGACGGCTTGACGTACTGTGCGCTTTGAGAAACCTGTCCAAAGGAATTAGCCCCATTAACGTTGATGATGGCTTCAAAAACATCGATCTCTGGAGCCGATCGCCCCTTGAACGTTCCGTCAGAGTTTACGGGTCCCGGGTGGTGCTCCCCTGGACAGGTGCAGGCACTGAGACGCTGGCCTAATAGGGGTGTATCAGAATGGGCAACTTCTTGAGAGGGCTTGGAGAACTCACCTGGTAGGAAACTTAGCGGGCTGGCGTTCGGGCCCAATAAGGCGGTCGGGGGCGATCCATTCAGGGTCTGATTTGCTAGCGTGCCAACATCGCATGAGTCATACTGAAGTGGGAAGGAAAGAAAATGATAAGCCAAGATGCCGTAAAGCGTGATTGAGCAATATGGTTCTCACCGAGTAGGGCCAGGTGCCATCAGTGGTGGATCCGTATCCGGCGCGACCTCTGAGTGAATAGGTAAGGGAATGAGAAAGTGGAACGGCTGGGAGCAAATAGTCATGCATACAGATTTCCCATGGTCCAAACTGCAATAATAGAGGAATCGTGAGTGCCTAGAATATACGTCTGACACTGTCACTGACCTGCAGGCCATAGTCCAGAAACAGAAGGTAATCCAGGGATTGAGACGCTGACTACAAATTGAGGTGCACGTGGTAAGGCAATGTCTTGCGGCGATAGGGCTGGGGTCATACCTTCCACATATCCACCAGTGAAACAGAATTTGTTCCAAGACTGCAACATGCCGCTCATGTAGTCGAGACCATGATTTTGTTGCTGTGAGAGGGTAATCTGGAGGAAACCGCCTTGGGTTATGATGGCTGAGGGATCATAGTACTCCAAGTCATCCGTTTCACTGGAATTACCATTAGCACATGGACCCACAGGGTCAAACACAGTTTCCCTTACTAGTAATGCAGGTCAACGGCCTCCCAATATGGATCATCTCCCTAATGTATACAAGTGGTCAGTGATGAACACGCTAGAGTAGCCAAGGTGCCATACTCACGGGGTAGAATGTGCGGTTTTCGACATTAAACTCGTCAGAGAATACCAGATCCCATTGAGCTTGGGTCTCGAGGGAGGTATGGAAGAAAGCAGATTGAGGTGTGTCCGGGTCGATCAGAGCGAAGCGACTGGACAGTTCTGGTACCTGACCAGAGGCATTGGTTCCCTACACATCCAAAACCATCAGTGGCAGTTTGGATTTTTTGTGATTGGATACATACTCCAAGCCCGCTGGCCCCGAGGTTGCTAAGACGAAGTTCGTTCCTATAATGCGTCCATATTGGGAACCCAGCGCTGCAACAAAGAGAATGTGTGAACAGGAGACCTGAATATCGGCATGGTTGCAACACCGACTTACAAAAGGAATACAATTCCAAGGAGAATAAAAATCAAGAACCCAAGATTGGCGAAACCTATGGCGAGTAGGGTGTTATGTTACCAAGCTGCTTTTATGATGGATAAATTCGTAATTTCTCCTCTCACCTCGAGCGGTAAAGAGGGTTGGGCGGCCACTTTCGATATCCCTCGCGGAGGGTGCGTGAAGATCGTCGTCGTCTTCGCGATCACGATACCCGCCCATCAATAATTCACGTTCATCGAGGTCCATACCATCGCCAAACTGTGGTAGTAGAGCAAGCGAATGAGAGACGTAGTGGTTTGGGCATATCATTTACGCTACCTTCTCGGAAACTTGACGGGGGAAAGGGTAGCTCGAGTTGGACACCTGAAAGCACTATTATTAGGATGGCCGTAGTAAAATGCGTGCATGGTCGATCATACCGCGGTTGACCCAGAGTCAAAGCTAGCCACGGAGGCGGCATAATTGGGTGAAGGTATTTGGTGAGCCCCGCGTCCAGCCATGTTCGATGACTGGAATGGGAGGGCCGCAAGTGCCTTGGCCTTGAGATAGGTCGTCGTCCTGCGGCCTGGAGGTGGTGGTGCATTTCGAGGATCAGGGAACGTGGGTGGTGGCCTTGACTGCTGGGGTGTGGTCGGAAGGGCTTTAGTCTCTGACCGGGAGGGGGTCAAGTTCGCATATCGGGCAGGGCTTCGTGGAGGGGCTGCACGACGACCAGTCATCACGATTCCGAGAATGTCGCAGACAAGTTGTTGAGAGAGGACAAGGTAGCACGGTGCAAAGAAGGAGGAGAGCTAAGAGAACGAATACACAGGCAAGGACCTGCCCGCCAAGCCAGCAAGGCCAAGATAAAGGAAAGAATAGGGAAGAGCAAGGGACTCAGGTGGTCGTGAGGAAGGAGGACATAAGCGCCATAGGTGTTGGGCTTGACAACGTAGGTTAATTTCGACAATTCAAGTTGGTGTGGTTACATGCTCGTGGGAACTTGTCACCTGCAGCCATGGTGGATCCCTCCTTGAGTCATGGCACACAGATGAGTACATGCAGACACTTAATACATAGCATAGGGGGTTTTGTATGAGCCAGATTCTGTAATTGACATTTCACAGCAGCTCCAGACCAGCCACGGCTTGCTCTTTCTATACGTGTATCACTGAGCATCGGGTATTTGCCGGCCCATCGTGTAAAGGGACTGTGCTTTCAGACGAAACAAGGTTAAAAGAAACGCCTATATAGACAGTAACGACGATAGACCGAGCGTCAGGTTCGAGAACTCCTTTCGCTTAAAAGGATGATTAACGAACCTCACATCAGATAAAATCCATCAAGGCCAGTAGAGGGTGCGTGCCTCCCTCAGATTGCTCAGAATCCGAGCTACTGTCGTACTGGCGGAGTAGGATGCGACCAAAAATGGTGCAGCAGTCGTAAGCCTCTGCTTGATCCCAATCACCGTCTAGGTCTTGAACTTGAAGGGACCAAGGAGCGGCATGCTGCGCCTGGCGATTGTACGCAAGAACGCGAAACTCGAGACCCTCAGGTCCTTTCAGCAAGCGTGACAAGAAGCGTCTCCCGGCACGAATAGCGATACCATCAACATCGATCGTCTGCAATGCACCCGAGTGGATCCCATACAAGGAATCGTTGGGGGAGTTTTCCCAGTCATTTAGCACGCGCATGTTCAAGGGATCGCTGTAGTCCATGAGGACAAGACCAGAGACACCTTCACGATTCCAGTACACAATAGAGGCGAAACTTCGAGGGCGCTTTGCAAGAGGTATGAAAGAAGATAAGACTGCCAATTCCCCCGCGAGCTTCGAGCCCTGTTTGAACGGCATCTGAGCTATGACGAGAGCTGGCTGAGCGACCAGAGGTTCCGATGCGGGAATGAGTGCGGGGATCTCGACGACAAGGATATCGTTAGTAGAATCCGCCACAATGAAGATGTGGGTTCCTGTCACCCAAGCATCCCGCACCTGGGGTCGCAGGTGAGCATGGAATCGTATTAGGTGTTCAAAATGACTATTCACATTACCAGGCACAGGACTGATTGTAGTCCAACGGTCAATTGCCCAATTCCAAAGTAATACAGAGCTACTGAATGGAACAGTGATGTGATCTCCTTCGAGGCAGAGAGCTCTTATTGGCTCATCGATATCCACCTCGAGGAATGCGGCTCGGCTCCAGGTTGGAAGTTGTCCTGATGAAGTGTTGGAGGGCCATGTAGCATGTAGAACCTCAATACATCGGCTGTGTGGGGGTAACGAGTGAATTGTGAATGCTCCGCCCTCGACCTTTTTGGGATGAAACAAGGGACATACGTTGGGAAGGTGTGTTGGTACGTCACCACTACTCTGATCCGCGAATTATCCGGATCTGATTGCACGGCGTGGATGGTGGGCCAGGTGTCGACAGGCAGGCGAAGGTCGAATGATTTGGCGCGCTGTGACCTAGTGGGTTCAGACAAGTCTGTGCACGAGATGCGAGCAGGCCCACCCGAACGGAAATTGGCTCCCCGATCGGCGTGGAACATCCAACGACCTCCTGGAATAAGATAAATTGCGTACTGAGGTGGGGGACCTTGTTCCGCAGTTTCCAACTCAAACGTCTTCACTGCCGTGTTAACAACACCTTTACCAAGAATGGCACTAGCGAGACGGTACGGAGCACATGCGTCATGGCGGAGAGCGTGCGTGTCCATGTTTTCGACGCGATATGTGCGAGGTACCATGCATTGGACTCGTTCAATGGTCTCGAGCATTCTGAGCCAGACGATACGATTGTTCTCGATCTCGCGCCTTAGCTTGCGACTGACCTGCAGCGACGGGAAAGCATGCCCTCGATTAGATCACACTAGAGGGACCGCTATCAATGGATCAGTGTACTACGGACCATGGACAGCCGGATGAGACCTGGAACATTCAGGTGGATAACAATTAAGAGCAGGGTATCCAGAGATGCAAACACAGTGGCCGCTGGGGAGCGTCTAACAGTGGCATCCCCAGGAAGATCTGCGCCAGAGTTCGGCGACATGATGGGCGGAATTGAGTGCCTGACAAAAAATCATGTAGAGCTACGGCCCAAAAAATTGGCACTAACTGTCACCCTGTGACGTATTCATGAGGAATAAGTGATATCATCGTCCCACACTTGACTTCTAGAACATGTTGCGACAGAGTCAATTTCATAGCCAACTATCAAATACGAGCGGACCTGCGATGGGGCAAGGATATGATAAGACGAATTATACATATTAAAGCAGCTAATGTTCGAGTATCTAAATAGCAAGTCCGAGGATGGAGTCTGGGGCATTGTCAGCCTCGTCAACAAGTGTCGACGAGCTGATTCTTGGGTTTTGTCTGGTTGTAGCTGGCCTATGAGGGGATAGAGTGATGAGAAAAAACATCATGGTGACAAGGAGACAAGGCACGCACCGCGTAACCACCCGTGAATGTCGTTAGATTAGGGTTTGTGTACATTTCCATATACCTAGACGCAAATTTCGTCATTTGGTGCTCACTAACAGGTGTCATTGTGGGACGAACGTGTTAATGTATGCCTCTGTTGGGTGATCTGTTGGGTTGCATCCGATTGTCATACCGCTCCCCTGCAGTCCTTGATGAGCGCTCATGCTAATGCCTTCCCTTAAGGAAATCACTGACCTGATATACACGGACATAATCAACCCTCATCGTAGACGGGAAGACGAGGTCAGGAGATTGCTTTTGAGTCGGTCAGAATGACGCTAAACATCATATTGTTCATAACTGAATGATTACTTACTATGCCGAAGGTGTCACTCATTGCCAAGTTCATAATGATATACATTGGCTCATTGGGGATGATACGAGAGCTGATGTTCACAACACTGTCACCACCTAGGGAACGCGGTTGATTAGGCCGTGAACCATCGCAAGAAAAGGTTGGCGAAAGACCTACCGACTGCTGGGGGATACATCGACCACATCGGCCGCCCATCATTAAACCAAGTGACATAATCTGACGTATATTCGACCCCGTAGACAGTGAATGCACCCCCGCTATTTTCGTACGCCAGTGGATTAGTCGTCGAGAGACCAGAAACGGCTTCTTGATACACATTTCCCTATACAAAGATTCGGTCAGTTCTGCTTATCAACCAAAACCTCGTCTTGACATACTTTGTATGGGTTCAGAACTGTCGATGTGCTATTGTAGACATCGGTGGCTGTTCCTGTCGTATTAGTCCAGATGTAATCAGCGTTGAAAGGCGCAAACCTAGAGAGGAATCGTCACAAGGCATCTAACACTCGTCGAGAATTAGAATACATACTGGCAACTTTGGGATACGTAGCCTATTTCGTTCGTGACGATTGCTTCGAAGATATCCAATTCTGGGGCAGCCCTCCCATAGAAGGTTCCGTCTGATCGTTGTGGCCCAGGATGATTCGGATCCCCTGGACATGTACAACGTGATAGGCGTTGCCCAGTTAGGAAAGATAGTTTTCCCTCATGATACTTGTCATTTCCACTAAAGGCGGCAGTGGGGAGGTCACCGTATGTTTGGTTTGGCAGGGTTCCCCAATCACATTCGTCATAGCTGTAGGGCCACATGCCGTCGGTGGTAGCACCATAGCCAGCCCGCCCAAGATTTCCTGCGGCCAGCAATCGTTAGGCATAGCTATCGAAGTAAGGGCATGGGACACATACCCATCATCCAAACGGCAGGCCAGAGACCACTAATCGATGAGCTTCCTGGAAGCGACACGTTGACTAGAAAGGCATCTTGGTGTTTTAGATCGAGGCTGCAGGGATCTGGTGATAATACGACTGACCCTCGACGTATCCTTGGCTAAGACAGAATTTGTTCCAACTGGAAAGATGACCGCTTCGGTAGGAGAGGTTGTGCGTTTCGACTTCCTCCATGACGATATTGAGATAACCGTTGTTTGTATTGATTGCCCTAGGGTCATACCACTCCATATCTCCAGTGGACCTACAGCAATTTGCGATTGGTTTCTCAATAGATATGGGAATGACAAAGGACAGACTCACCAGTAGTAAAGGTCGATGGCCTCCCAGTACGGATCGTCTCCCTAGGATATATGGTGAGAATCAGATCGTAGGAGAGAGAGAAATGAGTACAAACAGGATAGAATGACCTATTGTCGACGTTGAACTCATCGGAGAACACGAGGTCCCAGGTACTACCATCACGGTGGGTAGTATACTTGTACGCAGACTGAGGAGTGTCAACATCGATAAGGCCAAAATCATTACTGATTTCTGGAACTTGGCCCGTCGAGTTGATACCACCAAGGCCAGTGGAACCAAGCTTTGACATTGTTGACCCAAGGAAATGTGACATGATTGGGTATCCCGCGCTAACGAACAAATGTGAGTTTTAAGAGAAGCTCGAATGACGAAGTCAATGATAATCACAATAATGTTATCAATCCAAGTCCAAGGAAAGCAAGAAAACCAAGATTGGCAATCCCACGAATGGTGAAAATTGTTCCGCCTCGGTCGTTCTTTCGGTCTCTTCGAGGATCTGGGTTATGTAGGTAGTCTAAGTTATCATAACAAATGAAATATGAATCAGAAGGGCCGCGTTTTGGTGTTCGGGTGGGAAAGCAAGGCTCACCGTCTGGTTCCGCATGGCTTGCAGAGAGGTCCGTTCCCCATGATGTTGGGTCGGCAGATAGAGAGAACTAGGTTGAAAAAGTTAAGCACGAATACAACCGCACAACGCTCTCGCATGTACCTTATCGGATATGGAAGGGGCGACGGATGTTGGAGACTAGGAGACAGTATGAGCACAGGTGCCACCAATACCAATTGGACAAGAGACACCAACATGAGAGTTAAGAGACCCAGAGCTGAAGTTTCGTTGAGACGCTGCTGATCCAGGTGCCAAGAGGTTGGCAGTAGAGTCGTCGGGCCCCGCGCTCGAGGGGTAATCTTGCCGCGATGCTGAGGGCGGTAGGGGCCCTCGAGACGCAACTGTTGATTTCGCTCCTGCTGATGTAGACCCTGCTCCTTTCGAGAACGGGTATGCGGGCGGTTTTCTGCCTGCCATGTCGAAAATGCGATGGGTGCTGCGTGCGCTTCGCCTAGAGGTATCAGGATATGTATAAATAACGCTGATCAATAACACGACGTCACTGCCTCACCCAGGAGCAGCTTAGGTATGAATAGTAGGGCGGAGCTGGAGCCTAGTTCAGCGCTATGGAGAGAGCGAACTTGGGAGGCGATATCAGAGGTACTGAGGGAGCGCACTGGATGCCTCAAGGTCGGGAGCCTGGCAACTGGAGCCAGAAATAAGCGCCGCGGTTACCAAACAAAGCATCTCCATCGTTTGAATAAAAATAATTACACAAATTGATCGAAATCTTCTTTGCAAGCGTTACCAGGAAAGCCGTGCGCTTGTGTGTACTGGGGCGGGAACAAATTGTCTTCCAATGTCTCTGCGTCCAGACCGCGGCACCGCTTTTGTGCACGGCGGTCATACCAATAACCCATGTCCGAACGCCAATAATCATGTACAGCTTCACCCAAGCACCTGCGCGTCTGTGAGTTGATGCTGGGAGGTGTGCGCTTTTATAGCGTCTAAGCTGGCATCATGTCTTCTGAATAATCGTGCGGCCTGCTTGGCTCCTACGTCGGCGCCGAACAGACCGTATCGGGGTCAATATCGTTGCTTTTTCTGACCATCATGAAACGCTACATATGTGGCCCCTTCAGTCCTTTGCTTAAGAGATGTCGCTTATCCATACAAATACCATACTTGCTGGTGATGGGCCTATTCGGACTCACTGTCGAGGTCGTTCAAGGGCTTGTATGAAGGATATTACTAGTCGAAGACAGGCAATAAGGGAGTAAACGAGAGCTTCGATGATAATTCCACAGGTACTCCGATAAACCAGTACCATTTATAGCTGGAGGAAGAGATTCAGCAAAGAATACGAGGGCACGATTATCGTGGGAACCAGCTCGATGCCAATCGCTATCAACAAACTTTTCAGCCCATAGGTGGCCATGCCAAAGTCAACTCGCAAGAAGAAGGAGAAAACCGCCGATTTCACCGTAAGTAACAAAAGTACTACATTACCCCACCTTCTGACTTAGAAACGTCTAGAAAGCCAAGTTAAAACTTGGGAAAGGCAAGCAGGCGGCGAGCAATGCTACAGACACATCCTTCAAGGCTCGATGTGAGTCTAAACACAAGTCTTTCCTGCCACCAAAACTGACCTAAATCCAAGCGATCGCTCTTCCGAAACAGTCTATCAGCGTAGTCAAGGATGAATCTGCACCTACCACCAAACGGAATCATACCCTCGATGAACTCCTGGTCCAAATGAAGCATTATAGTCCGGCTGTCCGTAAAGGTGCGTAACTCCTACCTGAAAGCCGAAGGGTGCTAACGCGCCGCTACTGCTTAGATGCTATTGGTGGGATTAGGGAGCTGCTCTCCGAGAATCCTGAGCTCATTGAGGACTCGCTCCATTCACTACTCAATCGCTGCGTTGGCTTGATATCTGATGAGGTGAGCACATGATTCCCAAGTTATCAATTGATGATTGACCCGAGATGGGTTTAACAGGATGCTATGGTTCGGAAATCCCTGATATCATTACTGGCCTGGCTCCTGCCCACAATACCGCCAGTGAGTAAGACGCCTTACTTCTATGAACGTCCTTGCCCATCACCATTTGATAGGATAATCTATCCCCTCATGCACCGCTCCTCATGCTGTTTACGACCTCCGCTCTGTCCCACATATTTCCGGAAATTCGCGTGGATGGAGTGCGCTTTGTGGATATCCTTCTTCAAGTCGTGCCAAACGTCGTCGTCGGTGATTGGGCGACATCCGAGGCAGATGTGACAGCATCAAATCAGGCGGAGACCTCAGCCAGAGGCGCAATCCCAAATGGGAGAAGAATCCTGAATGGTTACCTCGCACTGCTTGATATCAAAGGAAGCACAAATGGTACACGCACCCTCTTGTTTTCAAAGAAGTGCTGGCTCGCTGATTCATACCATTGTAGAATCGACTGGCGTTGCGTCAACGTCCACTCTAACCTTGTCGGCGAATGTGAATACTCTACTACTTTCTGATTTCTAGAGCCACGACCATGTCAGCTAACCCCCGATTTCACAGTCCAAGCTTCTTATTTTGGAAAGCTTCTCAAAATTCCTTTTGGTCACCATTGCTCACTTGAACGAACAGAAGAATCGTTCCTCGATCTCAGAGGCTTCCTGGTTTATGGAAAGCTCATTTGCCACAACAAACGCGTTTGACGCATTTGTCCTCAGCTTGCAACCCTCACGACCGAACCTTCACCATCCCCCGACGCGCAGATGGCAAGCAACGGGAGACTTTGATGAGGAGGACTTACCTGGATACTCGTTCGCAGACTTGGAACGGCCTGACGCTCTGGAAACCTGGACCTTCGCCGATATGAATTCTTCCGCCGGTCTTACCGACGCAAATTCATCTGGTACAGAGTTGCGAGTTATGGCAGTGAGTGCGGTCCCCTGGTGACATGAAACTTACTGGGTAATCTGACCATAGGATCACAGGACCTCTGCACCCGTGTGTCTTCGACATTGGTCTCAACATTCCTTGACCATGCTCCCACGGTGTTTTCACCGAGCACGTCCCGCCCTTCTACGGTGGCGGTAGAACTCGTCGCGGTAGTGGGGAAGATAGCGCGACGGTTGTACGGTTACGTGCTCCCTCGTATCCATGAGCTGCCTGACGCAGTATGTCGCTATTTCTCCGCCTCGTATCTTCATTAATGTCATGCGCCCTCGTCGCTGATCTGAACTTATTATCCAGGCACCTGTAGTCATTGAGAATCTCCGAACTCTACTTGGCTATATGGCCACTTATTTTCCATTTGATACAGACAATGTTGGATCGGCAGGTACTCCAGTGAGTGAATATTTTCTACGGTTATTCCACTGGTCAGGTAGCTCAGTGAATCGCTCGTTCAGGGGGAGCAGTTGTTACAAGACCTGAGTCTGGCATATTGCGAGCTCACGTCGCTGCTGCTTCTTGCTGCGCCACCTGGCTCTAAACGCGCAAGCAAGAAGGACCGGAATATTGAGCGCGAGATGGAGCGCGTGGGGGACTATGTAATTGAAGGTCTGAATGGGCGAGTTGAGTAGTGATTTTTTTTTCTGGACTGCAGGGACGCTTCGACTGAGTGATCGTCCTTGCTGTCTTCTCCTTCCCCCGTTTTTATATTTTTCAGGTGACACTCTCTCAGCCCCTCGGGAAGAAGCTATCCGGGGGAGCATATGCGGCGTTGCTCCCCACAATATGGTCTCTGGTGAACCTACCTTCGATTAATGAGGATAAGCAGGGTGGTGGTGATGATGGGCGCCTCCCGCTCGCCCACCGCGTCCTTGAAGCAACGCTGGAGCATGCGATCCAGTCGGGCTCATTAGCTGCTGTCAAGCCTGTGGCTTCGGAGTTTGTGTCTCATTTGTGTCTTGTATGTCTCACATTCAATTTGCGTCATTTTTCTTCCGCTTTTTTTTTTCTGCTCGCTTCGTTCGTGGGCGAACCTGGTGATGTCATTCATGGATTCAAAACTCCTGTGGGATCGTTCCCGCTCATTCTTTGAATGCTGATGCACCAATTCTTCTCCCACAGGCGCTTGCCGACGTGAATGTGCGCGGCCTGCAGCTTGTCTACAACGCCGCTAGCTTCTCTCAACGTTTTACGGACTGGATTCTGACGCTGCCAAGAACGCTATGGGAGCTTGGAGTCCGAGACACGAGTTTTAGCGAGGTGGGTCTTATCGCTACCACATGCTCAATTCATGTCTGATATTTGCACATTCATGCATCGGTGCGACCACTGTTAGCAAATTTTTCTTTTTCTATTAAGGCTATGTCAACGGAGAAAGAGACTCCTTCAATCGGAGGTACGTGTCAATCTCGGCTCCCCGACTGCTCGCGGCCACAAAGCCTGCGAGGGCCGGGGCCTTATTGCCTAGCGACGGGGGGTTGACCCCACGTTCTATAGGACCAGAGAGAACTGCGCCGCCGTTTGTGCTTATTCGTGAGCATGGACCATCCAACCAAAGGCGAGGTCAAAGGCCCATATCACAAGCTCCCTGCCAGGCTACGACGGCTGTTTTTGGACGTGGCTTGGGTTTCGCGGCCAGTCATTGGCGGCGAGAGCGACGAACTGAGGGAGAAAATCGGGCGGGAAGTGGCAGGAACCGAGGAAGGAGAATACTGGGCGCGACTTGGGCCGTGATATGCGGCCGGTGGGATTTTCTTTTTTTATTTCTGCGTCATGTTACGTGCAGAGAGTATTCGAATCCAATTGATTCAGGGAAAAATCAGAGGCTTTGTTGCACTGTGTTTGCCACCGACCCTAGAATTTCTCTCCGTTTACTGTTTCTGCCTACGACTTGTGAACGACGAGCACTGTGTTGCCGACGAAAGACCTTTGACGTGCAGTGATTTGTCGGGCTACGCTCAGTGCATCGCGCCACGTGCTCCATCCATCCCGCCCAACAATCCATCATCCATCAATTGGGCCTTGAGGCCACACAAAGCCAACCCTCCATCAAAAGCTCATCCGACGCTGCCCGCGCACCCACCCGACCTCGCGTTTGAAATATGCCTGTCGAACAGCACTACCTAGCCCATCTATCTACCTTGCGTCAGGACGCGAATTCGCCCTCAGCTGCGACGGTCCGGTCGCTGGATGACTTGATAGAACGTTTTCCTTCTCTCGCGCCAGAGGATAGCCCGGTATTGGGGCGTGGTCTGAGCATCGCAGACGACGCCGAGGCCGTCAGGAGCCCATCCGGTAATTGTTCGTGCTCGATTTGCTGTTTGCGTGTTGGAGCCCTGCACCGTTTGAGACATTGGCGGACTCGTTTGGGTCAAGCCCTCCTATCTATCGCGCTTCGCGACCCTTTTTACACCTGATCCTGCCAGTTCGACGCCAAGTTGGGGTGATTGTCTCCACCTCGCGACCACTCGGCGGAGTCTTCCGAGTCCAGTTGCTTTCGCCTGATCCAGACAAAGTATCTCTTGTTTGGATGTCTTGCTGACCTTTTGATCTTCACTTCTACAGTGGTACACCAAGACATGGAGTTTGCGCACCCTTCCCAATCGATTGCGGTTGCTCCTTCATCGGTTTACCAACCTCCTGTCAACGGCGACATAGATCGAAACCCCATGGCTACGTACGCGAACCCACCCCCAACTACCAACTACCCCTCTTCCTCCGAACCTCCTGCCATCCATCGAACGCGAAGTGAATTTCTTTCCCTGCGCAGCAGAGGCCCTGACGCGGGCTATTCTACAGCGGCATCAGATCCGGCGCGTTCGCGTGCCATGTCTACCTCCCTCCTTCACTCAGCGGCCCCACCCCCACGCTCCGGAAACTCCAAGGCCAGTCTGAGTTTGTACGCGTCGCCCACCTTTGTGACGCCGACCGAGACTATGCGCACTCCACCATTGCCCGATCTCCCGGACCCCAATACCTACCCAACTCCTTCCCCTCACTACCAAACACGCGCCCCCAGTCGCTACAACGGAGTAACCCCGCCCATTTCTCTATTCTCTGAAGGTTCATCGTCCGCATCAACCCGGTCCTCTTTGGCGTACAACAGTGTCTATATGCGCGACGGTGGCCGTGATTCATCAATCACAGATGATTCTATTCATCGCCGAGGACCAATTCCAAGTCACTATACTGCGGATACCTCCTTTAGCAGCCATGATGGCGAGCCGTCAATGGGCGACTACGATCACGGCGAGGTTGGTGTTGCAACTACGTCCGACGAAGTTGTCCATCTTGCACACTCGGCGTCCATGTCGTCTTTTACATCTACCGCCTCGAGGGCCCGTCCCATGCAGCCAGCATCTGACTCCTCGAGGTGGTCGGATGTATCATATGGACGTGGGATGAGTATGGGCGACTTGCGGCAAGGGAACAGCGCGCAGGATTGGGACCCTGTTCAAGAGGAGGATACTGACGAGGAGGATCTATTCGTTGATACTGAACTGGAAGATGACGAATTTGAGGATGAAAATGATCGTACCGCGGCCGTCATGGTCGCCGAGGAAGGCCTGGGCTTGATTGTTCACGGAGAGTCGCAGGAAGTGGACCGTCTCGTTGTTCGTCCAGGTACGATGCTTTGCTCTCACCTTAGGCTAAATGAACACCGTTTAACCCGGATCCATTGCATCTTTCCAATAATAGGAACCACCCATCTTCTTCTATCGGGCTCGGCAACTCCAAATCAGATGCCATCGTTCCTCACTTCAGTCCTACCCGGCATCACCAATACCCTACTTGCCCTTGACATCTCATGCAATATCCTTCCTGCCTTACCGCCAATACTCGCTTCGTGCGAGGTACTCGAGGAGCTGAACATTGCTGCCAACCCCCTTCGCGTCCTCCCAAACTGGCTTTCACAATTGACCACGCTACGAGTGCTTATTGCTGATAACACTGCGATCACCGCTCTTCCCCAATCCCTGCACTCTTTGAGTTCCCTCCACACCATCAGCATCCGTAAAAATCGGCTCTATTCTCTTCCCGCGTGGCTCTGCCTACTGCCAGCTCTCGAGACTCTATTGCTCGATGGAAATCCCTTCATCGAGCCATGGAAGGCCCTGGTAGCTCCTGTCCTAGAGAGGTCACGTCTTGCTGCCCCTGCTCCTCCTTCCACACTCCCTCCTGGCTCCGCCGCTTTGTCGATTCCGAATAGCATGGCTGATCAAGTTCCCGTCAGCGCCCCTTTCCCGCTCACCCCGAATCCCGAGCTGGAGCCGCAATCCAACAATAATGAGACCTCGCTACGCCGCTCCTTCTCTAACCCCACTCGTCGCGCGCCAGAGCGCCCAGCTGTCGAGAGCATGTACGCCGCTCCTCCTGGCAGCCGTCCTTCGTCCTCTAAAGGCCCTTCTGCTCCCCAACTGTCTCGTCCTCCTTCTCCTCGGTCGCGAGCAGGGTCCACCACCCTAAGTCAACTGACTGTTCCGCCCCCTCGAAGCGTTCCGATCAAAGACGAAGTTCCTGCGCCAGCACGCGCCGCATTGGTGGGTTCTTATTTGTCAGCACTGGACTCTACCCTTCCGGATGCACCTGCGCCGAAGCAGAAATCATCTTCCAAGACCTCGTCCGCTGGCTCGGTGCGTGCTGGGATGAGGAGGATGAAAAGCGCGGACGAACTGTCAAGGTTCGGAACCTCACAGGCTGCGCCACCCCCGACATCTCCGCCTTCAGCTATGTATGATGGTGCTGAAGAGCTTCCAACCAGGTTTGAGAGTCTTCCGAAACGTGGTGGTGGCCCTGGCGGTGCTGTTGAGAGAACTCGTCCTCCCTTGACCGTTTTCGCGGACTCACGTTCGCCTCCCCGCCGCGATCAGATGATGACAGCGGACTCGCGGCCCAACTCTATAGTTTCTCGCCCCGCCTCCAGGGTGATCCCAGACCCAATGTCGCCAGATGGTGAGGACGGGCAGAAGTCTCAAAAATGGGGATTCTTGAAGAAGATGAGCATGGGGAGGATGCGGAGCACGACGTCGCCGCGAGAACAGCAAGCTGGTAACACGGCCGCAGTTCGACAGGGTGTTGTACGTGCGCATACTGTTGGATCAAGAGGAAGTGCTGCATACCCAGCCATTTCGCCCCCTGGGGGCATGCGGCCCGACACTATCCATTCCAGCTCAGCACCCTCTGTGCCCCAAATCACCGAGGATGGAATGGCCCTTCCGCCTCACCCAATGAATCTGTCACATCTCCCTCCTGCCCTGCCGACCATTGCCGCTCCTCTGCTCGAGGAAGAAGAATTTGCTGGAGAGGACGCCCCCGCTCTCCCACCAAAGAGTGAGATTCAGAAGAAACAGTCCCGCGAAGCTTTGACTCACTTGACAGTGGCTTCCACTGACTCACGTTCGCCATCCCCAGCCATTTCAGCTGGCGGTGGCGGTGGTTTGCTGATGCCCCAGGCGAATAGTCGTGCCCAAAAACGTCGCAGCTTCTTGCCTCTTTCGACGCCTTCCACTGCGTCAGGCTTCGACTCCCCGATGCCCACCCCCGACTCCTTTGCCAGAGAACCCGCTCCCACGTCTCCTCATTTCACTGACGATTCGAACCGCGTATCATATGGTGATGATTCCCAATATCTCACCATCGACGCGGAGCGTGAAGCCCAAGAGCAAGAAGCCCATCGTCAACGGGAGCATTACAAGCGTGGTCTTCGATCTATCATGGCCTATCTCCGAGATCTCTCTGATCTTAGCGGACCACTCGGTGCAGGAGACAACATCTCAACTCCTACATCCCCCGCAAGTGGGTCTAAGCGCCGCCCAACCCTGAACTCAGATTCGCGGATGCATTCTGATTCGGGCTCCGGTTCAGGTACCGGCTCCGGCATGGGAGGTGGTTTGCATAAGAAACCGTCAATGATCAGTTTATCTGGCGCGGCTATGAGTGTGGCGACGAGCGAAAGCAGTGGGTCTGCAAATGTCGAGGAACGCAAATATAAGGAGGATACAAAGAAAAGAGTACATGTTGTCAACGAGATTGTCAAGTGAGTCCCACCTATCTTGCGATGGATCATGAATAATTACTGATAACTATGTTTGTAAAAGGACTGAGAGGACATACGTCACCCAGCTCAAAGAACTCATTGATATCTTTGTCATTCCTTCAGCCGCTCCGGCACAAGGCACCTTTGGGACGACCAAGGAGTCTGTTATCCCGACTGTTGAGCGACGGGTGGTGTTCAACGGCGTGGAGCCTTTGTTCAAGTTCCACAAAGATACTTTACTTCCATCCCTGGAACGCGCGCTAGCTCCGCTCCAAGGCGTCCCAGATGATCAGCTCCCGGATATCTCGGCATCTGTAGCAAGTCAAATTGCAATGGCGTTTGTCTCCCATGCCGCATTTATGAAGATGTACAACACATACATCAAGTAAGTTTCTAGTCCATTCTTTCGTCTCCCATCAAGTTCTCATTGCTCGATAAATCTCTTTCATTCAGCAATTTCGATAATTGCATTGCTCGTATCCAGAGTTGGGCCCGAAAGCCTGAACAGGGAGGCTCAGCGACTCCCGGGGCTGGCGCTGCGAACGTTATTGGGATGGGGCTCAGCATGTCAGTTGTTGCTGGTGTTGCGCCAGCACCAGCCGGAAACATTGCACCCTTGACACCTGCTCAGCGGAAGCGAGTGAAGCATTTCAAGAAGAAAGCAGAGAAAGACCCACGTGTTTCACAGATCAACATGGAAGGGTATCTCCTTCTGCCCGTTCAACGTGTCCCACGATACAAGCTCTTCGTAAGTCTCCTACTCGTCACAACGCTTTCTCAGCGTGCTAACCTGCAATTCGCGTACAGCTGGAAGATTTGGTCAAATGCACTCCACCAAAAAACAGCGCCTTTGAAGACCCTCTTGAAGTGGCTCTTAATGTCATCGCAGGTCTGGCCACCGGGATGAATGAAGGCAAGCGAGAAACGGAGTCCCGACAGAAGCTGCTTCATTGGCAGAAACGCATCAAGGGTCGATTCCCTAGTCCCCTTGTGCAGCCACACCGGTATGTTTCCCGTATATCCCCGTTTGACTCTTCGTGACTCTGATGTTGCTGTATTCCCTAGTCGGTTGGTTATGGACGGCCGACTCACTCTATCCCGTGTGGTGCGTAAGTCTCAGGCCTTCGCCGAGATCTACAAGGCCGATCGCGAGAAAACCATCGTTCAAGTGGATTGTCTTACAACTGAGGTCACACCAAGACCGCTCGTGGGCTTATTGTGCAATGATTTGCTCGTCCTATGCAAGGACCCCTCTCACGGGGGAGATCCCAACACGTATTATGACCTGTGGGCAGTGCTAAGGATGCAAACTGTTCCCCAGCCCGCCTCGGTCGTCCATGGTAGTACCCTACGCGTTGTTGATAACAAGGCCGTGCTTTATTTCGATGCCGCATCAACTTCTGAAGCTTTGACATGGTGCCGAGGTATGCTCCGTTCTTCGCGTTTACCCTAAAACTCGACTCACACCTTCCAATCATAGCTATCAATACCCATATTCCCGCGTCTCGATGACCCATCACATTTATTCCTCGCTGCTGATTCCCTCGACGCTCCCATACCCATACATTTGTGTCTGATATTTCCTGACCTGCCATCTGGGTTTCACTGGTATTCGTTCCTTGCTCTGATGTTTCTGCACTTTGATAAACCATTACTTCAATATGTTTCTCTGATTTACTGTAGTGCTGTGGCCCCTACTAAATTCTTGATTCCACCCTTCATTTCTTTCTTTCAATACCTAGGCAAGGCTTCTCCTTGCTTCGGTTGGAGAGACGGCTTGCTTTTTGTTCTGATGTTCGTGTACTGTATTCACAAACTACTTGCGTTACGTCCCCCTTAGAGAGAGGGGCACTAACAAATGTCATGCAAAATAAAAATACATGTGCTACACTCCCCTAGATTCCTCCCATACCTGCATGAACAAATCCAAGTCAGTAGCGATCCATTGGTGTATAGAGATAGGACGCTGCGACATGAAAGCTCACCTCAAATATTCGACGACGATCTTCTCGATCCACACCTCGACATTTCTCTAGCGCGATCTCTTCTAGCAGCGGGCAGCCGTCGATTATTTCGAGAACGGCCTCCCCTAAGATTTACATGGGACATGAGCTCTCATCGTAAAGATCAGACGTGGTGCGCGATCTTACCAGAAACTTTTGTCGCCTCCAGTTTCAGTCGGACTAGATTCTTGCAGGAAGCAAGGTATGGGACAGCTGTGTCATCAACCCCAGTGTTTGAGAGATCTAGGAACGCGAGGAGTGAAGGGGCCCTGAGACTTTCGTCCTCATCTTCTTCTGGTAAATGCTGGTCTCCATCACCATCGTTGTCCGGGTCCAGGTCTGGCAGGAGGCCAGCAAGAGCAGACGATTTGAGGTTAGGTATGCTCGCTAGGCTGAGAACCTACAATCCAAAGGTGTATGTGAGCTTCATGAAGAGAGCCGCTGCAGGTTTTGCACAACTCCTTTCTGAGAAGAGGGAGAAAAGAGGCGCATACCTGGCAGCGTCGTCCCACCAGCTTGATGAATCGTGCCAGCTCGCGCTGAGCCCCAAGACCACCGAGTTTGCGGTTACGCGGAATGCTCAGCGTGTGAAGCTCCTTGAGAGTGACCAGGACGTTCGTGAGCTGGTCAAGCCCGGAATCTGTCAAGGTAGAAAAGTCCGATCCTCCGACAGCGCCCAGGTGGAGTACCTGGAGTTTTGGGAAGCGTGCGAGAAAAGGAATAAGATCGGTGTGCGGGCTAGGTATGGCGATAAGGCTCAGCTTTGTTAGCTGTTGAGGGTATGCGAGCTCGCTCGACTCTGCATCGTCTTCAATGGCACTGAACGCGGGAAGACGCGTGATGTCTGTCCATGAGACGTCGAGTGTGCGGAGATTCGGGAGGCTTAGCATCAATGCCTCGAGAGGCATGTTTGGAGTGGTGATTTGGCGCAGTTTGAGATTTTGTATTTTATGACCCAGGTGACTTCCGTTTGGGGCAGTGAGGGTGGCCAGGCTAGCGAAAAATGCATGCGTCTAAAGGGAACGTTGAACAATATGGGCTTGAGGGCCGAAAGACACAACAAACCATCTTTGGAAGTGCCGCTATTTTTAGAGTTTCAATGTCTCCACATGATGACAGGAGCTTGGCCAGGGCGGCTGGAGGCACCGCGGTATAGTTGAGATTGACATAAACAAGTCGAGGACAGCTGTCTGCGATGGCTGTGGCCGTTCGCTCTGCCGCCAGGGAGCATCGCCTATCATAGCATCAGGCAAACGATGCGTCAGAAGGGACGTATGATAATCCAGTACAGAGGCTTCCGGCCGTTCTCACTTCAAACTGAGATGGACAAGGTTTGGCAATCGAGGAAAGATAGACGCAAAGGCGGCGTCAGGGATGCTGCTCAGTCCATCCAGCACCAGCTTCCGAATCCCTTCGCCTTCCCGCCTCCCAATCGATTGGATAGTCAATTTATTGACTTGGGTGAGCTCCTTGTCGATAGTTATGGTCGGTCCTCGCAAGAAGTACTGCAAAAAAGCAATGGTCACTAACGAAGGATCATCTCAGCAAGAGCCACGAATGGACGCACTGAGGCGATAACCGAGTGAGGTATATATCCTGGGCATATTTCTTTCATAACGTCGAATAACCGATTTGCAACTGAGTCTGGAAGAGCTTGTAGGTATGGTCGTTGGCGCTCTACATTCTCTTCGGTGCCGTACAGTGTAGGGAACCTGGTGGCAAACGAGCGACATGCCAACGTGCTCAGACTAGGAATAGGTGAAGCTTTCAAGCGGCGAGTGCTTGTAGAGGTGGAAGTCACATTCTCTCGAGGTGGTTTTGGCAAGTCATCTTCATTGGGAGCGCCAATCTCTCCGACTCTTGGCCGCTTGTTGTTCCGAGAAGAATTACTGGAAGAAGATGCCCTAGCGTGATTCCTTTTGGACATGCGCAGTCGAGAGTACGAAGTACCAAAGAAGATTCAAAGGTGCTAGTTCCCACACAGAGGTGACTCATTCGTAAACATTGATCAACAGGTGTAGCTTTACTATCATTTCTTGACTTGCTAAGGAAATGGAAGTTGTCGGCACACAACCTACCGATTGAAGCTTCGCCCGGGCGCCAAGCTGGAGAAGCCCAAGCGGAGACTGCCCGACCCGAGTGACAAGCTAGGAGTCAGCTTCATATCGCTTCCAAGAAGCTTGTATGTAAAGCTGAAGTGGAACCTCATATTCCATTCATATACCATGGCCTTTACAGGTCTCGCAGCTTCCACTGGTGAGAGGTTACGGCAGACTCTGTGGGATCTACATGGTCCATGGTTCCCAAAGCCCAGCCGCACTGATCAGAGGGGGTTTGGCTGAGGTGCCAACCGTTGCGTTTGCTACTGACCATTATGCGGGCTCGGTCCGAACAAACTGAAGAAAGGGGTCTTCTCTTTGCTTATCTGATTGAACTGAATCCAGGTCCATATGGGGTCTCAAGTGTCCAAGTGGAGCGGTGTGCTACCTGTAATCTAGTCCGCGTTGCCTTGGTCAGATATCTGATGTCGGTCTGATGCCTGGCTTTAGCCTTATCAGTGTACTTTCTCTCGGGCATTCACTCAAACATTTGCGGAGAATCCATTGAAACAATTTGACATTCCGCAGTCCCATCTTCGTGCGCTTAAGGATCATTATCGGGAGTTCTCCCTTCATTTTAGGACGCCTAAAAGCAAGTGTGACGGCAGCGCGGATCATTAACATCTGATAGAGAGACTGTTCTCCGCACTTTGTCGAGTTAGAAGACTCCGATGACAGCATGCTACCGATCGTCGTACGATTCTCGACATCACTACTTTTGACCTCCCCTCCTCAGACATGCATTGCATCAATCATTCTGCGGGTCATCGATGATCGGACTAGGTACAGAACTTGCTGTTAAAAAAGTGATGAATAATCAACCCCTCAGCTCTTTGATGCCGTTGCGTCCCAACCTCTGAGGAAGTCTTTTTTGTCGTACTCTTGTGAAGATTGTTGACTGCGTCTAGACCCGGACTTGTTCGGCTCACGCGCATATTTGTCATGCAGTAAATTGGTCTTTCTCCCGCCGCGAACAACATCGGCATTCCTCGCGCACGTCATCACGAACGTCCCGATCAAAAGAAAAGAAGCCAAGAGGCCAAGGGTCGGGAGGCGGGGGGATGCGGGCTTAATGTATAAAACAAAATAAACATGTGGGGAAAACACGTTAGAAGTGCGTACGCGTGCATCTGGCGGAGGGGAGGGGGACGGGACGAGCGCCCTTTTACCCGACGGGCCCAATTCAAAAGGGTTACCGCCCCTCTCCGCGCCAAGCGGAGCGCAAGTGCGGAATTAAAGATAGATCTTGATCTGAGAGACACAGTGGGGCTGAGCAACGTGAGCAGTGCCACCTCCACTTGCATCGCCGATTTTGCGATTTTACATGTGCTTTGCCTCGCTTGCTGAAATGGCCACCTGACATGAAATCGTCCACTCCACGGGGAGGGAGATCCATCGCCGATAACTCCCATCTGATCTCAGATCTGGAAAGAAAGTATATAGATGACTGAATGCTATATGATATGATGCTCGGGTTCCGCGGAGAGTGTTGCGTCACTGTGCATCGAAAACACGCGCAAGGCCGCAGATTGATATTTCGCTAGTTTTCTTTTTTGCGCTAGTGATTTCCTCCTCCCATTGACTTTTTTTTTTCGCTGGAGTAAACCCCATGTGCTTTCTGAATGTGCGACCTTCTATCAAAAATTCCCTGTGCTTTGGGAGGCGGGTTGGCTACCGCAGCGATCGCGACCGCCAGCTCCTAATCAAAAACACGGTTATGGAAAGACACACCGGATACATGCGTGACAGCACCGCCAAGCAAAAGAAATGCGGTGAAAGGCGGCATATACTCGACAAGACGTGTTTGAGACGCTACCGCCCTTTGCCTCCGTTGGAGGGTTTTTTTCTTTCTTAGGTAATAACAATGTCAGAAAAAAATGTATGAACCGTAGCCTACATACCCTTTTGGCCTGTCAGTGCCTCGACCGATTGTGTGGAGCACCCTTTTTATTAAGGAGACGCTGTCTGCATGCGTGGTAGCATAACTACAGAGGCCGACCTGGCAGCAGCAGATCGCTATCTATTTAGATATTCACTTTATTGCCTCGATGCCTGAAGCTGGACCCTGCGCATCTAGATCGAGTCAAATCGATCGCCCCACAAGAGAGACAAAAAGAAAAAAGCGCTTTTATCAAGGCGTCTCTTCCAACTCGGGACACTCCAAGAGAATCTTTACCTCAATCACCCAGAATCGAAATGGCAATTTGACACAGCAGGACCAATGATTTGCTGAAAAGCCGGGGCGGAGGTGCGCGTGCGCGCGGACGCCGGGTCGTGAAAGGGAGACAATTTTGTACTTCCATTCTTGAATTCACCGAGCGAAGGAGGGTCAGCAGAGCAATTGCTTTTAGCTGTCAAACCACGGATCCGAACTCCTTTTTCAGGTCGCGATCTTCGAAGGAAGATCGTCGCTCTCTCTCGTTACGAACTAAGGGACGCAAAGAAGCGAACAATCAGGTGGGCGGGTCGGGGGAATGTAAGTGCGCGCACGCAGGGGTATATCTGAATGGGGCAAGCAAAATTGGGATACAGTACAAGCATGGAGAGCAATTTGACAGGCCAAGCAAGATATTGAGAACTGGCGCAACAAGCAGAGCAGGCAAGCAAGCTAGATTTAGTAGCCAGCCGCTGTGTAGATAGTTATATCCATCGTTCGCTGTCTGTAAATCATCATCGTCGCGGATCACACGACGATGATGGAGAGAATTGCAAGTCATAAAAAATGAATCAGGAGGATCTGGGGGAGGCGGGGGGCGGGATAGATAGCGGGATGAAAAGGAAAGGAAAACAACAGTAACACGAACCCAAGAGAGCAGAGGGATGGGGGGTTGAGGAGGATAACAGCGCAAAGAGCATAAGGACAGAGAACATAAGACGACATGAGGCAGGGGAATCGCAATTGAATGTTTTGGTGGCAGAAAGGGGGTGGTAATGTCGGGGGGAATGTAGTGCGGGTGGGGGAGAATTTTGGGCAGGGGATGAAGATGCAGCAGCAAACACATATGATAACGGTACAACCAGAAATGCAAGGTCCAAGAGAAACACAAGCCACGAACATGAAGAAAGAAAATAGCCAGATGGGTGAGAGTCATCGGCTATTTGCTTTCGCAAGGGGTCACAGAGGAGAGGAGAGACATAGGATGGAATAGATAGCCCGCTGAGCAAAGACGAGCGGTTTTTAGAGCGAGGACGACAGCAAAAAAAAATCAGCTCGAAATGGCCTCTAGGCGTGGCCCCTCCATCCACCGTCTCGAATTGGAGCGCTGCCAGTCATTGTTCTCCCTGTCGCTGTTGTCGCGCACATCGTCGCGGGTCGCAGGGGCATCTGCAGGAGGGGACCGTCTCTTTCCCAGTACAGTAACTGGCGATGATATTGAGGACGACGCCGGGGAGTTACCTGACGAACTGGCAGACCCATGTGCGCGCTCTCGCTCCATGTCCTCGTTACTGCGAACTGACGACATGTGGTAAATAGGACCGGACTGCGGAGGAGAGGGAGAGGGGGATCGACCAGCTCGCTCGCGCCCAGGGTAGTAGGCTCGGGGAGCAGGAGAACGGGATCGCGAAGGTGATGGCGAGCGAGAATGGTACCGGCGGCTGGATGGCTCATAGGGGTGCAGGTGCTCAGGGCGTTCGGTTCTCTCATTGGACTCGGGCAGCGACGAGCGGGAGGAAGAGAGGGGAGGGCCAACGTATCGGTAGGGGGCAGGTGACTGGGCACGGCGGTCGCGGGAGGTGCTCATGTTGAGGGGATAGTCGTCATTCGCGAGCTCATCTTCATCATCATCTTCTCCATCGTCATCGTCCTCGCGATGGTAATGGGAATCAGTCATCGTCCGATCAGAGGCACCGGAGATCCGCTCATCCGAGTAGGCACGTCGCAAATCCTGGGGAGGGGGCGGGAGGTGCAGGGGCGCAAGCTTGTGGTCATGATGTGGCGGGGGGTGTGTCGGAGGGTGAGAGAGCTGCTGCTGCTGATGGTCGTACCGCTCGTTCATTCCTTGCTTTGGCATGCCTACGCTGTGCATCGGATGAGACGGGGGAGGCGGGTAAGGTCCACGCGGATGCTGTTGTGGCTGCCCATCCTGGGGATCGACCAACGGCAGGTGAGTTTGCGCCTGAGACTGGCGCGAAAGAGTCGCTTCGTGATTATTGCGGCGCTCGATGCGCTTCATGCGTTTCCGGCACCTAAAAATATATCAAAGGGAAAAGGACAGGAGCATTATCGGCGCCAATTGTCAAAAGGTACAAGTCAGTTAGTCGGCCGCAGAAGAACGAGTCAAATGGGGTTTAATGCATTGGTGATAATCTCACCTGTCGCACACGGTACCAGGCCCAGCAGGCCCAGGACCCCATTTCTCAATGCATCGGCCGTCCTTGTAGCGACCGGGTTGGTGACACTGCTGACAGGTTCGTTGACCGTGAGCATTCACGGTCATGGCCGGAGTAACTTTGCGCCCGAGCGGCGGGAGGTTGGACTCGAGGTGTTGGGCTGATGGCTGCTGCTGCCCCTGTTGCTGTTGTTGTTGCTGCTGCTGGTACTGTTGTTGCTCAGAATGGGGCGATCGCTGGAGCGAGGACGAGTTGCCACCAGCAGGTGTGGGACCAGTGCGGTAGCGCGCCTCCTCGTAGGCTTGCATTTCGGAGCGAACGACTTGGCCAGGAATCGGAGAACGCGGCCGAGCAGCGACGGGAGGGTACGGAGACGCCGTGGTGGCACTGGCGGCGGCCGTGGTAGGTCCCAGAGAGGTCGGAGGGAGGTTTGCTCTCACCGATTGGGCGTTCTCGCGCAGATCAACTAAACGCTGATCCAAGGACGCCACAGGCTGCTGCGGCGGGGGTGGCGGATGTGGGACGTGGGTGGGATGGGAGCGCGCTGCTGAGAATTCTGTTGAAAGATTGGATGGCAGACGACGTTGGAATGGTGTTGAGGGTTGTTGATTTGTCGGGCCGTCGCGTACTGGCGCCGCCGATCCTGGGCGGTTGTACCCACGGTCGCTGCTGGGACCCAGAATGGCCGAGATGGTGTTTGCACGCACTCGCGCAAAGGGACGGTTGGGAAAGGGCGTCGATGGGGCGGTGCGATCCTCGCCAAGGCGCAGCGGTCGGTGCTGCTCGGTTGCGGGGGCGGAGGTGGAGGAGGTGGAGGAACTCTGTTCTGGTCCGTAAGCGGCGGTGAGAAGGAGATCATCTGTCGTGGATTCAAGAGGGGAGAGATACGGGCGTTGTGAGGGGGCGAAGATACTACAGGGCAGTGCAGATACGCACTATGGGGGGCTTTTGGCAATGTTTCACCAGAGTCGGGACCCTGCATATGCGCGTCGGGGGCCGTCGGTCCATCGCGCTGTTGTTGTTGGCCTTGGCGGTCGGTAGGGTAGGATAACGAAGAGAGAGATGTCGCAGCACGATCATTCTGGTACGGGCCAGAGGACGGATTGGCTGGGCCAGACCACCGCGGAGGAGAGGATGTGGAGGCGAGTGCTCGTGGAGGAGGGAGCTTGATCCTTTCAGTTGATGCAAATGGCATCGTAGGTGAAGGCTGAAAAAAATAAAACAAGTATCGGACAGGTCAAGCACTGGCTCAGGTGGGCTTAGTGAAGTGCACTAACAGGAAGAGCAGATGGTTTTTGGTCCTTGTGGGGGTCCGACACAGGTCGCGTATGATCCATCTGTGGAGACAACCCAAACCAAGCACAGAGACATGAGCATTCAGGGAGACAGAGACAGTCATTTTTCACGCCGGGAACACAAGAGATGTATACTACGTCGGACCAGGAGAGAGAGAAGAGAGGATGCATACCCGGGTAGGGGCCTGGGCTGAGGGGTCCTGGTCAGTGACGGCATCGAGACGTTCGTGGAGATAGGCTGCAATCTGGAAGGCGCTGTTGAGGTGAGAGTCTAGTGCGCGAAGAGCATCTTGCAGCGACATGGTGCGCGATGGGGCACGCGGCGGGGCGTCCATGGCGGGAAGGAGAGACAGAGAGAGGGGAAGGAGGTGGGAGGGAGGGAAGAGGGCGGGAGCAGGAGGGCGGAGGCGAAGAGTTATCTGGGAACACATCAAGGGAAACACTGAATGGCAACTGAATGGAGATCAATTGATAGGGTCCGGTTTGAATCCCCTTTTGCTCGCCCGCCTTTGCAAAGCCTCCTCCTCCCTAGACTCCCCCGTTGGGCCTACAAATCTCAACTGACAAACCCGCACACGCGAAAACCATTTTACCATTTGTATACGTTGCTACGAAATGAATATGAACTTTGTGTAACTGTTGCTGACGTTGCTGGCATCCCCCCCACACTTCATCCCTCTTCACACCCAAATCTCGCTCCTTTTCCGTCCCTTTTTGGCTGCTCCCCTCTCGAATGCATGATCATGATACCGATATCGCTTGGGCTAGCACAAGCATCGGCCACTTGTCCGATACTGCCCTGAAAGCGCCTTTGGCCGCACTCCAACAAAACCTCATCTTTATATTCATTCTTTTCGCGCTTTTCGCGCATCTCCTTTTTTCACCACTACTCGGCGCGCGCCCCCGAGACCAGACCGCTCCGCCATTGAATGCCCGACGAGCCGCCACACACACCCGCCCGCATAACACAATACTCTGTGTTACCCGTTTCGTGCTTTTTGCCAGCCAGCGCCAGCCACCCCTGTGCAACCAACACCGGCGCATTTGCGACCATCCTGATGTCCCATCTTTTTTTGTTTCTTCTGCTTCATTATCACGAAAGCTTCCACCCTGACGCACCCCGGCGGCCCGCTTTACTCCGGATCGTAGCCTGTGGGCATGCAGTGCGTGCGTACGTAGTAGTAGCAGTAACAACCTGCGCACGCGGGCATGATGATGAATCCTTCTTCTTTGGGAAATCATCACCAAGTTCCAAGGGGACACGCACAGCAAAGGGACCTTGACGCTTTGGTCAATCCCTTACGCCAGATTCTTGTCTATACATACACGCGCGTTCGCTCCCCTTTATGCTTCTCAATAACTGAACTAGGAAATATACTCTCTATTTCTTCTGATGTTCGCGACCCTTGCTTGCCATTGACACATCGCCGCGTCGCGCGATCCCTCCCTCTCTTTCTCTCTCAGGTACCCCTGTTTTGCGGACATCACACGATGATCGCCTTCGTCGGGTTGCAATTACGCCTCTTATTCTTCTCCTCCCACTTTATCACCACACGCGCCTTTCATCGGCCCTTCCGGCTAGCTCCCTCACACCCTTAAATTTTTTTCTGTTTCTCTCTCTCTCCCAAGATCGACCTCTCAACCATCCCAAAAGATTGACAGTTGCGCTATGGTCTGCGCGCACGAGAAGTCCCAGCTCTGCCGTAATCCGCTACAGAGTAAAATGAGATGGCTGTGTGAACCATACACCACCCACTTCCACCACCAGTTCCCTTGTTTGATCTCCGGGGTCTTTTGCGCACAGTAAGAAACAGCGAGCCCGAAGCCCCCGTAACGAACATACATGAGAACTACTATTACTAGTAATCTCAAGAGGTGGAAGGAGAGAGATTTCATTGACCGCTGCTTAATCGTCATCGTTTCCGCCAGCGTTAACATTAATCCTGCCAAGATCCTACCCAACGTCGATCTGCGGCGCTCCAGCGCACCACCCTGTTCAAGGTCTCACGCGCACGACTCACTGAGAGCGACAATAATCGTCCAAAGATTGGACGTTTCACCATCCAATCGACCGTACTCACGCCACGGTGTTGTGTGCTTGAAGCCAACTCTCGATTCCCATTCCCATTGATTCATGGTCTGGTTCTTCTCTCTGTATATTCCCATGCAAGCTCGCACTCTATAATCTGCTATCGCATGCATCTCCTCTCGCCCTCCCCCCCGCTACACTGTTTCTCAATTGTCGGTACCCCACGCCGCCGCAATCCGTCCAATATTAATGCCGCTAAGCGAAGTGTGGGTTCAGAGAAGGAAGGAAGGGCAATAAGAAGCGTCATCGTTTTCCCCCTTATTGCCCCCGCCTCGACGCTCGTTCTCGTTCCTACTGCTGCCCTGGTAGCCAAATTTACCAGCGCACGAGTGGGCAGCAACGACAAAATATACGTACCTGCCGCCTTGGGCGACTTTTTAGATCTGCTGGGATTATGTCCCTTGCATCCGACCCTACTACTTATGCGGGCCTGTGTGGCCCTTACGTGAGGTCCAGGCTTCGATGGCTGTCAATTCGATCCGGACCCGGACCATACCCCACTTACCACCATCACCCAGCATCACCATCATGCGATGAACATATGCTCCATTTGAAAAAATCCCGTCGAAGGGAAGTGGATACGCCTGAGAGAAGCAAACTTGCCCACGATATTTTCTGTGAAGTGTACATGGACACACGCGCGCGGCGGAACACGATTTGAGAGAGTCTTACTGCTTTGCAGGAGAATATGTTTGTGCCCTCTCTCTCCCACCCCGCTCGACGCACGGGAACGTCATAAGTCGCAGCGATTTCCCTTCCCTCGCAAAGTTCTTCTCTTTCCATCGACCCAGAGACCAAGAATGGAAATGGATTCCCCACCACCACCACATCCCAGGTACTTTTCGAAATGAGACAGTATGCTTGAGACATTGTGCATGCGCTTTAGAGTTGTCCGAGTTTGAAGGCCCAGCTATCCGGTCTATGAAGAGGCTCATCTTGAAGCGACCTCTCCCGCAAAGGCCTCCTTCCTCGTTGACCGACCGAGCTACCGACCCGGAGAGAAATGAAAAAGCGAGAGAGCAGCCATACCCGTATCGCGTACATGCGCATGCGGGGCGCTGCTCATGATGATCATCCTCGATAGAAAAATCTCACATGCTTTTTGCTGCGGATAACCAGGAATGCAGCCAGCCAACCAACCCTCGCTTCTGCGCGCGCGGGAGGACCTCCGAGTGTGAATCGCCGCCCCGCCCTTCACAATGACCACCACCCATTCACCTCATTGCGCAAGCAATTAATATTGACTGACAGGTTTTTGATAACGGTACAGGCAGCTACGCGCACCGGTGGTCAATCTGAAAAACCTAGTTTTACTTCGAGCCGTAGCTAAAGCAGCGGGGCGCACCTCCCCGACTAGCCCGAACTTCTGACCATTCTTTCTTTGGGTTCTGTCTGTGGGGGCTGTCACTCTCGCTGTCAAAGAAACGTTGAGGATCATGAATCCGGCTTCTTCCCCCTACCTCGAAATGTCGCTTGCTTGTTTGCTTCCTTACTCGCTCGCTCCCAAACTTACTCATTCACCTTTCGTGCTCGCAATATGAATATACCTTTTCCGTCCATCGGAGCCTGGTGAAGTATGGAGCAATAACCATGTCAACGTAAGGGGTAGGGGGTTCGCTGGCGGCGGATTTGCAACGCGCCAGGTTCCGAGTGTTCGCTGCACACCCTCTCACTCATTCTCAATCCCGCTCTCGTCACTTCTCAGTCCATATATTATTGATCTCCTGAGCGCACCCAGCGCACCCGTCATGATTGTGGGTACCGAAATGACTATCAATCACTTCGCTCACTGTCATTAATGTATACATTGCGAGAGTGCCTCTGGATCGTCCTAACCGCCAATCTGGCCGAGTCCGACGTGCGACCGACATAGGCACATTATTACTGGCCGCCGTATAGACCCTTACTGCGAAATACGGAATAAGAAGACAGGCCAGGCTCCCTCGCTGCGCGCTTGCTCCTGGGCGGAAACTCCGCACATTCCCGAACCTCATTTACGGGCTTCTAGGCTATGTGTCTTCTTTGACCCTTGCAATTGGGGTAGGAAGTGAACAGGGGCTTGCCAGTATCCGTAGCAGTCATACATGTACATCGATGCGGGGTCCTGGTGGATCGGTTCGTATTCCCTCCGCTCCCCACGTCAATTTTTGGCTCCAACTGTGTAGCGTTCGCGTGGACACAGCGTCCACGCAACGTCGGGGCCTGTTCTTAGGACAGGCATGCACATGGGTAATCTCCATCCACCCCAATGCGTTTGAACGACTACACAGCGATCGCGGTGCTAACGTTATCTGTGGTAGATAGATGATGCACTGCATGTGTGGCATGGCAATCAGGAGCCAGGGTCGGGATCGGGATCAAAATTCGATTATCCCCGAGCATTGCCACCCTGTGTCGAACCTGAGACGACGCGCTTGTTACGCAGGGTGGATCTCATTGGCTGCCATTGGCTTGGCTGGCTTGCTCAACCGATGAGTGCACAATATGAGGCCTCGTGGCAGTTTTCATGACTATATGCAAAATTTTAATCAGTGGACACGCGGTCCGCGAGACTCGACTCACCACGCGGGATGAGGGGCGAATTCTACCGACCGATCTCCGCGCTCAATTCAAGCACTAGGGGGTCTTCTTTCGGTGTGATAGTTGACGAAGTGAGCGCTCTCCTTTCATCTGGGAGACGGGCGGAGCATTCGCGCGAATAAGTTGAATGGCGCGAGAATGTATTGGATTTCGTGGTCATGGATGTCCGTATTATCTTTTTGAATGCAATCCCACCTTGGGAGAGTGTATCTGGCCAGATTGAGCGCGAAAGAATTGGAAGATCTGTCGGGTCCGCTTCGGAGCCGCCGCATGCCCCTGCTTCCTTTACCCCTCGTGCCTTCCTTCGCCATACCATGACGACATGCACTTGCTTTGGCAAGGCGCAAGAAACGGCAGTTTGTCAATGTAGCTGAGGAGGATCCTTATCTCTCGTGATGCAATGTATGGTGAGCAAGAAGCAGCTGTGGCTGTTGGCAAATCCTGATATGAAGCGAGCAACGCAGAACGTGATGATCACGATGGCGGGAATCAGCATGTCGCCTGGCTGCTAAAGCCGGGGACTAGATACAGGAAGATGAATGAGATCTACACGTTAGTTCGGCTTGCGCAGGGTGAGCATCAGTGCAGTGTCGTGGTTTCCGCGGACCAGGGGGAGACGGATGGGAACGGCCGAGAAACTAGCGCGCTTCAGCTGCAATGCATCGTTCCTCGTCCAATAACTGGGTAGTCGCCGCCGTACACGCCTTGGGCCGCCTGAAGCCCCTTAGCGAGGGATGATACAAAGGTTCACGTGTATTTGGTAGCTCGGATCATCATAGTGAAGCGTGAAGCAAGTAATATACAAAAGTGGGACGCCATAAAGCCACTGGATAGAGTCCTTTAAGGACGGGTCTCAGCATGCAGAGCGCTGGCATGGGTCGCACGTGCCCACAAGCCCCTCGCTCGAGCATTATGGATTAATAGTGTCAAAAATTGCTCTTGGGCTTCGTCTCTACGACGCCTCGGAGCAGCCCATCAATCGAAATAGACGATCCCCACCGCTTGTGTCTTCTCTCGGACGAAGCAGTGCTCAGTCTTGATCATCGCCGTCCCTGATACAAAGCACAAGTTTGTTATGAAGCCTTTGCATGGCACACTGTTCGCATACGGGTAGGAGACCCGGATAACACGAATGACTACCTCCCCAAAGCCCCCATTCTCAAGGAATGGGTAAAAACGGGCATCAAGATCCATGGTATTCTTCACAGTCGCATGCCCGTCGTCGTCAGTGTCGGTCTCGGGGAAGCTTTCAAGGATGAGAGCACCGACCCCATCCACCACCGTCATGCTGTCGATGACTTCGGGTTGAAGATGAGTAATTGGAGGTTCTTCCTGCGTAGCATGGGAAGGCACTGGGGGAGTTTCTTCTGAATGATGTAGGGAAATGATTTGTTGAAGTGACCCGCCAGTTTCTCGGTGGGATCGGAGCACGAGGGTGCCAGAACGGGAAGAAGGTGGCACCCATCGATCGAGGACGAACAACGAGGAGAAAGTAAGCCCTTCGACCTTTTGGAGGAATGGATGTGATGTGATAGAGGTTGGGCGAATGGGTTCGTAGGACGTATCCATAGCATGCAATTTGGGAATCTTCATCACAAGGATTTCCTCAAGCTCGTGAGGGATAACAAATAGATAAGGAGGGACGGTGGCAAGTAGGAAGCCAGTGCCATTTGCCTAATGTCAAAGCAATCAATCAGAGGTAGAGTAACTCATATAACAGTGCGCATACCCATTCATGTTGCGCGTCGTCAATAACTCCGATCAAATTTTCCCTCCAGTTCCAGACGAGAATGCATCGCGTGGTCTCGATGATAACATAATCGCCCTCTAGATCATATTCTCGTTGGGGATGGTCATCTCCAGTATATAAGAAATCGTGATCCATTCGCGCAACCTGTTCAATCACTGGTGGTTCTTGGGAGCCAGGATCGCTGTTCCAGCTCATTCGCAGGATATCATGGGTTAGATCCCGCAAGTTGCTATACAGAACGCCAAAGAAAGGTGAGTAGGAGCAAAGGGGTAGGCGTGTTTGGAGGTGACATTGCTTACCGTCCCCATAACGAGCAAGAAAGGGTTATAGCATTGGGACCATCTGGCTGAGCCTGCAGCCAGCCTCGCTTCACCATTCGCGGCTGCCAACCATCCCAAGTGTATGTCGCTACAGGTTGCAGTGGCGAATTGTCAGAATGAGGTTTCATACAATCCCAGCAGTAGAGTTGTGTGGACAGTTTTTCATAGTTTAAAACTCCAGAAAGCAGCCACCTCCCCCCAGGAAGTAGGATAGGAGCCAGATAGACAGGTCTATCATCGTCGTTTGCCCAAAATGGGATAGTGTTTCCATGATCGAGAACAAACTCCCTTACGGTCGCACGAAGCGGCTTATTGATATCCTTGAATGCCTCGAGTAGGCGATCCGGACGGGTTGAGAATCGTCGGAGTTCGCTGACAATCCGAACGTGGTCCAAAGAACGAGGTGCAACATAGTGTTTAGCAGCAACATCCCGAAGTGCGCGATACCAGAGAGGGCGATCATCGCCTACGGCAGACCGGAAAGCTTTACATGCCTGCAAAATATAATTCAGAATAGAGTGAGTTTTAGAGCTCAGCATATTGAACGAACATTTCCAAATCGTATCGAGGAGAGTGGGTCCAGCCACGAAACGATAGCGTCGACAACATCCAGTGACACTTTTTGGAGCCAGTCATGACCGGATATCGGCTCACTGAGCGAGACAGTTTCGACATTGCTTTGCAAGGCACCCAACTCTGTTGCTTCGCGATGCTGTGCACTGCAAGGAAACAAGAAGCAGCGTAAGTCGTTCACAATTTGCGTCTTGGATTGGCCATGAGAGCTGTTGCTGTTGTTGGGTACTCGCCTTGCTTCGTTCGGCCCGGGGTTCTGCTCCATGTGAGAGGTGATAGGTGCCTTGAGGGTGAAGCTCGTAAGCCAGTGATCGGAGAATAAGGAGGTCACGCTCCGAGTGACAAGATGGCCAATCAACATCGCTATCAACGCCTGGACCATCTCTTGACGGCCAGCAGCCAGTTCAAGCGCTGCAATCCAGATAAGAGCTCTAGCTCGTGTGATCGGAAGGGTGTGCCTGGCTAACAATGTGGGTCACGCGCCCATCACGATCAACCTTCAGTCGACACTCTTCTTTCTTTGCATTCAAGCTAGGCTGATTGAATATGGCTTCGAGATATGACGAACCTCTGGTAATTCAGGGGGGTGTCGAGGCATCCCCAGGTCTCTTCTTGAGTTTCGGGGCTCGGGTCGTCGAGGTCCCCCCGCTCATAATGAAACTCTTGAACCATCATCAACCAACGTTGCTTCAAGATCTCCGCTACTTTTGAAGGATCATCCTGCTGGTCGCGAGCGTGCACGTTTTATTCCTTTCTTTACAAGTGCCTCCGCGCTCCTTGCAACCTAGCGTCCTTGGTAACTCGGATTTACCCTTTGGCTTGATGTATAGTTCAGGCAGTCGAAAATACTTTTCTGCAAGCAGCCCTGCACGGGTCAGTGATCTCTGTAGAAAGTATGAGAGCTTCTAGAATATGGTGCAAGTTTAGTGTTGACACATGTGGGGAAAGGTCTCATTTCAGGCGAGTTCGGACTGGTCGTTGACCTCAAGGAGGGGAACGTTCCGCACGTGAAGCTCACCCACGCCGTCCTGCGCCTTCCCAGGCCTATAAATTATCTGGCGAATATTTTTGCGGAAGTTTGGTTGCCTCCCTTTCCTGAGTGGCCCTTCTCAACACTCCATCCTCTATGGGTCGCCACCGTGAAACAGCAATCACTAGGCCGAACTGTGATGTGAGGCGCCGAGCCGAAATTGGATCGCTTACTCGTGAATATCTGTGCTGGTATCATATCCATTCCGGGAAGCTGAGTATGCAGGGCCTTAGCCTGACAGCCGCAGTCCATTCTCATATTTGTTCACCATTGTACATCCTTCAATCCTACCCTCTTAGTATCTCACGATTAAAAGGTACAAAATGCAGGGTGTTTTGATTGGAAAGCTACAAACCGCCAAAGATGGCGGTAAACTACAGTGACAAGTCCGATAGGTAGGGATACATGGTAAGAAAATGGAAATGAGTGTGGAATGATGATGTGTAGAAAAGGAAAGAAAAAGGAAGGTGCTTGTGCATCTAGCACGGCCGGGAGGGGGATTTTGATAGTAGGAAAGAGTGATGGGCGAGACAGATAGGTTATCCTTGAATAATGATAGATATTTTGTAGTGAGCTGGTGTTTCTTCAGGGGGCGGTGTGCATCCCTGTGAATCTACCCGTTACGCTCGCCCACACCAACAACGCGATCACAACGGCCAATACGAGCAGCGTAATAGCGTAAAAGGAGTAGAATGCCCAGCGCACTTCAGCGGCGCGGAGAACTTTGAGGTCTGCTACGCGTTCCTCGGGTGTTCGGGAATCTTCTGCCATTTCTTCTGCGGTTTGGTGGTAGCGCAGGTCAGCAAAGAGGATGCATGCCCCGACCAACCAGAAGAGCGGGAAGACTGAAGAGTACGGCACGTCGTAAGTAAATGCACAGTAGACAAGTGTAGAAGCGAACGATGAACTCACCAAAGCCGTAGAAGAAGAGAGATCGTGCAAGAGTCTTGGGCTCAGGGCCGTCGTCGCTAGTACGGCGATTGCTCTTTTCATCCTTGAGGATGACTGGCACAGGAGAGCCTCGCGCTGACTCGACGGTGATTTCGGACTCTTTCTTCTCATCATGGCTGTCAAAGCTCCGCTTTCCCCCATAAGATGGGAGGGAAGAGATGATGTATTGAGGAGGCGAGGCGCGAGTGGAAGAAGAGCGGGTGATTGGGGTGGGTTGTACGAGGTGCGAGAGAGCCTCGGCGCGGGTGGCGCGAACAGATTGTACGTGCACCTCGAAGGAGCCGCGCGAGGACGGGCGAGGAGCAGGTGCAGGAGTAGTGCTGCGCGAAGGGACCATCTTGTTCAGCGCTGCTTAGAAGTGGTGGTGATGGGGATGACTGGTGGAAGCTAAAGACGCTGGGTGAAGCTTTGACGCGGGAGACTGGATAGAAGACAGGGAAGCGTTCCTGAGGAAATGACGAGAGACTACTGGGGTGCATCATACTTATATACACTCAGGCTGCCAGGAGGGCGGACATAGACAGTTGTTAAGTCATGCTTATTTCTCAGTCAGCCTGCCACAAGTCCACGCGACAGAAATCTCGATCGTCTCCTGAGGGACGGTTGCAACGAACAGCTTGGATGTATTGTATGCATCATTAGACAGCTGGGTGGCTGCGTTGGCGAGCACGTCGTCCAGTGTCGTTGTTGAGGATAGAGGGAGTTAGTCGGGCCCTCGATGAATTGAGTGGGCCGTGTGTGAACATGTTCGATACCTCTACAGACAACCATCTAGGCTGGCAGATACTGTTCTGGACGATCTTAGGCTTAGAAAACTGGTTCTAGAATATGCGGGGAGGCCAAAGTACGGATATTTCCAATTTCAGGCTCTTTTGTTGAAATTTGCGCGATGCGTTCGCTGCGCCAGTCCTGAATGGTGCTACACTGGTAGCGCGGTGGACTTGCCCACTGAGAACACCGACACTATCACCTCGAGTATCGCTCGAAATAATTAGTCCTAGACCCCAGACATTCCATTTCTAGGTTAATGTCAGAGTATGAAGGCTCGCAATGGCATTGGACGAGGGCCTAGAGTACGCTACGCCCACCACAATCCACGTCCTTCCGAGGTAAGTGGCGATTGCGGCCTCAAGCTTCGCCATTCCGATCAGGAGAAGGGTCCCTGACGTAGCTTGAGCGGCAGAGAAGATTCTTGTGTGAAGAGAAAGTGCGGAGAAGAGTATTTTGTCCTCCATTGAGCACAAAGGTGATGAAATTTCCGTTTTTGGAAGCAGAATGAAGAGATTCGCCCGTAAGGACGCCTTATCGTCGAAGAAGAGAGCTCTCTAATCGAAAGAGTGATAGTCATCATGGTTGGTGCTCTTTTGGATGCAAGGGGCGAAGGGGTAAAACTAATCCAAGGTAGATTGGTGGTTTCGGGAAGTTGGACACACACTCTGCTACTCATATTTCTGGCGTGTTCACCAGGGTTAATCGCAGCCACCTTAACGCTCCACCACCTGGGCCAAGGAGAAAATCTATGAATGGAAAGAGTAGACGGGACATCTTTTGGGCGACCTTTGATATCTCAGATGCATTAACACAGCAGTTACCTCTTACAAGCAAGAAGCAGAATCCCTTCCCTTCCCACTCGTAAGTCTAGGTCCACTAGAGGTAGACTTGGTAGGTGGGTCCATACTTATATCACACAGATGGCTAAAGGCTGAAATGGCTGACGAGAAGCAAGCTTGAAGGCCTAGTCGCCCAAAGGCGGCGACGACGTTTCGACGCGTCGACCAACAGATGTACGGCAGAAATGAAGCTATGCATTAGTAGAGAAAGCCATCCGCCATTATAAAGGCTCTATGCCGCGAATGCACATGAGAGAGGAGGGTGAGGTGATCATTAAGGCTGATGAGCTAGGTGCCATGTCCAGATATCAAACAAGTAGTGGGGAGGATGTAGAGAAAGACGAAGTTCTACAAGGATGGTCCAAGAGATGGATCCGCAGAGCCCTGAGCCTCCTGGGCGACGCGGTGCGTATATGCCCTGCTGACAGTATCATCTGCAAACATGGCGTGATGAGCTATCAAGGTGCAGAATATAATGGCTCAAGAAAACACTTACAGGCCTCCATGTAACGGTCCATGCAGTTGCCCAAGCAGCCCTATAGCCAAAATCAAAGTGGGACGTGGAGGCGCGTCAGTTCGGCATGTCAACGGCAGTCACGGCAGCGACGACCGCACCTGCTCCCAGGAAGACAATGATGTAGATGGCTTCGTGACACATTTTAGGAAGCATTTGTCATTCTATAGGCGCATCTTTAGCAGGTTGTTGTGGACGGATACTTGTTCAAACCAAGTCTCACCATTTTCTACAGGAGCAGGTGACAGAGTCAATAGGGGAGCAGCGGCACGGATTTAGAAGTTCTGCATACCTCGAGGAGGCCCTGAGCATTTGCCAGTGCCATCTGGCCACGAAGCTGGTCCATGACCATTTGCTTCTTCGCATTTTGGTCTGTGGCCGTGACTCATGAGAAACATTTCGTCGGCTGTGGGTGAGACTTAAACTTACCAGGGAGTGTATTGGACGCCAACGGAGCGCTAGAGGAGGTGCTGCTGGAGCTGCTTGAACCACCACCAAAGAACGACATTTTTGCGACAAGGGATGAGGTGGAGACAGAGCGTGGGAAAGAACGGCGTGGGAAGTAATCGAAGTTCCTCCCAACTTGAACCGTGACCACCAATGGACAACAACACTGTTCGAAGGGCGATAGTATATGTGCTGGCACGATGCGCAAGCCAGCCACAGTGAGTTCTAGGATATAGTCTTGTGGGTTGATTATGCGAGAGTAACCTCGGTGTGTTCTACAGACGCTTTAGGCCGCCACAACAGTTTACGCAAGCTCAGCTGACGCAGTTCAGGCTGCTTGCTGCTGTCGCGTTCACGGTACTTCCACGCCCTCGATCGGGGGTAGCACCTGCCCCTAGTTCTGCTCCTCAGGCTCCACCTGCTGCCCGACCTCCGTTCCCTCATGCAGCAACATGGAATCAGCTTGACCTTCAGATGAACCAATATGAAGAGCAGAGCCTTCAGGTGAGCTCTGCAAAGCCTCGTTTCGGTAGACTTCGACTTCTCAACCCAGAGCTTGATCACTCGGGGATTCGATCTATTATTTGGCACCTCCTAGGATATCGCGTTATCAAATATTCCAATTGCTGATATCTACGACACTGCCGATCGCCTCCAAGCGTCAAATACCCCCCTACCCTGCTATGAGGATGCGCTAGCTGAGGCGCTGGTAAAATGGTTCAAACCCAACTTTTTCAAATGGGCCGACCCTATCAAGTGTACCAAATGCGGGAAAGGCACCAATCTGAAGGAGGTCACAGGCCCCTCGACCCAAGAGGAGCGAGAAGGTGGAGCTGGTCGAGTCGAAATACACATCTGCGAGGATACCGAATGTGGAACCGTGAATAAATTTCCCCGCTTTAAGTAAGTCTCTTAGGCACCAAGAAATCCCTGCGTAGATACCAGATTGCTGAATGAGCGCTTCAGCAACCTCGCGACGCTGATGAAACCTGAGAATCGCCGGGGGAGGTGCGGTGAGTTTGCCGGCCTGTTTACACTCTTTATCCGGGCAATTGGCCTGCGTGCTCGCTATGGTGAGTGCATGGCATTCCAGACTTGCCAGTAGTAGTAAGCTCAAGATCAAAATGTCCTCCTGTCTCATAGTGTGGAATGCTGAGGACCATGTCTGGAACGAGGTATGACTATCCTTATTTTCATGACTGGCACCAAAATTCACCCAGGGGTCTATCAGTACTGGTCACCAGCTCAAAACCGATGGGTCCATATGGACAGCTGCGAGAACGCCCGTGATGAACATCACATATACTCGAAAGGTTGGGGCAAGAAGATGTCTTACTGTGTTGCATTCTCTGTGGACGGCGGTGCGATGGACGTCTCTCACGCGTACATTCCCGCTGAGAAGTGGGGAGAGAATGGCGAGGCGACCTCAATGCGAGCTCGGGCGGGGAACGAGGCAGATGGTGAGGCAGCGCTCCAGCGCATAAGAGACAGACGACGTGAGGGACTACCTGCGGCTGAGCTGAGTCGGTTGGCAGCAGAGGATGAACGCGACCGCACTTGGTGGAAGGAGGTGCCAAGTGCGGCTGCTGCACCCGCGGATGCCACCGCCTCTGAAACACCGTCTACGACCGCGACTGATGAAGCCTTTCAGCCTCGCCAAAGTGGCACTCAAGAATGGAAAGAGTCTCGAGGAGAGGCTGGAAAACCATCATAAACGCCTCTCATCACGGGTCTGAGAAAGTATCACTACTCGCGGATAGAGATGAAGCCAATGAGGTGCTTATAGTATCCGGTAGGTAGAATAACAGGCCAGGTAGGGTTCGCATCTATTCAGAACTGTTGAACCCCTCTGTTGGAGTAAACGGATGTATAATAAATTTGGGGAGGATCAATTCACACTGGGACTGTCAGCATTCGTAACAGAACGTCGTTCGACCAAGTTGTAGGCCCAAGGCGACATAAGGTAGGGAGATGATCATTGCTATTGATTTTATGATGCGCGAGAGCAGGCAAAGTATGATAAAGATACAGTACTGAGCTAGTTTTCATTGATAGCAGGAGGGCTGAAAAACACCATCCAGGTTTGACAGGCGATAAGCCACCAGGGGTAGGTATAATTAGCATTCGAGAGGTTTGATCTACTAATAGCGCGTATAGTACGGTAAAAATTAGGTGGCTTCACTTGCACGCACGCGTACACAACCGTCAACAGGCCTCATCAGGACGCGCGATGAATTATACTGCAGAGTACTTTCAGGCGCGCGAACAGTCACAGCAGCACTATCGTCAAGCTGCTGCCTCTTCTGGACCTCCACCTGCTACCAAGAAGCCGACCCCCGGAGATGGAGAAGAAAGTGAGGCCTCAAAATGCGAGGCTCCATGTTGTGACTGCAAATCTAACATCTCTCCGCAGTATGGTATCTTGATGGAGGTTACAACAATCGAACAGCACTATCATTGATCTCGGAGATCCCTGCAGAGGCTACGTGGGCTCTCAGCCGTCTTGTCGCGCTCTCCGACGAGCACAACTCGCGTTTCGTTCTCATAACAGTCCCAAAGCTCACCGAAGCGATCCTTTATGCTCCGCTCAAATACGTCAAATACTACGCGACACAGCATGAATCATTCTCTCCCTTCTCTCCCACCCCCCGAACTCATCTCCTATGCAAACATGCAACAGAATCCCTGCTAGTCTTGCGAAACGCATTACACAATGAGCTGAACGTCACGCACCTCGTCCAAGATCCAGACGCAATCAGTGTCATTGGCCAGATCCTTCAGCTTCCGTTTGAAGACGAAAGGAATACCGAAATGATCATATACGCACTCGAAATCCTTCAAATCCTTGGCCCTCATATGTCCCCAGATGAGGATGGCGAGAACCCATTTGACGAGATTCCTATCAACGCCCTGGAGCGAATGGTCACCGACTCCATGGACCGGGCTCTTCTCACCCATGCTATCAATGTGCTCACTCTTCTCATGACTCCTCCGAGTTCCCCTGCCCCAAACGCGCCTCCTCCATACTCTCCACCTTATAACCCTTCTGCTGATTCTCCCACGATGCAACGTGTTCTACATTTCTTAACCCTCGTGCAAGACAATCTACTATTGATGGCCGCACTGGAATTTCTTGCCGCGTATCTGACCAGCCTGCCAGCCACCCAGGCGTTCTTGTTGGACCCGAAACTCGCACAAACCTTGAGGCTATTGGCGGGCGTATTGCGATACGAGCAACGTCTAGAGACCCAAACGATGCCTCTGGGATCTCCCTTGCGTACGGCCGAACGGGAGCCGGGATGGCTTCCCTATGAGCTTTCTGAAGAGGAGCTACGACGCATCGCCCCAATGCCAGAGCCAGAACGCTCCTTCCAATGGTACGATCCATATTTCTAGCTACTTTCTCACCACCGATAATCAATCCCTGACTATAACACTTTGATATCTAGGATGAAGAAAATGTTTGAAAACGCCCCTGGAGCTGAGCTCACCCAGGTAGTGTTCTGGACGTTGTACAAGGACACCTTCGCCCCACTTTCTGAGTATGCGCCCTCCATGCTCCAAGCTGCAGATATCATCCGGAACGTCACTATCGAATTTCCTGAAGCGACGGCAAGTGTCGTTAATGATGCCAGCGGAACGTCTCGCTTCGTTATTCTGAATATCAGACGACGTGGCAAGCCTGGCTCACCCTTGCGATTCCGTTGTCAATGGAATGGAGGCACAGGTTGCGCTGATGCTAACCCAACCTCCCCAGAGGAGCTATACCAGCACCTGGTCACTTCTCACCTCGCTCTACCCCAAGACGACTTGAGCCAGATTGGGCAACAAACCAACGCTTTGCGGTGTCAGTGGTCGACGTGCGACTATGTTACCTCTGATCCCAATTCCCTCCGCCAGCACATCCTCACCCACATTCCTACGACGATCCCAGCGCCTAAACACCCCTCTCAACCACCCGCCGTCACCCTGCCATCTGCGGATGCCCTCGCATCAGACATAGGCAAGATGTCGCTCGGGTCTAACGCGATGAGCCCTCTCTCCCGCCCACCGCCTCCCCCACCCACAGCTGTCCTCCGCTTCCGCACCGCACCAGATATGGGTACGCCCTCTTCTATCGCGCTCCTTGCGCTGTACTCTCTCCGCATGCTCTTCTGGGCATCGTTTGCAGACAGTAGCTCGTCAGCGCCTGTACATGACGAGGATAAGTTTGGTTTCCCTGCGCTTCCATCCATCCAGCAGGACCTCGAAAAGGAGGAGAAAGAGATGGAGGCTGGAGGCGAGCAGGTGCGCGAGGGTGGGAGGAGAGGACGACGGGCTTTTAGGGCTATTCGCGATTCGCTGTCGATGGTCCAGGTCGCTGACCCAGAGATCATGTGGTGGGTAGTTGATATGGTGCATCGGGCAGACGAGAGTACAGAGGTCGTGCCTCTGGTGTTGGAATAGGCGTCTATACACACATGTTCTCAGTTGGGATGACAGACTGTCAACTTATTTTGTTGTTGTAAATCCTCAACTTTCTTGGCTCCTCTAGATGACTTAGTTCATTGACAGAACCACTTGTGTTTGATCACAGAAAGACAATACTGATATTCCGTAGCAACGCGATAAACCGGTACCGTAAAGACGTGAAACAACATCAAGGATCGTGGGGGTTCGTATCAAAATCGTCGCCAGCGACACGCGGACGTTCGTCATGCAAATAATCGAATGATAGAGACAGAGTGAGAGATGAAAACCTTTACGCCATGACTGCACGAGGCTTGCTGGCCATTGAGAACTTGGGATACATCACAGTGAGGACACCATTCTCGAGGTATGCCTTGACATCCGCGAACTGCAAAGAGGTTCAAGGTGAGATATTCATGCTATTCACCAATTGGAAAGTCGACTTACATCAGTTCCAGGGGGGAGAGGGAGGGTCTATAGAGTCGCCAGAAGTCTTTGTGAGCATGAACCAAAGAAAATAACTCAAGCAAGCACATACCCTGGCATACTTGCGCTCCTTGCGCTCACGAATGATTGTCCTGTCGTCAGCGCGGCGTTCAGTAACGAGAGTGGACTCCCATGTGATGGTCAGCTGTGAAGACTGGAAAGCGACGTGCACGTCCTCCTTGCGCACATCAGGAAGATCAAAAGTCGCAGTCATATAATCTGCGTCTCCGTTCCGGTATAGATGGAAGCTATACCCATGCCCCAGGTTATGAAACCAAATGATGAGCGGAGGAACAATAAATTTAGGGTCACTCCATACTTACCGGGACTTCTTCTTCTTCAGCTTATGCTCCGGCTCGGCGGGCTGGTGCTTCTGCAGCTGGCCAGTTCCCTGCGGCGCCGCGGAGGTAGTCGTCGCAATGGTACCGACGCTCGCGGTGGGCGACATGACGCCATGCTGAAGGATGCGTCTCCGAGTGACAGTGCGCGTCATGCGTTTACGGCGGTTTTGCTCTGCCTCCGCCCACAAGCGAGCAAAGTCCTCATCTGCAGAAGAAGTCTCTAGTAGACTGTCTCGCTTCCCACCAAATGCGGGAGGTGCCAGTCTGGGTGCTGGGGCAGGGCTCTTCTCCTTCTCGTAGGACTGCTCTCGAGGGAGGCTCGACTGTCGCACATAGGGTGTGTCATGTCTGCGGGAGTGATTGTAAGTCTTAGAAGGGAAAGAACCAGGAAGGCGTTGTGGAGTCTGCATGGGAGTCTCCGAGGCGAACGATTCGGGGGCTCTGGTTGACGCAACTCCTCGAGCGCTGGTATACCCTCGGGTGTAGGTTTGCGAGCGATCATCTGGGATTGTACCCATTACACTAGGATCAGCGTCTTCAAATAGGTCGGAGAGCTCTGAGAACGTTCGGGCAGGCGTCTCCTCGTATAGGTGGGTCTTGCCTGTTCGTGACGGAGCGAGACTTGCCCCATCTGCCTCCGTGTCGTCATCAGCGTACAGAGGGCGGTGAGTGCGCCCCATTTGGGAGGGGGTCTCTTCATACAGATAAGTTCGTCCTGTCTGGGTGTATGCGCGGGGAGTTCTGAAGCCATCCCCGATGGTGCTCTCGGGCGCGACTGTACTGCGCTGGCGAGGGCTTGGGGTCCTGCTACGCTGGCTGCGGCGCTCCTGCTCCTCGTCTACGTCTGGGGCGTCGTATCCTAGCTCTGTGCCCTGATCCTCGTATAGCTCGTCGTCATTCGTGTACTGAGAGGGGGCTCTCTGAGAGTACGAGGCACCCGTCATAGTGTCTGCGTATTTCACTGGGGCAAATGCGTCCTCAAAGAGACGGTCAAAGGCCTCCCATGAACGCATGAGCTCTGCCGGAGAGCGACTAACTTTGGCACCAGTACCTGTGCTAGTTGTCATGCGACGGCTGCTGCTGGTATTGCTTGATGTACGGTGCTCGAAGCGGGTAGGAGGACGAGGGTAGCGTGGGGGTGGGGATTGCATCATGACTAGGGCCTGCTTCGATCGTGAAAGAAAAGGGTCTGGAGAGCTCGTAAATTAGTGAGAAAATAGGAGGAAATTGGCAGGTGGCAGTGATGCGAAGAAATAGGAACTCGACCAGCTCCTCTGTGACTTCGGTCAAAGATGCACGGAGGAACGAAGGCCGGCTTGGTTCTTTGTGCGACGCGCAGATGGATGAGAGGGGAAAATGTGGTGCACGAGGGAGCATTGAAAGCTCTTATCCCGCTCCGCGGAGAGGGCAGGACGAAGCTTGGCGAAGGCGAGGTCGCCATGAGGCAGAACAAGTATTCAGAAACGCGGAGCATGGAGATGATAGGCAGGCTTTTGATCAGCAAAGCAAGAGAGCGTGACGGGTACATCAGGGCGTGGGGAGCAACGAGGCACTGGCGAGAGACGAGAGCGGAGATCCTTACGACAGCGATGTGCAGAACGAGCAGCTCAGCAAGTGAGAAACTGTTTCTCATAACTTCTGCTGTCCTTGAGATGTACAAAAGCATTGTCGAAACAAATACAGAGTCCTTGGCCGGTTCGCCACTGCTGTCACTGCCGAAAAGATTTACCAAAACTACTCGAAGGTTCACAGCGATCGAGATTCTCAAAAGCTGGGGCGAGAGCGGCTCGAAGCGGAAGGATGAAATCTGCAACCATTGCCACGGTTTCACCAGCTTTAATAGATCTGACTCTAGACGACGGATGCTGGACCACGTCCTTACGAAAACGAAAATGTTGTACAAAGCTAACACGTGGCTTGTGGCCCACCTTCCATACTGGGAATCAAGAGCTTCATTTAACATTTGTATACAAGATACTACAACATTCGGGTTTTCTTGGAAAGTATTTGCTTTACGATTTACAGGTCATTTTAATGATCTGAAGGGGATCTGGTAGGCAGTACAGGCGGACGGAAGGACAAGATGGATTCTGTGGCGGAAGTGGGATGGATGAGAGTGCCAACTCGAAGGTAGTCAGCAGCGAGCAAAACCCAGCAAATCTCCAAGAATCAATAGTCATCATTGTTGCTGCTACCTGTGAGGATGTTAGTACACTATGCAGCATGACGTCAGAAACAAAGAGCGCACCGTAAGAGTTATTGTTGCCGCTGCCATACGAGTCTGGATTGTACCAGCAAATGATATAGGATGAGGTGAACACGGATCCAAATAGTAGCAAGATATAGCAAAACAGTGGAATGAGGACTCACCATCTTGATTGCTGCTGAGACGACTCCCGTAGCTATTCTCATTGGCTAGATAAATTGATAGATTTATAATAGTTCACGAAGTGAGTGGAGCATGGGGATATACCAGTGTTACGGCTACCGTAGCTATCGTTCGACGAGCCGTAGTCTGAAATATGGCAAAGAATGTCAGGCACAAAGAGAGGAGATTCAGACAATGCTGTGGGCGGAATAAGCCGACAGCAAGACGTACTATTACCGCTGCTACCATACGAGTCATTGCTGGTCTTGTTAACTGGAGTTGAAAATACAGAGTTTAGGATGATAGGAAGATGCATAATAGGGCAATGATAAAAAAAATCATTCAATTGGATGCAACAACGCACTAAGACGAAGGGAAACTTACCGTTGCCGCCTCCATAAGAATCATCCTGGGCTAGAATGATGAAGAGGTGCCAAGAATGAGTTGCAATAGTACGACAAGGATACGGGTTGGATTCTCATGGGTTCAATGCCGATGATCAGGAAGGCTTACGGTTAGAACGGCCACCGTACGAGTTGTTGTTGCTGCCACCATACGAGTTGTCACTTCCACCATAGGAATCGTTGCTGCCATACGAATTGTTGTTGCTGCCGTAGGAATCGTTGTCTAAGTTATAGAGAATAAGCTTTCAAAATGGACGTAGTCGATGATGATATCTACACTAATGATTGGAGGACTTACTGTTATTGCCGCTGCCATACGAGTCGTCGTTGTTGTCTAATAGAGGCAAGGTTGAGTCAGGGTCGCTATTTGCACTTGGAGCCGTTAACTGGTGTTGCAAAATTCAGACTTACTGTTGCGGCCGCTACCGTAGGAGTCGGTGTTGCCGCTGTTGTTTCCGTGCGACTTCTTGTCTGAATGGTAGGAGCCAACAAGGACGGGAGGTGTGTCAGCAAACGTTTTAGAAATAGCTCGCAAGGGTGGTAGGTGACGAGACGTACTCTGACCGCCACTGTAGCTGTCGCTGGAGCCGTAGTCTACACCAAATGCGCACGAGGGGATCAGAGTATACAGGAATTGCATGAAAAGCGAGTGAGCCAACAATTCAAGGAATCAGGGCAGGGCCGAGATATAGCACATACTGTCGTTGTTTCCGCTGCCATAGCTGTCGTTGTTGGATGAACCGTACGATTGGGGCTTGTCTAGAGAGATCAACATGTGGTCAATGTTCATAGATCCTTCACAGGCAATGAGGATGCTGAGCACGTACTACCACTGGAGTTGTTTCCCTCGTAGTCGTCCTGGCTGGAACCATATTGGTTGGAGCTGTCGTTATCTATAAACAAGATGGAAGATAGGGGGTTCGGGGGACGAATCGAGACCGAGGTTAATTATCGAAGCATGGCGGCGTCGGGCAAGAATTGAATTCGGCAACCAATGACGACGTCCTCAGTCGGGAAACTTTTGCGCACTCCAAACTCCTAGATAAGCACCCGAAAATGTGGAGGACAGGGTGCATGGGGCCCGATCCGCCCTTTCCCGCCGACGATCGCATGATGACACGCGGGACAAATCGAGATCGAGTACTCACTGCTTCCGTACGAGTTCTGTCCACCAGTCTTGTTCCCTCCACCAGTCAAGGCCGAGAGACTAGTTGCGACAATCGCCGAGCGAAAGGGAAAGTTAGTTAGCAGGAAATTAATCAATCTGCGGTGCATGCGTCCATACCCCTCTTCAGCAAAGCTAGAGAGCTAGTGGAATAGATGAATAATCCGAGCATCTCGAATGTGGAAAGGAATAGAGCATACACCACCCTGGTTGCCGCCGCTGTTACCTCCCTGGTTTTGCATCTTCTCGTATGCCTCGAAACCTATGTCAGACAGATGGGGAAGAAAGATATTGTTCTGGTGGGCGAGGTGATGTGAGTGATCTCGAACGTGTGTGGTCTTACCCTGCTTGGCGAGGTTGGTAAACTGATCCTGGAAGAGTTGCATCCAGTGAGCCGGGGTGAGACAGCTTTGAGAACAGAACCGGATGCATACCATTACTGCGCTTGGTTGTTGGGTGCGTTCGATCGGGGAGAGGTTGCTGAAGGGGAGAAGAGGGCGGAGATCGAAAGGGAAGGGCTTTTATAGCTCCGCGTCTAGTACTCTTTGCATAAGTCTGTCACGAGATGGAGGTCAATTGACATTTTGAAGCGGTCTTCTTTGGGCAATGCATCTTGCATCTTGCCCCTCCCGGAGGAGTGGAAAACGCCAGTATAATTAGATTTCCCTCTTCAGTTGAGCGGCGACGTAACGATCGCAAGCCCCCGAGCAAGGATGGCGAGTTGTGGGGTGACCTGCTCGTGTTTTGTCGTCTAGCACGCGCTAGAAAAATCGCAAAAATAATCGGACAAGACTTTTCCGATACCGCTCAATACTCCACCCATGTCTTCGGAAAGATCGAACCCCAAAGTCACCAGACTGCCCTCATCGGTGCGGACGTCGTCGATCCGTCGAGTGCATCATTGTATTGCTGTTGACTTGTCAGATTCATATTGCGTTTGTTAGGAGAATGACAAACGTGATAATGCTCTAACCATTAAGTCCGAATAGAAGCAGGTACGCGAATTTTCATTGTCAGCCTATTTGAAACGCTATTCGTATCGGTCTTCAGTCGTCATATTCTTCCGCAAAGGTAGCCCCGAGTCCCACTGTCCCCGGGAACCCTCGCTGAACTCAGCAGCATTGATATGATTGTATGGTGAACACCATATCGAGCAACTTTTATCGTGACAAACCTGACAGACACAGCATCCGGAAGGGCAAGGCACGATGACAAGTCTATTTATATGACGTTCTCATGAGCTATTTCGGATTTTCGGAGATTATAGGCATGTACCTGGCCGTCAACGCCTCGATCAAGAAATGGGTCAGTCAGCCGTTCCACATGGCGCGCTGCTCTCGGCAAACTTTGGGGGTCAGTGGTCGACGATGGTTCAGCATCTGAAGTGAGGCACAAATCGTTCATTGAGCAATCGCCCAGAGATACGTACACGACTCCAAACTAACGAGCTCGCGGTCACAACTTCTCCGAAAGTAGAGGTAGATCGAAAGGCGAGAAGGATCAATAAAGAACGTCCAAATGCAAAGGAGTGTGGTGCATGTTGCGCCAGGCACTGTGGATGGCACAGCAAAAAGAGGCTGAAGAACAACTCAAAAATAGAATAAGAAAAGAGCCTAGAAGAGCCATGCACAAGGAGGCACCATAATCACAACAAATCATTCTTTTGCCCTCAGAGCATCTCTCACACTCTTCCTCAACGCATCGTCACCACGAGCACCGGACGCCATTTCTAAAGCACTCCGCTCGCTCCTTTGGCTAGCAGGGATACCCCCATCAGGAATGTCGTCCTCCGTAATCTCCAATATCCGGCGCGCGAGAGCAGCGATCTCGGCGGCACCCCCATCACCATCACCGCCGCCATCATCCGAGAACGAGTTACTTCTCGAGCGATCAGCTGAGCGCGAGCCAAGGGTTGAGCCTTCGTGCGACGAGCCGCGCGACGCAGTGGCGAGCTGAGCAATGTGGGGAGCAAGGAGAGAAGAGGAACGGATGTTGTGGAGCAATTCTTGATCGCCAGACTCAAGGAGTTGGACAATGGTCCAGACAGCGATGTGTTGGAAGGTAGCATCGGTGCTACTGAGGAAGCGGTGGAGGTATTTGTGTAGACCGCCGTCAGGGTGATCCCAAACATCGTTGAAAGGACCATAGTCGTCGCTCGGTGATCGACCCTCTACAAGTAAGAGACACTGGTTAGCCAAATTTGCTAGTATAATGGTCGAACCACAAACCTTTCGATGACAAATTGCCAATAGCCGCGGCGCTGTTGCCTTGGACTTCGACGCTGGGAGAGTTTGTAAGAGGAATGAGCACTTCACAGATACCCATATCGAGGAGTTGTGGCTTCAGCTCATCTAAGAACAGAGTGTGAGATCTGGCGAATCTAGAAGCAACGCTCTCACGTACCACTCAAGGCCAGAACCGCGACGCAGGCGGTCATCTCGCTTTGGACCGTCACGGGGACGTTGAGAACGAGCTCCTTGATCTTCAACACGGCACCAGCTGACACAATTTGACCCTTGTTCTTCTCAGAGCTAGCAGCTAGATTTCGGAGGGTCGAAATGGCGTGACACTGCACCTCCTCATTCTCCTCGAATGAGAGAAGTTCGATGAGGGGAATGAGGAAGCCGGCTTCAATGATAGGCGACTCGTTCAGAGGATGGATGGAGACGTTGCGAACACAGGCGGCAGCAGAGAGGATGAGAGGGAGGTATGTGGAGTTGAGCAGGCGGAGGAGTGGCGCAAGACCATCTGCTTTGACGATATCAACTTGATACTTCTCTGAATTCACAGCGGGAAGAGGATTAGGTCATTCACTCGGAATCTGACAGTAGGATCCAACGTACCGTCACTGGCAAGGTTGCGAAGGGCGAGGGCGGCTTGGCACTGCACCTTCAGGCTGGGGCTTTCCATAAGCGCCACCAAGCTCTGAACCAGCTTGGTCTCTGATGAGGCCAATTTCTTCCTGTTAGCAGCGTCAACAGCGATGTTGCTGAGAGCGGTGGTGCAATAATATTGCACATCTGTGTCCGGCGACTTCAGGAGGTTGACAAGAACGGGAACTGCTCCCGCTTGAACGAGTTGCTGACGGTTCTCGTCTATAATATAAGTGCGACAGACAGGAAATGAGTAATCGCACGATAACGCTCCGTTGGGGGTCTATGGAAACATACCAGAATGCGTCATGTTGAGCAACGCGCCAGTAGCGTTCCTCTGCACCCGCATATCATTCGAGCGCGCCATCCTAGTCAGCGGGACGAGAGCACCAGACTTGGCAATCTTGGTCTTGTTCTCATCATGCGTGGCAAGGTTGGTAATGCATCCAACGGCATTGCACTGAACCTCCACGTTCGGGCTGAGCATTTGACGAATGAGAGGCTCGAGACCACCCAAGCGCACAATGAGGAGTTTGTTATCGGCTAAGCGGCGAGTCGACAAAATTACTTTCTAGCCGTCCAAACTCATGCTCAGAGGAAACAACGCACCATTCACAGCAAGGTTACCCAAGGCGGCGCTGGCAGCGCGCTGAACTTCCGTATCATGGCTGCTCAAGAGGAACAGAATAGGATCGAGTGTATCCCTTCCAACTTGTCTGACTTCCTTCTCAGTAATCTCGGCAAACGCCAGCGCTGCACTTCGTTGGAGGTCGACATTGTCGGAGAAGGAAAGAATGGTGAGCGCCTGGAGTGGCTGGCCGTCGAAGAAGTTGGTTGTCGTTCGGTCTACAATCAGGGGGCAACAGAGAGTAAGTCAAACAAGGCGCATAGGAGAGTCAGCACAGTATAAGAAACAGATTATTAGAGCATTTACGCACTCTCAAGGAACTGGAGAAGGTCAGCGACCGCTTCGCGCTCGTTCTCTAGCAGGAGAGGCTCATACGGGTTTGATCGCCTCGAACCTACTGAATATGGCGTAAACAGCCAAAAAGTTAGAGTTTTTGGATTTCTGAAGATACTTCACGGACACTGACAGCAAGATTGGCAGCAGTTGCCCATGTTAAAGAGCGTGCGCAACCCACGCAGGCAGTAAACGACGAGCGCCAAAACAAACGTAAACAGTCTGGGGAAAACCCTTTCCTTCCCAGTCACGTCGAGAACATCGGGTGAATTGTAAGTTCAGCGTAATAGCAGAGCTGAATAAATATACATGAGCGGTCACTAAGGAGATACAAAACTATCTAAATTACCACCAGAGTATGCGCCTGTCGATAAGATAACTTAAATAGGAGCTAGCTTTACCCAACTCCATGATTACGCAAATACAAAGATGTGGAGAGATGAAGGGACAAACCGAGAATGAGAAGAGAAATGACGAGGATGACAGAGTGCAAGATGAAGTATACGACTGCGTCATTCTAGGATTGAATAGATGAACTACCTCCAAGCTTATATCCTGTGAAAGGATCGCACGTTGCTTGTTCGCCGGCGAATGGGTAGGCTCCAGTCAAGGAAGCAGCATTGTGGGAAAGTACGGCAGGAAGTAGGGGGGCAGCAGGGTCAGGGAAGCTCAGTGCCAGTAGCTGAGGGTCAATGCAGATATCCTTCGAGGGAAACGACTGGATGCGACCAGGCTGGCCGTTGAGGACAGCCTCGGACTCCACGGACGGGACAAGGAGGGAGACATCTCGGGAAGATGTAGGGGCAGTAGCGATGTTTGGGTACCAGCTCGCCTGATTGGTAGCTGAGAATGAAGGATAGGTGTTGGTAGGGCCGGGGAAGAGTGTCTGAGCCATGGAGCCCAAGTAAGAAGCATCGAAAGTACTCATGCTAGGGGGAAGAGCGTTAGAGCTATATTTTGATGATGATTGCGAGGTCGAAGCGGAATATAGGGAGGGGGTGGATGTGGACGCGAATGATACATCAAGGTGCAGTGCCTCAGACGATGCCACAGAGACACTCGGGGCGATGTGGGGGAACCATTCCAGGAACATGCTAGCCCCTGGGATCACAACCCCTGAGATCTCTGAGGCCAAAGGCTGGGTGTCGGTCGCGTTGGTCTGGATGGTAGGGGGTAGGGCGCTCGTGGAGGGATGATAGGAAGGGTGCTCTGGATCGAAAGCATCATGCGCGTCGCCTGTATCGTCGTCTTCGGTTTGGCGCGTCTTTCCCTCGCTGGAATTGCTTGCTGGGATGGGGTCTGGTAGAGGGGTCACCGGATGAATGATGATATCCTTGGATGGGACATCGGGGTGGTGGTGTCCACAGTGCTTTACAATGCTCGAAAGCGAACGAACACTAAAAAGTCAAGTCAACCACTACCCCAGCAGAAGGTAATGTGGTATATTGAAGGGGTAAAACTTACGGTTTATATTTACCCAAACACAATCTGCATCGATACATCCACTCAGGATGCTTGGACCGGTGGTGGTTGGCTAGGAGGGCCGAACTATAGGCTTTCTGGTCGCAGCCTGGGACTTGGCAGACTCGTACAAACTCCTTCGTGCTAGGGCGATTGTCGGTGTGATATAAGGAAGCAGGGAGAAGCTAACCAACTCACTGTACAGTTCGCTTGTGATCATCCAGCGTGTGCTTGCTGGAGCGGCTCTTTCCGCAAACGGGGCATTTGTAGCTGGCAAGGATCGTAAGCAAACTAGTGTCACCCGCTGGAACAATTGTGGCGCTCACGTTTTGTTGGAAGCCTTGACGGCTGGCGCATAGGGATGCTCTGCGCTAGGACGAGGTGGGCGAAGGCGGGACAAAACAGGCATGATGTCGATCGAGGTGAAGGGGCAAGGGTGGTGGCGGCCAAATGGTGCTGGGGGGAGTTGGGGGGACAGATACGCGACCTAGGCGGGTTTTATGGATATCTAGGCATCGCTCTTTGCCTCTGGACTGTTTGCTTGGCTGGGAGGCGTCGAGGTCGGTGATGAAGCAGTGAAGTGAGCCAGGAAAGGAAGAACTGGCGAAATCGGGAACGGGGATTAGCAGAGGGAATGATAAAAGCTCGGATATAAGGATTTATGAGCTACAAACTGCGAGTTAGGCAGTCCCCGCCTTCAGGACCTCCTCACCTGCCAAAGGACAGCCACTATCAAAGAGCACTTTGGCCTCCTGAGTGGATCAACCCTGTAACAAACAAACAGAGACGTCCTTTGTCCTCTCTTTACCGTCCGCTCTTGCTACCAGCAGATTACCTGGGCTCCCCCCACCGTTGAAGACGATGTGTGTATCCTGTTGAGTGAAATCAGCGCTTTCGGATGTCATGACGGCTGTAGCCTTTAGTGGGCCAGATGGATTACTTTCTAGATGTCCTAGTGCTTGCGATCGATCCTTTCTGACGATATGTGTGCTTTAACTATGACGATGTGGGTTGCAAGGCCTTGACGAACAAGTATGGCCGCCTGAGGCCTTCAAGGCCCAGATTGGTGTTGAGGAAGACGACAAGGAAGTATCAAGTTTATTGATAATTATTATTCTCAGAGGACTTGATACGATTCCAATACCAGGCCGTAGACGTCACCAAACGTGCTAACGCTTTGACCACCCACGAACCCAGATGTTCGGGCCTGATTTATACTCCGCCGTATCACCGCTCAAATATGTCCGCTGGGGCGCAAGAAAGTAGCCAAAGAAAGATGCTTGGATGACTCAGATGCTCTAAAGAGAGCGAACAAGCCAGAAGAGTCATTTGGGCAGACCGCCCTGCATATCGGATCTGCTTGCCGTTTGAATTTACTCTCCGGCCCTCGAGTGATGAGAGTCTTGGTTTTAGTAGATTATTGTCAGTAAAAGTCAGAAATTTTCATCGTGCAAGTCGGCAGCAGGCATGGTTCGATAGCTGGAGTCAGGGCAAATCGTCTGAATTGGGCCGTGACATCGTTCCCACGGACGTCCAAAGAGAAGAAAAAAAAGTTGTACTCCAGAGTCGTTTTCCCGATTCAAGAAAGCTGAAGCTGGCCTATTCTGACTAGCTTACGGCTCTGAACTCGTATTATCGAATGCAGCATAGCACTTTATACCCAGGAGGTTGGAGTTTCGGATCGATGATCGTCTATCAGACACCCACGTCCCTGATAGGATTCCACTGAGCCAAGTTCAAAAAGTTCGACGCTGGTCGTCCCCCCTTATCTCGCACCTTTTTTCACCCACCATCTCCTCCACCTGACGCTCACGATGCTGGCCTCCCGAGCATCTGTTGCCTTGCGTCTTTGTGCGAGCCAACGCCATCTCAGGCTTCGTCGTTTCGCCACTGCTGCTTCTGGGGGAGGACCCTCGATTTTTGACTCGCTCGACACGTTCACGAGGCGGCATGTCGGTCCTGACCGCAAAGAGGAGAAGCACATGCTGAGCTCTCTGGGCTATGGCTCGATGGCAGAATTTGAAGACGCTGCAGTCCCTGCTCACATCCGTGTTGCCTCGTCGACCGTCAGCGATACGTCAATTCCTGCACTGAGCGAATCTGAGCTACTTCAGCGCGCAAGTGAATTGGCGTCCAAAAATGAGATCTTCAAGAGTTACATCGGCATGGGCTATCATACTGCCGTTGTTCCTCCAGTTATCCTTCGCAACGTGAGTGCTTCGCAGTTGCCTGATTTTCCGGCTCCTCTCAAGTGACATATTTGTGCGTCACCGGCAGATTATGGAGAATCCAGGTAACACAAATCACATGTCTCATCGATTCAATTCATTCGCTCACTCGAATATCCCTCAGCATGGTATACTCAATACACTCCCTACCAGCCGGAGATCGCCCAGGGCCGGTTGGAGTCGTTGGTGAATTACCAAACTATGGTCACTTCATTCACTGGTCTCGATATTTCCAATGCGTCGCTTCTCGATGAAAGCACTGCTGCCGCCGAAGCAATGGTTATGGCCTTCGCAGCGTCATCACAAAGGAAGAAATCGTTCTTCGTGGACGCGGCGGTCTCACCCCAAACTATCGCCGTTTTGACTACTCGCGCCAAAGGCTTCGGAATCGAGTTGATTATTGGCGATGCGGGTACGGCTTTTGACGAAGGTGCTAGCAAACCCAAGGACCTCTGTGGCATCCTTGTCCAGTACCCTGACGTGAACGGCACCATCCGAGACTATTCTCAGCTCGCTGAGACGGCCCACAAGCACGGCGCCCTCGTCACTGTCGCTACAGACCTTCTCTCATTGGCTCTACTCAAACCTCCTGGAGAGTGGGGTGCTGACATTGCATTTGGCAATTCTGCAAGGTTTGGCGTTCCCGCCGGCTATGGTGGACCCCATGCAGCTTTCTTCTCAGTGACTGACAAACTGAAGAGAAAGATGCCTGGTCGTCTCATCGGCCTCAGCAAGGATACCACTGGGGCACCAGCGTATCGTCTCGCTCTGCAAAGTATGTCCTTCTACTTGTCAAATTCAGCCTCCACACTGTCGTACTCACTCGACTCTGCTAGCTCGTGAGCAACATATCCGTCGAGAGAAGGCCACATCCAATATCTGCACTGCTCAAGCACTATTGGCGAACATGGCAGCTATGTATGCTGTGTACCATGGGCCATCTGGCATCAAGTCGATCGCGACAAAGGTTCATTTCTTCACTCAAGTCCTGGCGGAAGAAGTGAAGAAGTTAGGATACTCTGTCATCAACGATGGCTCCTACTTTGATACACTCACCATCAAAGGGGAAGACATTCCCTCGCTTCATCAAGCTGCCTTTACGCATCGCATCAACTTGCGCCGTATTGACGACCAACACGTTGGCGTCACACTTGATGAAAGTGTTTCACCGGACGACCTTGTGAATATCATCAACGTCTTCGCAGCTGCTCTGGCCAAGCAAGAGGTCACTCTTCCGTTCATCCTCTCCACATACGCTGTGTCATCGGAAGCTGCTGTCAAGTTCTCATTCGACCCAACCTTCAAGCGCGAGTCCACCTATCTCGAGCACCCAGTATTCAATACGCATCACTCAGAAACCGAGATGCTCCGCTACGTCCATCAGCTGCAGGGCAAGGATCTTAGTCTCGTTCATGGAATGATTCCGCTGGGAAGCTGCACAATGAAGTTGAACTCGACAGCGAGCATGATTCCGCTAACATATCCCGGTTTCGGCAACATGCATCCTTTTGCACCCCTTGAGCAAGCGCAGGGCTATCAAACAATTATTCAGGTGAGCCATACCGCCTAGTCCATCCAAGTATAATACCTGACGATTGACGTTGAAACCTTAGGAGCTGGAGAAGGATCTCTGCACCATTACCGGGTTCCACAGCTGCTCCTTGCAGCCAAACAGCGGTGCAGCGGGTGAATACACTGGTCTCTCAGTCATTCGCGCCTACCACGAGTCTCGTGGAGAGGCCCACCGTAATATCTGTCTCATCCCTATCAGTGCACACGGAACAAACCCTGCCGTGAGTCTTGAGGCGAATGCTACCTATGACCTTATTGTTCCTGATTCGTTTTTACTTTCAGTCAGCCGTTATGGCCGGGTTGAAGGTCGTGTCCGTCAAATCCTTGCCAGATGGTAGCCTTGATCTAGTGGACCTCAAGGAGAAGGCCGAGAAACACAAAGACAACCTCTCGTCCTTCATGGTGAGCGCATTGTCGTTTTGTTTGCCCTGTAAAGTATATTTCTGAGAGCATTCGACAGATTACATATCCTTCGACGTTTGGTGTATTCGAAGATGGAGTGAAGGAGGTAGGTTTCTACGATACACTTCTCGATGCGGCTATTCTTACACACGTCTACTTTCAAGGCCTGCGACATTATCCACGCAAACGGCGGACAGGTCTATCTCGATGGTGTGTCGTCATGCTCTATATAGTACGGTTAGGTGTCATACTGAAAATCACATTTTCAGGTGCGAACTTGAATGCCCAGATCGGCCTCACGAATCCAGCGATCTGCGGTGGAGATGTTTGCCACCTCAACCTTCACAAGACATTCGCAATGTTAGTCCCCACTTTCTGATGGTCATGGGCCTCGTTCGCTGATTTTGGTCTCGTCAACCAGCCCTCATGGTGGTGGCGGTCCTGGAGTCGGGTATGTTTGATTCCCTGTACCGAAGTTTCCAAGAGGACATCCTTATAGTTTCGTTTTAGACCCATTTGCGTGGCCGAGCATCTCTCCCCTTTCCTGCCTTCTCACCCACTCGTTCCAACTGGTGGTTCTCAAGCAATCGATGCGGTCGCTGGCGCCCCTTGGGGATCCGCCTCTATTCTCACTATCTCCTGGGCATACATCAAGATGCTTGGTGGCGATGGCCTTGCCCACTCCACCAAGCTTGCTCTCTTGAACGCCAACTACATTGCCGAGCGCCTGAAGAATCACTACACCATTCGGTATACCAACGCGAAGGGCCGCGTCGCTCACGAACTCCTAATTGACCTGGCTGAATTTGAGAAGAGTGCTGGCCTGAAGGTGCCGGACTTTGCGAAACGGCTACAGGTGAGTACGGCATAGCGTGTAGTCGGCTTGGTCTCTGATAGTTTGTGTTGCAGGATTATGGTTTCCATCCTCCCACCTGCTCCTGGCCTATCAACACTGCTATGCTTATTGAGCCCACGGAATCCGAGTCGCTGGAAGAACTTGACAAGTGAGTTGCTTTTGAACCACGATAGACCAGCCGTCTGACTGTGATTTTGTAGGTTCTGTGACGCCATGATCCAAATCAGGAAGGAAGTCGACGACATCGTTTCTGGCGCGCAACCGAAAGACAACAATGTGTTGAAGAATGCCCCTCACCCAATCAGTGTTATTGCCGCCTCCGAGTGGACTCGGTGAGCACTCTCACCGTAAAAGCCATCACAAGTTCATGCTGAATTTTCTTGCTCCCACAGCCCATATGGCCGAGAGACTGCGGTGTATCCTCTTCCTTACCTCCGAGACCGAAAGTTCTGGCCCACCGTGTCCCGCATCGATGATGGTGAGTTGTTGCAGTCAAGCTGACTCGTCTTTTCGTCTTAACTTACTGATGGGTGTTCGATACAGCATATGGAGATCTCAACCTTGTGGTAAGCAACCCGTTCAATTCCTTTGCCCCACTGCAGCACTGATGATTTTTTTCTTCTTTCCATCATTAGTGCGAGTGCCCCTCCGTCGAAGAGTTGGCAGAACAGTAATTTGGACTGCAGTCATCGGTCACCTTATTTATTCCTCCTGCTTTTGGGCTGTTTCGCGCATCTCATCATTCGCACTTGTTATTACGATACTCATCACTCATATAGAAGTAAATCCGCATGAGTTTACACTCGCCGCTTGCATACTCTGCTCAACCAGAGGGCCATGATCTGTACTATTAGTCGCTGGGCGCCCTATAATCATATTGCATTTGTCTATACATCTACTCGTCTGGGGGTTTCAGCTTCTGTTCCTCCACTTCTTGCAGTTGCTGATAAATATCAGGGAGATGGTTTTGTATCAGCCTCGATATCCTCTCGGTATCATTAGCGTAACCCGCAAACCGGAGCATCACGGTGGCGCACTTCAAATCGGGAAGAGGCGTAGTCGCTCTATCCTCAGCCGTTAACATCTCCTTAAAAGCGGACACCGCCGACTCATACCGCCCTGTTCGCGCTCGGCATTCGATGAGGGAAGTCCAGTTATTCTCGTTAGGAACAAATGGTGGATGATGTTTCGAAGGCTTCATGGTACGTGCCCGCCGCCACACTTTGTCCGCGGCGCCCGAGTCTCCTGCGAAGCCGCAGACGTCAAGGGCAATGCTTAGAGAAGCATGGTCAAAGCCAGGTCGCCCGTAGGCAAGTTCATCCCAAACAGTGAAAGCCTCTTGGTATGCGCCAAGATGGCTATAAGCCCACATGAGGCCGTTCATCATTGAGGTGGTTGGCACAAGCATTGCGTCCATGCGCACGTTCACATGAAGCTTTTTGACCGCATCGAGGATACGCAGGCGTCGCTGGTCTAATTCCTCTGCCCTCTCTGAGCTGGCCGAGTAGGATTCGTCGATGATTTCTTTGGCAAGGGTGGCATAGCGTCGGAAGAGGATGTTGTAGATGTAAGAAGTGACTGGTATGTCATTTTCTCGCATCGTCTTTATGATCTCGAGGTATGAAGGAAGGGAAGGGAGTGGGTCGTTCGGAAAGGAGAGCTTGGAAAATTCCTCCAGGACTGCAGAGTAGCCGCTTTCATCGAGGGAAACCGGATCAATATCACGGATATGGTTCCATAATTTAAGAGCAGTTTCTTGCGATGTGCATACCCTGAATAGTTTGGGGAGGAGACTCTCCATGAACGAGGGCTCAAGGCGGATAGAGAAATATTTCATGTCGGAGAGCAGCATGTACACGAGATCGATGGTTTCCTGAGAGGGACCACCAGTGCGGATGATGCTTCGGAGAAGACTCATGAATATGCCAAAGTCTGGGGGGTTGAGCCTTTTCGGACTGACTCTTCTGGAAATCTGTTTCAGATAGTTGTCGCGAAGATCATAATATACGTCCAATGCCTGCTCCACGCTTTCGACAGTGGGTGGCTCAGAGCCTCCGCACAGCGCGTATATCAGCCGATCGGCGCCCTTTTTACTGATGAAGATATCTCGGCGCTTCATTTCGTCATAAAGGTCCAGTGCGGCGGGGAGCCCATCGTCTCTGCGAGCGGTTCGGGACAATAGTTCTGACCAGATTTCTCCACCCAACTCAATATCGAGGGTTTCCGCTAATGATTGGAGAGATTCTGCATTGAGCAGAGGGAGGTTTGGTGCATCCATCAGCGGCCGGATGACATGAGAATCAAGGGGGAGGCCAGCTCGTCGCAACGCGAGAGCTTGAAGTAGTCCAGCGTCGTAGCCGCTCGTCAGGACCTCGTGGCGAATCAGTGCGCTCATCGCCCGGGATATGTCCGCAGGGTCGAGAGAGGTTGAAGATTCTGAAGCGTGAAGCAGGGTCCTCAACGTGTCTACATGTCGTTTAGAACCGTCGAGATCGTTGCTGGCTTGGTAACGAAACATGAGCTCGGAAATGATGGGTAGATTAGGTTCGAACCCATCGGTACGTTTCATTTCTTGGATGGCGAGTTCCATCTCCACGGGTGGTCCTCTGAAACGGCCTGACCCCAGTGCGCATATATATGCAGTCCATAAGGTGATGCTCGGGGAGAGTCTTGGGTGGTTGCGCACAGCTTCGAGGACAGATTGCATTCCCTCTACGTCCCCCACGAGCCCAAGTCCAACAATGACAGTAGCATAGTGCTTGTCAAAGTTGCCACCTTGTGACCCTTGGGCCTCCTCGAGCTTTCTGAGCCAGGTTACGGCTTCATTAGCGTCGAGTTTAGACAGAGCAAGAACCACAGAGTGAATAAGCGTGGAGGGAGGTTCAAGCTTGTAGAGTATTATCATGTCAAGTAACATATCGGCGGCAAGCTTGACGTCTTGAGAGGGAAGTGCGGCGTTCCTATGACCACCTGCACGGAGGAGGAAACTAATAGCTTCATGAAGGGTTTTTGGTGGGAGAATTGGTTCGAACTGCGTCTTTCGAGTCCAGTTGAACATCGAGGTGGATGGAGGGGTGGCAGGAGCAGAGAATATTGAACGGCCGCCTGGGCCAGACTCCAGGAATGATTCCTTGAATATCGGATAGACATGCCGTATTAGAAGAACGTCTTTATTGGAAATGGCGCGGGTGAAGGAGTTGGCTGCCACAGCGAGAGGCTCGGCCCTAGTTCTCGACGGAATGATACTTGAGACGAGTCCATCGTCGGGCTCAGCTCGTACTCTCGAGGAAGAAGCTATTGAGCGACGCGGGATTGAGGTGCGTTTGTTCTTGAGGGTAGGAAGGGAGTGAGGGGTGAGTGCTGATCGCTTTGTGGCCAGTGGCAGAATTTGGCATTGCGCGGATTGCTCGACGCGCCGCAGGGTTTGGCGTAGCATGGGCAGGCTCACAGAAAGTTTAGAGTGTTATAGCTATAAATACTAGATTCAATAAGCCCAATATTAAACGTTTTACTCGAAGAATGCCTCTACCTGATAGGCCATATAGAATCGCGAGACCTAAGAGTGTGACCGTGACACTCCCAGTCACACACTGCCAACTCACCCTCCATTCGCCACGTCCACATTCTTTCTCCACAATGGCCGACAACAAGATCAAGGAACTCGTTGACACCCCTGTTAACTGGTACAAGGAGGGTGCTCTTGTAAGCCAGTTACTTTTCTGCATTCATGGCGGTCAGCTTTCGCTAACACGTTCTCGCCGGTCCTCGTCAGTTCGTGAACAGATGTGTCAAACCATCAGAAAAAGGTTCGTTGGGAGATATCTGCGCTTAAGGAACCTCCAAATGGCGCCCATGGAGACTAACTTGCTTGCTACAGAGTTCGTTCAGATCTCTAAGGCCGTTGCTATCGGCTTCGCTGTCATGGGCTTCCTGGGGTACTTCACCAAGCTGATACACATCCCAATGTGGGTCACTCATTGCACACATATATGCACGCATTCTTGCTGACGTTCAGTATCGTTCATTTCCCTAGTAACAACATCTTGGTGTATGTTTTCGGTTTTTGTGCCTTCTCACTCTTCCTTAGCTCACTGGGTTGCTTTCCTTTCAAAATAGCGGAGGAGCATAGTCATACCTTTCATTCGTTGTATTGGACTGTAACTTTATCGCCTCTCACCTATAATCGACTTTTCTCAAACACCACCGAAAATGCCTTGAAGCGCCTGACCCACCTTATAGGAGACCGCATGTTACTCTCTCTAACACTGCATGCTGTGATATTCTATGACTTGCAATGTGCTCCAAAGAAATGCGATCCCGGATCTCAGAACTCAATAGATCCACCACTTGCGTCCCTTAAGCCGTCCAGGTCTATCACCTCGGCTAAGCACCTCCCTTGCGATGATACCTGACTTTTGGTCGTAATGATTTTCCTCTTCTACCTTATGCGACATCGATAAGAGATTAACCCGTTTCCAACCCTTTGTGTGGAACGTGGGCATCCTTAGATTGTCTTATTTTTTTTATGCAGGTGGAGCTACGGGAGCCAGCCCGTTGGCAGGATAGACCATCCGATGTCTCTTCCACGCTGATCTATGTTGTCCTGTGCTGTTAATACGACCCTGAAGGCTTCGAGCCAAGTTGGCGACGGCACCAGCCACGCTTCATACAATGCCCTGCCCACCGATACCCCATTGGTCCTCAAGGTACCGGGTGAGACGATATGTGTTATGTGTTTCCTGGATGGTTGGTTCATTGGGATTCACTGGTTCAAATGTCGAACTGCACTGCAGTTCATAGCGCACATTGGTGAGTAAAGTGTTTGTCTTAGCGCTGACTTCTCTTATCGATGGCCGAGCTTCTGAGCCAACTGGGAAGAACCTCGCATCCCACCCTGATGCAATTGGTGTTCTAAGCTCACATGGCTGGTTCATCCCAATCATTTCGGTTGAAGGACCGAAGGAGGTCACGCAGTTCTTGATTAGCTCTTATCATACGACTTACACCCCTCAGTATCGGTTTTAGTTTTTCCTTCCTAATTCGCAGCGGTTTTTCCCTGGATAATTCTTGACAGGGTCAATGGCAGCAGGGGCGTTGACGTTATAGTAGACTTATTCCGTAAATGACCTTGATCATTGTCGTTAGCTCCTGTTATCACAGCGTGTGATTTCAATCAATCATTTGTCCGTTCAGGTTCTGTTCTATTCATTCGACTGCTCAGTTATTTGGTCCGCAAGGCAAGTTGCGCCTCTATTCAAAACAAAACTCCACAACGCAACTCGAACCTTGACGTCCGCCATCTGTCCTCGCTCAAACCATCCCAAATGGTCCCTGTAAGCGTTAATGGGACATCTGCTGCTCCTCCAGTGTCTACGGCACCGGAACAACCGACAACTGCACCCCAACCACATCCATCGCAGAAATGGGAGTGTGCCTACGTTTACGCGTTTATCGTCAAGTTCACAACTCTCCGCAAGAGTATAGAAGGCTTCGAGACCCCTATGGAGTGAGCACGACTCTTCCTCGACGTTCCAGCGCGTTGTTGATTGAATACATGCTAATGTATGGGGTGGATCGCATGAGAAGCCTCGAGAATGCCCTCATGCTGCCCTCGTCAGATCCCGTCATGGTCGCTATCTTAGTTGGCTTTATCCAGAATCTGAAACCTGCAACTCGTGACACCGAGTAAGATTTCATTGCTTGTGGCCACAGCGCAGTTCTTGACGTCGCTCAACTGTGTTGATCATAGAGCTCGCGTCGAGAAACTTCTATACAACATCCTAGAGGATTTCTGCAACAAAGAAAATAATCGTAGTATCTGGTGGAACGAAGAACGCCGACGAAATATTCACCCCTTGCTTGGAAAAGAAGGGGGCTTCTTCGTTCTTCCATGGCTAGAGAAGGTGTGTGGCACACTTTCCCCCCCTCTCGACGCGTCTCATGATCCCCAACACTTTTTCCTCGGTATTCCCTCATAGCTTGCCATTCTCCGGCAACTGGTTGATTGGCAATTGACATATTGCGTGCGGATCAAGGATATGCTTGACCTTGCCTGGGGAGTAAGGGCAGCAAAACACCAAAAGAAAGCCGACAAAGATGCGAACGCTCCTCCGCCACCTGAGCACCCTGAAAGTCGTGAAAATATTCGATTGGACCCATTCGGCCAGGATTCTACAAGAAAACGCTATTGGGTACTAGATGGTGCGCGATTCCTCCCTTCAGAGTCGCCCAAAATTGCTCCAATATTTCCGTTCTGACTCGTTGGGGTGGCCATCAAAGATTCCCCACGCATATACCAATCTGGAAATCCTTGGAAGGCTATCTGCCCCTTCGACACCCTCTCTAGCACCCGTGAGGAGTTTGTAGGAGTTGTCCAAGACCTAAAAAGCCGAGCTCCAGCTTCCACAGAAGATTCCGCAGCTGGCGCCAAGGCAAAACCCCGCCCCAAACTGGAGCAAGGCCATCTCGATCTTCTTAACAAGCTCGAGACCGAACAACTACCGAGGGTAGACGAGGAAATTGTGGTAAGTACCACCTTCTCATATGGTTGTTCTCCTATCCCTCGTGTTGTCGTGCAACGAACTCGATGGGATGTGGACGCCGCAACAGGAAATTTACAGTTTCTCCCCTCTCTGGGTTTTATTACTGTCACGTGCATGAACCTACGGAATTCCTCACTAACGGCTATTCTTGATTTATAATCACTAGCGAGCGGAGAAAGCAAAGAAGAGATTTGAGCAGAAACTCTTACTCGCGGCACAAGTAGAATCACGCGGAACACGGACCCGACGGACTACTAAGCGACCAGACTATGTGTACGACTTCAAGGAAGATGAGGAAGAGGAGATCGACGAGGTAAGCTTCCTGCTTGTTTTCCTCATTTAGATCAGGGGCACGAGACTTTTGGGAATCTACCCCCTGATCGCCCGTATCGTCATGCGAACAAAGTGCTGATTGATCAATATTTCGCCGTTCCTTTAGCTCGAGGATGATTATACCTACGACACACCAAACGATAATGACTTTATCGATGATATGGACATCGATGATGGGAATGGTAGCCGTGCTGGCTCCTCGTCTGGTGGGGGTGGAGGTCGTCGACGAAGCAGTCGCTCTGCAGCTGTTACCAGTCGAATCAAGACCAAGCGCATGTCTGAAGCTGGCACATCCTCAACACGCTCCGTCTCTGACTCGTATCGTGGTGAGAGGCGCAGTACCCGCCTAGGCAACGCTCCTGCGATCGCCTTTGACGAGTCTGACTTGGAGTTGTTGCCCTCCGCGGCGAAGAAAGCTCGTTCAAGCCTGGCAGCTGAAGTCAGCGCCCTTACTTCCTCTGCTGCTGCGCTTGTGAGGGCACCGAAACCTCTGCCAGCGCCGCCGTCAGATGTGATGGCCCCTCCTGGGAAGAAGAGGAGCAAGTTCTGGTACTATGCCGTTGATCCCTTGCCTGGATCTGGGGCTGAGACCCCTGTCTCTGCCGCAGACGGTACGAGCGCTGCTGGGACTCCAGCGCAGGTTCCTATGGAGTTGGCTCCAAATGGTACTCCGTCTGATAAGGGAGACAGGACGAGCAACGGGCACTTTCTGCGCGCGTTCGATGATTCGTCAATGGTGGACGGGCATTCTGCCGCACCGAGCGAAGCTGGCGTGAGCCTGCTGAACGGAATGGAGGGTGTGGAGCTCACGGATGGGAAGAGTGACGTGGGCGAGACGCATGACGTGATCACCACGAATGGGAATGGAAATGGCCATGCTCTTCCTCCCAAGTCTCCGTCCTCGGACAAGATGGAGATGAGCGAGAATGAATCCGAGTGAAAACAGACACATCTCAGCCACTTTCCCATGCTTTTATTCTACACCATTTCTTGGGGTCTCTCCATTTTTGTCTGGCTGGGTTATTGGTAGCATAGTTGTTTTCAATTTATTTGTTGAGTTCCCCACAAAGTTCCCTCACTCAATGGTCGAACAAACGAAAGTAAGTAGGCATAGATACGTGCTTTCATTCGCGTCATAAGGTAGAGGGAAAAGTAGTAGTCCAGTAACAAGTAACAAATGACCAAGGGTGAAGGAAAGCGAAGGACGGATGAAGGGTAAGTGATTAGGTTGGTCTGCAGACGAAGCCTCCAGCCAAGAATTTCTGATGCGACAAAATGTGAAAGCATAGGCAGATCAAAAGTGTTTTCAGCACTAGCCCCAGCTTTGAGAGGAGGGGTAAGCTGGCAATTATGCAGTGCCGTTGGCCGTGGGAGCCGCAGCCCGAGCAGCCGCAGCCGCGCCAGCAGCAGCACTAGGATCAGGGCTGACATTCGTAGACGTCCCTGGAGCACCAGGGGGCTTCGTGTTGACTGGGGTTGATGAGCCGCCGCCACTGTTTGAACTTTGGTGTCCTGAAGCAAGTCGCTGGTCCAATGCTTTGAGTGCCATCGCTCTGCGAAGATGATGTGAACATTGAGATTCAAGTGTTGCAGATGAAAGGGGCTGGATGATACTGACCTTCTTCTCTCAGCCTCGGCACGGGCCCCACCAGGAAGTGAATAACCACCCTCGACAGCTTCGTAGCCACCTGAGGGGTAAGCCACTACCAGACCCACACGGGTGCATGCGTTATACACAAAATCGGAGAGGTGCGAAACAGGCGTGCTAAGAGAGGTGTATGCATCAGCATCGGGACAGACGAAAACTAGAGTGTAGCACCGTTCCGTAGAAAGGGCATGCATGGCGAAGAAAACTCACTGGAGCAGGGGAGGAAACCATGTGACAAACGCGAAGGTTTCGCTGCGATCACCCCAGGTCGCGGGGCCTTGGCCAATGATGTCGCCGCCGGTTCGTTTGTAGAAGCGAAGATATGCCCAAGAAACGAGCCAACCAAACTGGATCAAGATATACGGGGACTGATAGCCCAGGATGCACATGATGTTCGAGAAAGTCACATAGAGCATTGGCAGCCTCTGAAGGAAGAGCGTATAAGCAAGTTACCTCTCGGATGAAGACAGAATGAGTTGGGTTCGAACCTTGACTCGTACACCATACATGCCAAATAGAAGCACTTGGTGCTCAGGGATTTGTTGCGTCAGCGCCACGAGCATTCCGACTTGCAGTGCCATCATCCCATGATAGTTCATGGTGAACCTGAGAGAAAAGTATCTCGTGAGTCGTATTGATGACAAGACATGGTACAAAACATGCTCACAAGAAGAAACCATCCATGCCGATAAGGAAATGTTCCACAATGTTGACAATGACGGCGATGACATTGGAGACGACGCATGTGACGAGCACAAACTTGACGGTTTCTATGGCTCCCCACAAACGCTCGACATATTGGAGGGAAATAGGAAGGACCACAAGAGATACTGCCAACTGCCAGGGGATTTGCAGAGCATCAGCGAAAAATTCACATTTATGCACGCGGGGACCAAATATACGGATCCCCAGGACACGAGACCCACCTCAATCAACCCCACCTCCACAAAAGACGATGTAACAAGTGTCCAGGGCCGCCATAATAGTAGCCCTGGAACGAGCTCAAGGATAAATGGGCTTTCAGGGAATAATTGTGATAGGAGAATTCGGCCAAGCGAAAGCACAACCAGCGCTATCGTGAAGCCTCGGGCGGCAGGGGGTATAGAGGTGATGAACTGGATAGGGGAGTTGAGGATAGCCATAACGACTCGTTGAAGTGGTGTAGGGGCGGGTTCTGCGTCACTCTAATGTCGTCAAGCCCACCACGCCTGTGCCAGAAGATCAGCACCAGAAAGCAGGAGACTTTGGGTTAGGCCGTGGAATGTGCTGTTAGAGCAGCAGACAAGGCTCACAGAAGCTTCTATGATCCGAGTGTGGACAAAACCAACCGAAAGTAATGGGAGAAATGTCCAGGTGCTGAGGCAGAGAACAGCCAGGAGACGTCCAGCAGAAGAGGCAAGTCACACGTGACGGTCACTACATTCGGATCCCCTGTTGGAGCAAATGTCGGGGGAGAGTCCCTACGACTTTCGTCCAAGTGGCGGTCTCAAACTCAAGGGAGAAAAGAGCAAGAAGTAAGTAATTCATCGTTGATTTTCTAGCGCTTACTCTTACCTTGGCTCATTGACGACCACTCAGAAAGAAGTCCAAGTCCAAAGCTGAACGGGATGTTGTCAGGGACAGTGCCAAGGCTGAGCTTCTAAAGAAGAGAATCGATGCCAATGACACACCGAGCCCTACTGGTTCGCCAGGGCCTTCCTCGTCATCTACTGGGTACCAGGTTGTAGGGCAGACTGACGCACAGAAGCGCTTTGAAGAGGTGCAACGCCGACGGGTCTGTCTCCGGTCCTCTTCGTTATACCAATTATACACAGCGGGCTTGAATACATTCTAACGGACCTGCTTCATCCTCTCTAGATGCAAAAACGTGTGGCCCAGCTCGCAAAGCAAACCCACAAGGATCGGGTACACGAGTTCAACGAGAAGCTCGAGTCTCTCAGCGAGCACCACGATATCCCCAAGGCAAGTAGAGATATCGCCGCGTTCATCGCACGATTAATCATTGTTCTCTATAGGTTGGACCAGGATAATACGAGAGTGTGCTGCAGCGCATTCGTTTCCTTCATGTCTCCAGCCCCATTATCCGGCGCCTCCTTGCCTCGCCTCGACGCGCTTTGTATTCTGACCTACGATTCCATATGTCCAAAATATAATCTTGATGCGCTTCAACTACTGTGGAAACTTGCACGTTGAGAAATGATCGCGGATCAAGTTTCCATGCACAACTGACACGAGCCGCACCTCCGCTTATCCATTTCGACAACGATTATCTATTACCACCCCTGACGCCCTGCAACGTTCTAGGCCGGTATATGATGCACCCGTGGTGTAGCTTCATCGAGGGATGTGAAACGGACCGCTTTGTCCCTACACTACAAGGATGCACCCTCTAGGCGTTCAGTAAATTCTCCAGTTTTCTTTCTCTCTATGCAACTGCTGTCACTAGGGTCCGCCCTTACCCTGTTAGAGCTCGGTGCTAATGCGTTGGGCCATCCAACAGTCTCCGCAAACGCGATAAATCTCTCACCACAAAACACATTCGCTTCTGAAAATGGGGGTTTCACAACATCATGGGGCACTTTTCTCTCTCCTGCAGATACATCACCTACCGCAGACACATTCATGACACTAGCACCAACGGTGACCACCTCTGGCTCTACTTCAGTACCCCCAACTAGCGTCTACCCTCTGTCGTCAGCCTCGGTCAACACCATGCAAACTCCCGCTGATCAGTTTGCGGCTAATGTTTCCTCAACACTCGTCCACAATCTCATGCTCGCTGCCTCAAGTGGTAACTACTCGCTGGCACAATATCCCACCTCTGCAGGTTCTAAAAGTAAGTTGCCTAGCAGATTTGAAATGCTCCACCGCAATACCGAAGCTTCCTCCCCCAAATAGCAAAGGCAACAATCTATGGAGATTGGCTCAACTTTACCGACGTAAGTCTCTAACTGCAAGCCACATGCAACTCTCACGTAATATCCCAATAGTCTCCTGCATATTACTTCATCGCAGACATGGATGTCGATTGCGACGGTATCGACTATCAGGTAAGTCCTGTGCCGAATACGCGGACTCGCCCCCTCATAACACATCTACGCGGATAACACTACGACAGTGCAAGAACAACCCGGATGGCCAGAACGTTACCGACTGGGGCGCACTCTCGGCCTACGCTGTCCCATGGTGTATATCTCCCCTTACCTCCCGTGTACTCGCTGCATGTGGTCCTCATACCCCTCACTTCCATAGGGTCGTCATCCCCTATTCGTTCATCTCACACCCTCCACAACGAAAACAGCTGGCTGGAAACAACCTTGCCGTCGTGATCTGCGATGGACAAATGTTCTACGCCATATTTGGAGATGTACGTCCACTATCTCCTCGTTCTCAGCTGCTACCACATGAGGTCTTGAACGAATAACTGTGCTTTTCCGTATGATTTGTTTCTTTACCTCCGATGACAATGCTACAGAGTAATGGTGATGACCCTGAAGTCATTGGCGAGGCGTCCTGGCTCTTAGCTCGAACTTGCTTCCCAGAGGAAAACCTAGATGGCGGGAACGGCCACGGAAAGGCAGATGTTACCTGTGCGTATCACATTGCTTCAACAAATTCTCTTCTCTCCCGCATGCCACGTGCTTGTTGGCTTGAGGAGCTAATCGAGCTGCGGTTGATGATCCGTCTAATGGGTAGATATTGTGTTCGGGGGAGATGATGCGGTCGTCCCTGACGTAGGATGGAGCTACGTTGGTGACTTCGGTGCCTTGCGAGCTCTAGGCGATTCGCTTGTGATGAAATTGGTCGCAAATCTCGGGTTCGGATGAGACATCGTCCTTCAAGAGGAAAACCTTGTGTTGTCTTTTCATACGTCGGCGTTCGCCCTTCCCGGGTGTCCGGTCAATATAACCATGGTCTAATCTCACTGTGCCCATATGAAGACATCCCAACTCGACATGTATATCACAGCACCAAACGCTCTCTTGAACGAGCAGGTAGAACTGCAAATGTCCATAAAATATGTATTTACATGTCAATGTCCAATGAGTAGATATTTCTCCTGGCAATCAAGGGACCCAGTCGCAAACGGGACGAAATGCTAGATGAGGGCCACCTTAAAGCGAGGGATATACGGATTGCACCAATTACGATGCATGGCTATGTGCGTACGCGCCGGCGGCGAGAAGCACCAACAGGGCAGAAGAGCCGTACCACAAGGCTACTTATGCGGAACGAGGTCGCACGAGCTTAGTCACTGTCCGATCCAAGCACGAATTCAGCTACGTGCTCAACAAGCGACTCAATCTCACTATCGACCATCTGCATCTCGTCGTAGTCCACCTCAATTGGATCGAACGGGGCGAACTTGCCCTTCGCGTAGTGGAACAGGTCCTCACGGCCATACAAGTAATTGTCGATAAGCGCATGCACACCTTGGTGTCCCTCAGCGCAGCATGTGTTCTCCCATGCACGGACTTCAGCATCCTTGTCAATAGATGCCCAGGGGGAAGAACTCAGAAGGGGAGGGAAGGAACCGAAAGGGCGAGAGGTCGTCTTGTTCGCGTCGACGACAGGGTCGCCAGCCGAAGGAAAAGAGGTATCGGGTTCATCCTGGAAACGGAGGAGCAAGCTGGACTTTGGAGCCGTATCCGTTTCCTCTTCCATCTCAGACTCCGCCATAGCCTCACGATGCTTGGCGATAGCATACTTCCCGAAAATGATGTCGTCTCCAGGAAGATCGCCGATTGATATATCGGGAGGCCGTTCTTCTGGGAGACTACACGCGGTGAATGAGGGAGAGGAGGGTGGAGAGATATCTTCTCCGTCAATGGAGCCAATAACCGTGCCGAAATCAGACTCGGAGTCACTGTCCTCGACCTCGATTCGGAACTTGGGCTTGCATACGTTGCTGATAATGGTAGGATGGGGAGCAGCAGCAGCGACGTCGTGGACCACCGGGAATGGGTTGAATGGGATAAGAACTCCACCAGGGGGTTGTCGAGTAAGCCTAGCTGCCTTCAGCGAAGAAGGCTTGTTGTTTGCCCAGATACCGTGACTGACAATTCCAGGTTTCGCCGCATTGAAGAGACCTTGGAAGAGGTGGATGCCGTACTATGAAGTGGAAGGGAGGTAAGCTGGGTTAATTGAGGGGAGGGCGTATGCAGAGGAGCTCACCGTACGCTGGAAAACTGACGTGAAGCGCGAGAGCGCAGGGCCAACACTTGGGGGATTGGCGATAGAGGACATGATCCTTAGTCGGTGCCAATCAACAATGAAAGCCCTTTACATATGGAAGAGGTCGGGTGGTAGGAAGCAGAGTCGGACCAGGTGGCGCGCTTGAGCCCTTACGACCTCTTTCTCTCTCGGTTGTGGACGGCGTTAGGCTCTTTGCATTCTGGGATGCCAGCCCATCAGAGTCCATCAGAGCGGCAGATAAGATCTCATCGCCTCGCTACCCTTATACGATGGCTCTCAATGTCGAGGGATAAAGGCTTGAACCGTGTACGTGTACTTGGGTGGTCGAGATGGGCACTAGCGAGGAGGATGGCACATTCGTCGCCAAACTTGTGTTAGCCGAACATCGAGATTAAGGTACAGAGATAGATTAATCTTGGGGAAGAGTGATTGGTTTCATCGTCAGTACACAAAGGGCATGCTTAGCATAACACGTCGCTAGTGACAACCTTGAAGGCCATACTATTGAGCGCCTCGATCTACCATCTATCAGTCAAATCGGCAAGAGCGACACCCTACTAAACATCCTCGATCCCTTGGTGATCTTTACGTCGCGATGAGGCTTAGACGAAGGCGGGGCGAGGATCGTTTATGTCAATGCAGGAGCCGCCACTCAGTGAGACCTCGGACCAAACAAGAGTGATTGCCAAATCCAGTCGAAACCAAACAGAGCAGAATAGGATAGAACAGTTGTCATCCGGTCACGTCAACGGGCAGGACGAGTAGCCGTGCTGGTGAGCATCGCCGGCCATACCCAATACTATATTTTTCTGATCCTATGACAGCGGCTGCTGCCGGCCAGGATTATAGTCGTGGCGGCGGTTATGGACACACCAATAGGCACCATAGACGTGCGGCCTCAGAATCCTCAACTAGTGTACAGCTCACTGATCAATTCATACTATAGCGCACTAACATTAGGTAGTGTTGCAACAATTGTACAGTCATGTGATCTCGAGGCCCTTGGTGGCATTCGATTGTGATATGAGAAGTGGGGACTAGCCATGTTGCTCAAGCTTATGCTTTCACCTTTTCAGGCTTGTATTGTTCATTGAAAACACAACTCTGCTCATGCGCGATCTACATTGGTGGTCCATGTGTAAAGGATTGCTGCATACAGCTGTTTTTCATCTAGTTGGGAGATGATCAATGATATCTTTCCAGCACGCGGCTGCCACCAGTGTCCTATACTAGTGCTAAGCTGACTTCCATTCATGATGCATTTACGCGCGCTTTTGCTGCTGTCAGATCCGCAAGGTTGAGGGATGTTTAGCAAGAAGTGATCACTAGGTCGACGGTTCCGCCGCACCACTACTTTGCGGCGTTTCTCCGGTTTATCGCTGCCACCTCTGTTCTGAAAAGTAAGGTATGCGACTAACATTAAACATGGAAATTCAGCACTAGTCATCTCGGACCGTGATTGCCAGAGAATAAGAGTGCCAGTGGTTGCCTTGGTTAGCGTGCTTGGGCATTTCAGCTTTTGACACCACGGGAACAGGCTCTTCCTAAGCGGATGGTCCTGGAGTAGTTTGTTTACTGCACACTGTGGGGTTAGCGACATCCGCGGAACAATGAAGGCTGGAAACTCTGCCTTATTAAACCACCCTAGCTGGCGGGCTATCAGCGACTCCCCAGAGAATGCGTGAACGGCTCGGGTGAGCCTACTTTTGCCTTGAGGTCGCAACGTGTCTTACCAAACCTCACGCATCTCTGCTACATAAGAGCAACATCCAGCTGTAGCAATAGGCGGACACTTTTTGACATGGATATCCTCTTCCTGGGCACCGGTAGCTCTGCGGGGCTCCCATATATCGACTGCCTCACAGCTCCCGCAGATAGGCAGGCTTGCGAGACGTGCCTTTCTACCTTGACCGCACGAGGCAAAGCAAATATAAGAAGGAACACTTCTGCCGTAGTTCGCGTCCACAATAAAGAAGCTGAACCAGTGTACGCCTTTCTGCTTAGTTCACAGCGGGCCATAGTCTGAGCACGACATTCACGTAGGACTGTGGTCATTGATGTTGGAAAGACTTTCCAAGCGGCGGCGCTGGAATGGTTTCCAAAGCACAGTCTTCGAAAGATTGACGCTGTGCTTATCACACACTCTCATGCTGACGGTGAGATAGTGTTCGACAAGATCTAGGATAGGCGGCTTACCAATGACGTGATACAGCCATGAACGGGCTCGACGACCTTCGCTGTGCGTAGATTTCTTTTCTGGGGCGCTCCACCGCTAACGTACTTGGACTCTATAGCTTGGACACTATACGGGCTAATCCAGCCTTTCATCGACATCTATCTGTCGTTGGACACTTTTGAGGCGGTAAAGCGTTCGTTCCCGTACCTAGTGCATAAAGAGCGCGCCACTGGTAGCGGTGACGTATGCACTATGACTTGATTCTCAGACGCACTTGCTAACTCAGCCTACTAGGTCCCAGAATTTAGATGGCATATCATATCAGAACAGACAATGTTTGAGATTGGTAATACAGAAATCTTTGTGACCCCTTTTGCCGGCGAGTATCATGATGCAACCGATCACTCGGTCACACCATGGGTTTCTAACAGTGAGCTGCTTGACCAATAGTACACCACGGGTTCTGTCATGCGGCCTCGAGCGATCGACCTTCCACAGCACCCCTTCAAACCCCTCCACTCATCAAGTCTAAGAACATACCTTTCCGGAGTTTCGGCTTCAAGTTCTCCGACCAGCTCATCTACATTTCCGATGCGTCGCATATTCCAGATGAGGCGTGGCAAGTTATAAAGTCAGGCACGAGCCCTCCGGCTGTGTGTGTCCTTGACTGCCTACAGCTGCAGCCGCATCCGTCCCATTTTTCCTTTGCTCAGTCCGTAGCCATTGGGCGTAGGATTGGGGCCACCCGGACTTATTTGACGGGCTTCTGCCATGCAGCTACTCACAATGAGTATGTGGTGATGAGCGAGGCTGTGAGCGGAGCGATCAAGAGTGCATCTGAGATGGCTGCCCTGCATGCCAAAGGCTTTCCTCTGATCGCACCCGACTCTGCATCCTGGGTTCGTCCAGCGCATGACGGTTTGAAAGTCTCTGTAAAAGGCGACGCGGTTTCTGACACATCTTTCATTTCTCAGCCTCAATCCTTGTTCGGGAGTGAGGACATTACCACTAGAACGCCTGTGTATTTTCTATCCAAATTAATTCGGCTGCTGTTGTCTGTGCTTCGAGTTTCTTCAATTTGGTGATAACTGCCACATTATTGCATCTCTTTAACAATAGATTTCTCTACATACACCAAACTTGATAAACAATTCAGTTAGACACTTCCAGTTAGTCCTAATTTTCCCCGTGTGCTTGCTTACGACATGTTCCTATATCCTCTATGCCTTCATAAACCACACCCCACCACCGGGTTCATGGTGTTCAGACCTCGGATAATTAATTGTTTACTCGCCGCTTCAAGCTCATCCGCACGCTGGGGTGTGATAGAGAACATGGGCGGAGGCCAGGTGTCTCAGATGAAGGAAAAAAACTGTAGAGGGTGAGGTACGATGAGAGGAATTAAATGGTTCACGGATAATAAGTGGAAAATGGAAAGGGAGTAAACTCGAAGTTTTTTGGAGGGGTTTGATTCGGAAATCGATCACTGTGTGTGAGAGGGGGGGGGGGGGGGGGTTAGTCAGGTTATATTACCCAAACTCGGGGCAGAGTTTGTCTCAATGCGGATGATGAAGCCCCGAACCTATGTACAAGCGCGGCCGCACAATGAATAGAAAAAAATGGAGCGATTGTCGAACACCCCACTCACTCATGGTCCATGAGTCATGGAGCGATCGTTGGCTATGCACTACCACCTCAGGGCGCTGCAGCCACCCAATATACCTCGAGCTGCCACTGGCAGTCACTCAATGAGACCTCGGACCAAACAAGAGCGGAGATGAAGCGGGATGATTCGATTGTGAAGCTACAAAGTACTAAGGGTAGCAGGAGACAGCAAGGCGAGATAATAACACAAAGTGTTACTATATCTAATGATACATGGTATAACAGCAAGAATAAGAGCCGAGGCAAGGAGTGTGTGCAGTTGACGGCGTGCGTCTAGCGCCGCGAGGCTAGGGGTAAAAAGGAGACGATGGGGAATTGGAATGAAGGCATAATTTATCTTTGAATAAGGATATTTTTGGGACGAGCAGAGTGGGGGTGAGGGAGAGGGCACGATTAGTGGATGCCAGTGAATCTCCCAGTGGCGCCTGCCCAAATCAGGAGGGGGATTGCGACTGCTAGTACTAGCAGGACGATGGCGTATAGCGAGTACCATGCCCAGCGCACCTCGGCGGCGCGGAGAACCTTGAGGTCTGCTACACGCTCCTCGTGTGTGCGAGGATCTTCGGCGAACTCTTCGGCGGTTTGGTGGTATCGCAGATCGGCGAAGAGGATACCAGCACCAATGAGCCAGAAGAGAGGGAAGACTAAAGAAGAAAGAAGTGCGTTGTTGATAAGTAAAAGGTCACGAATGAGTGTGTGAAAGTAAGATTGGGACTTACTGAAGCCATAGAAGAATAGAGATCGCGCGAGCGTCTTGGGCTCGGGCCCATCATCGGTCGTGACGCGATTGCTCTTGCCATCCTTGAGGACGACTGGCACAGGCGAAGCTCGAGCAGACTGGACGGTGATATCTGATGCCTTCTTCTCATCGTCGACCGACTCAAAGCTTGACTTCTCGTCGTATGCTGGAAGAGTAGGCAGGACGTATTGGGGTGGCGCGACCGAAGTCGGCTGGACAAGCTGGGACAGGGCCTCAGCGCGAGCAGCGCGCACGGATTCAACGTGCAGCTCGAAAGCGCCGCGAGATGCAGGGCGAGGAGCAGGAGTAGTAGTGCGGGAAGGAGACATCTTATTCAGGAGAGTAGGTCGATGTGGATGGTGGTGGATGTGGATGCGAAACGCTGAAGACTGGAGCACGAGGGCTAGTCGATGAGCTAGAGACTGCGTAGGGTGTCTGGGGAGATAGCAAAGAGGTGCTGGGACGCGGCATTCTTATATACGCTTGTGCTGTTAGGCCGGCGGACATAGACAGTCGATAATTCGTGGCTTGTTCTCATTCAGTGGACTCACGTCACCAAACAACCTCTGACAACAGAGTCATCGCGTCGGTTCCCTGAGGGACGGTTGTATATGGCTCAATGGATACATTAAACCCATTCCAGGACACACAGGTGGCAGCATTGGGAGGCTAGGCCGTTCTCGTCGCTGTGGACGATGTGGAGTTAGAGGCGGCCATTGAGGGGAACCAATACATTTGACTAGTTTACCACTGTTTGGCCGACGGTCGTTCTGCGGCCTTAAGGGATAAAACCCACCCCCCGATCATTTCTATTGTCTCCGTTAAGTCCTTAACTCCTTATTGTTCTAGGGGGTGACCTAATGACAGCTTGTCACTGACCATGTCAAAAGATCGGGCTGAATGCAGGGGCGACTTCACTGGGCGAGACCGTGGGAACAACGACGGCGTCTCCACCCACCAGTGTTCAGCTTGTTGAACTCGAACACGAAGACGTGAGGCTTAGAAAAGTCTTGGTACGCCACAAAATAAGAAAATCGAGCAATATCACAAAATTTTGGGGTCTTCACGGGGGAAAAGTGCGACACGTCCGGTCGGGAAGTCCTTCCCATTTGGCGGAACAGTGTTGCCAGCGCGGACCCTCCATGATGTCTACATGCGGTGTGCAGCAGGGTCAATAGCACCGACCGATGGGTGGCAGGATATCGCGAGGCGATGGGCCCGTTCTTTTTCATATCTTCTCTTTTGTGACTCAGAAACTGAATCACAATGCCGTGGTATTGAATGAGTCAGAAATACACACGAACAGGCCGCTGCTTTGTCTGAGGCGATGGAGGGGCAGTTCTTCCGGCCGCACACCTCCCGCGCTATGGCCAAGTCATACAGCGCCGAAGGCCCGACGCTGCTTGAGCGGCAAAGAAATGTATGCATATGTGAAAGGACAAGGTGCGGAGCTGTTCATCACAACCTCCATTGGGCACAAAGGTAAGAAATTCGTCTATTTTAGGAAGGTGACAGGAAAGGATTCGCCCGACAAAAGGTACTATTTATGGGAGATAGTAGGTAGTAGTATTATAGCGATGGCGATGGTACATGGGAAAACGGCACAATATACAAACGCATTAATGTAGAGAGATGATTGGCAATCGGCAGAGTTTCATCCAAGAAGGAACGAACAAAAAAAATTAGAAGCATGAGTCGTAATAGAACAAACCAGCTGTGGGAGGGTGGTTACTGGAGGTTATTGGTGGGACTTTCGCATGCTGTATTATCGCTAGAACTCCCCTTGACGTTATCAGAGTCGCAGGGTGACGCCGGAGGACGCTCAAACGCAGTGTACTCGGCAGGAGTGTCATCGCTCTCCTCAAGCAGTAATCGCCCTGCAGTATTCTTAGCACGCCTCGAAAACCCGCCCTCATTGCAGCACTCATGTTCGTGCCTCTGCAAGGGCGTAGGTTTCGCAATTGACCACACAAAGTCCATCAGTCCCGCGTCCCGTCGTAGCTGACAATAGCCTTCCTCGTGCGGGCAGACATTAAGATCATTCTGGATCACCCACTCTGCGTAGTCGAGGATCGAGCGGGCACGAGCGATGCGACAGCTGCAGCCATCCTTGATCGAGTGGAGGGCGGCGCACTTGGTTATCAATTGCGCGATGACATCGAAGGATTGAGTAGAGCCATCGGCGTTGACGACGAAGATTTTTCCGGCAGATGACCGGGTGAAGGGGACTGCTCGTTTGGGGTTGCGCGGTGGGTCCACGGGGGGTGTGGTTAGAGACTTGGCGAGCCGTTTGGATAGTGGACGTTTGGAGCGATGGGATAGCTCTCCTTCGGTCACTCGTCTCAGGTCTCGTCCAGCACGGACATGAATCACCATGGTGTCTTAGGGGGAGGGGGTTGGAAGGGTAAGTGGCATGCTCTGCGTGGTCGGACAGTCGATCATTGGTCTAAATATATATTTGTGAAGAGCTCAGGGTGGCTGCGATCATAGGCTGACATAGCCGAGATGACCGTCAGTTGGCAAGGGGATGCCTTTAAACCCTCAGTTGGTAGGTAACCAAGCGCGCCTTGCCCAAAACGACTGGAGCGCGCTCGAGTTGTGTGCCAGTGGTTGATCGTGTTGATGCCGAGGATGAGGTCCAAACAAGGACCTCCACGCTCGGGTGTAACCATCCGTTGGGCGAGACAGCAATCCAGTTGTGAAATTCAGGACGTCATCGAGATACCAAGAAAGTATTAGAATTGATCAACCATGAGGTTTTGAGGCGCTAGAGCCACAAAGGGTATCAAGACAGCGTCCCCATCTCGTAATTCATGATTGCAAGAAATCAAAACAACACAATTACAACAAGTTGTATACATCGCATATATGAAGAGTGATAATGGAGCAAGGGGCTGGGAGGGACCGAAGACCCTCGAATCCACGGAGGGTGGATCGGCATAGCTGGCTGCTCGACAATCAACGAAAGCAATCGCTCCACAAATGGAGCCATAATCCTCAAGAAAAAAAAATAGGAAGTCATAAGTGTCATGATATAAGGAAAACAAAAGGTAGAATGGGTTATCGACGAATGCTGGCTACGGCATGTCCACCGTGATGATGGCTGGAAACACCATTGACCATATTCGATGACGAGGCCATGTGCATGCCGCTAGACGTGGGTTGGTGGGTCGGGGGTGACGGCGAAAGCTGATGCACCTGCTGAACCTGGTGTTGCGCCATTTGTTGTTGTTGGGATGGGGGTTGTGGGTGCGTCTGGTACTGCTGCTGCTGAACGTGCTGAACATGCTGCACCTGTTGTTGCGGCTGTTGTTGTTGTTGCTGCTGCTGCACCTGCTGCATTTGGACCATCGGCTGCTGCTGTTGGATCTGTTGGGTATGCTGAGGTACCGACATAGTATGGCTGTGGCCATGAGGCATAGCCCCATTCATGGACACAGAAACAGGCGCAGCAGCAAGGACGGGCTGCTGCTGCTGCATCTGCATGGGAACCTGGACCTGCATTGTCGCTGGCTGCGGCGCTTGCGCTACTTGTGCCGGCATGGGCATTACAGGTGTCTGCATATGTAGCCGCAGGATTATCATTTCCAACGCGAGAACATCTTCGGGTGCGAACGACGTTGTTCGTGCACTATGCCTCACAGCATCAAAGAGTGCCCCTATCCGGTCCCAGCGGTAGGGATCGGCAGAGACAGTGATAGGAAGGGGTGGCGGCGGTTGCGCCGCAGAAATAGACGTGGGAGGGGGAGCCATCGAGGGAGGAAGCACCTGCTGCTGTTGTTGCTGTTGCTGTTGCTGCTGGGGCACAGGCGGAGGCGGCGCAGGTGGAGGGGGTGGAGGAGGCGGCTGAAGATTTGCCGGGGAAGGGTTTGGCGTGGCATGTTGGGATGGTACCAGCGACTGGGGAGATATGCCTGTCGCTGGCTGCATATTCATGGGTTGGTAATTCTGCATCGACGACGTAGAATGCTGCTGCTGCATTGGTGGCGCGACATTAATGGAAGTGGAAGGAGGTATCGTTTGAGTTTGCTGCATAGGCACAGAAATAGGATGTTGATGTTGATGCTGATTATGAGACTGCGTAAGCTGCTTTGGATGAGTCTGTTGAATGGGAACGTGCCCAGTACTTTGGGAAGAACTAGGGTCCTGTGATGGCGGGATCGTGGATTGGACATGATTGCGGGGGGTATGAATGCGACTAGTTGTCGATGCTCTTGCATTGAGGCGAGGACGCGAAGGAATATTCGTGAGGGGAGTCGTCGGGGAGACCATAGACCCTTGGGTTGGCGGTCGAGCGGGAGAAGCAGGAGGGGCCATTTGAACCGGCTGTGCTATTTGCAGCGGCTGAGGCGGCGGCGCTCGTCTGTCATGGGATAGGGTGGCATTGGGTGGGAGTGGAGGAGGCTCAGGAGCAGAAACGAATGGAAGGTGCGAGTTGTCCAGCGGACCATCATCACCATCCATACTCTGGTCATCTTCGTCGTTTGTAGACCCCGAAGTGTCCATCGGATCGTTTGACCCTCCTGGCCCACCTCCGTTTTCATTTGGTTCACCGTTTGTTGTTACGGTGCTTTCGCGACGTTTCTTGGCTTGAGTTGCGGCGACGATCGCTCTTCTTCCTCTTCGGGTGAAGGGTATATTAGCTTCTCCGATATTATGAGAATGCTGGGGATTGTACGATGCGCGAATCTCCTCGGTGTTGTAGTAGGTTTTGAAGGATATAGATGCTGGGCAACCCACACCCTCAAGCTGACAGGGATTTATAAGGCCGTAATTCCCAGGTAAAAGCTGGGAGAAAATCTCACTTTGCGACTAGGAACTTTTCGTTGGCGCTCAGGGTGCTTTTTCACATACTTCTTTCTCCCCGATCGAGTGTGTCGTGCACAAACAAGTTTAGTGTGCTCCTTGAAGCGAGGTGGCACAGCCTTCGAGACATGTACATCTCCTTTCACGAACTCTATGCACTGTCGGAACCATCGTCAGACCTCAGAACTACTCAGACAGAAGGACGGAAGGCCACCTTGGCTTCTTCCTATGACACGACAAGTCACTATTTAGGCTCGATTGTCAGATGCTTATAGTGGATCGTATGTGCTGACCTCTTCTGATCTCCATTTGTTGAACTCGGCCATGTTGGCAAACGATAGCGTGTACTATGGGATGGAGCGGCGCAAGGTTAGATAGTGACCCAAAATGAGGTAAAATGAAAGCATATATACCCCATCTTCAAGATCTCCAGAGCCATAGAGACCTTTTGACGCATCGTCTGTATGCGTGCCGTCGGGTTTAATAACAGTTGCTGAAGACGATGACGGCCCGGGGGGTCCAGAGTTCGCCTGCACCTGGGGCGGTGGCACTTGGCGTAGATACTGGAGAAAAGAGGGGTGAGCCTCCAGATAGACCTAGCCGTATATCTCTGTCTTTTTACTGACCTCGACAGGGTATGGTTGTTCGTTGACCTACACGAGGTGGCCCGCGCGCATTCAGATGTCAACAACACGTTCACACTCGCCAACCCCAAAGAACTCACGGTGGACGGAGTAGGGATGGGAAGTGTGTTTATGGGTCTCGGGGCATACTGGAACTGTGTTGAAAATGCCATGCTCATACCCCCCAATAGTGCTATCTCTGGAGGTGCATCGATCACAAAGTGGCCCTTCAGAGTGGTCGGTGAACAAAGTTCGAGTTCGCTCACGCTTGTCAAGTCGTAGCCCAACAATCCCCGTGCGCTCTCAGCGCTCCGAACATCTCCCACTTGGCTGTTTCTTGGGGGGCAAATGGCGTCAACGTTGGGCCGAATTGTCTCGCTAAAGACCCTCACAGCGACCGTCGTCACTGCTTTGTTCTACATTGCCATTGTCGTTGTTACCGAGTGGCAGGATGCACCACGAACCCCGCCCAGCTCTCCAGTCTTCAAGGGTGTTGATCTCGCCCAGGGATTCAAGGACCTCAAATTCGTGAGTTAGTTCTTATATATAGACTATTTCTCGGGGCACTCTCACCGCAATACTCGCGATGGAATGGTTTGTTGTGCAGGCTAAGCTGACGTTTGTGAGGTAGATTGCTGCTACACCTCATCCCTACAACAGCTTCCGCAACGACGTTGTGAGAGATTATATCCTTGATAGTGTTAACACTGTTTCGGCCAACCATAAACATGTGCATGTGATTGACGATCTGACGTCCAATGCTACGTACGTATGACGCAACTCTTCTTCAAGTTTGCAGTGCGTCTCACGCCTGTTTTATTTTGTTATGCAGATATTCTAACGGGGCTACGACGGTATACCATGAAAGGTGCTTTTCTTCCCGTTGACAGCCGTAATCCCAAGCTGAGACTTTTTGCTCTTGAACAGCCTCAATGTAGTGGTGCTCATCGAGGGGACATCTCCCCAGCTTGAACACATCCTATTGTCCGCTCATTTTGATTCAGTGAGCACGGGGGGAGGTGAGATATTCAATAATCGCTTTTACGGTTTACTACAGCTAACATTCCATCGCCAGGTGCTACTGACGATGGGATGGGAACTGCGACTCTGATGCAGCTAGTGAATTACTTTGCTGAGCATCCCCCCCTCAGGAGCGTTGTGATTTTCATCAACAACGGAGAAGAAGATTTTTTGAACGGAGCTCAGGTGTAAGTGATATCTAGCCCTCGCTCAGAGAGCCACATCTTAATAGGCATCGTCTTAGCTTCATGGAACATCCTGCCTCCAAGAAGATCAAGGCATTCTTGAATCTTGAGGGTGCTGGTTCGGGAGGGTAATGCGATCCCACTTATTTGTCTTGAAGGTGCTATCTGACCCTGCATCCCTCAGGCGACCACTCCTATTTCGCACGACAAACACAGAGGTGACCCGGTATATGAAGGCTGCATCGCACCCTCACGGGTACGTCTACTGAAGCGGGGCAGTATAAGAGCGAAATATTGATCCCAGAATGTCTTCGTAGGAGTACCATTGTTGCCAATGCATTCAAGCAGGGGCTGATCCGCTCTGGAACTGATTACTCTGTGTTCGAAAAAGCGGGCATACCTGGGCTAGACCTTGCTTTCTACCGCCATCGCAATCAATACCACACTAAATACGACTCGGTGTCCAATATGGACGGCAAGGGTCCCCTATGGAACATGCTGGAGGCGTCATTGGAGGTGGCGAAAGCTCTCGCTAATGATCCAAAAGATGTCAAGGGAAATTCTGATGCGATCTACTTTGATGGTATGGCCAGCTCTCTCGTTGCTGGCTGTTATGGCTAATGCTCAACGAACTCTCTAGTTCTCGGAGAAGCTCTTGTGGTCCTCAAACTACAATCCTACTTCATCATCAATGTAGTCATTCTTACTCTAGGGCCTATCTCAGTTCTGATTCTTGGCGCTTTTGCCACACGTGCCAATAAATTATATTGGACGTGGCACGGGTGGCTAAGATTCCCCCTCGCGCTCGTCCTCAGCGTTGCTCTCGAAATGGTTCTAATCATCGGGTACAACAAAGTCAACCCCTTTGTAAGTTCTACACAATGTTCAGTTCCATCAGAAGCAATGCTCATCCTCGCACCAATAGATCATGTACTCCTCACCACGTATGGTTTTGCTATCATTTGGATCTCTGACTGTTATTGCAACATGGGTTGTGATGAAGTCTTTCGCCAGATTCCTTCCAATCCCCTCCCAGCGACAAATTACTCTTATTGAGTATTACATCTTTTGGTGGATCCTCCTTGTCCTCGAAACAGTCTACATCAGGCGTTCAAATCTGAGCGCATTCTACCCCATCATATTTTTCCATCTGGGAGCTTTGCTTGCGCTCCTGCTGGGGTTCCTTGAAGTGCTGTTATTCAAGCCCATCACTCCCAACGCGAACCTCCCCAGCGACCCGGATGACCCTAATGTGGTGACCGCTCTAGTGGTGGAACGAGCCGAACCCAGCGAGTTCAGTGCTACGGATGACGCGAATGAGACGACTCCACTGCTCGTCACGAGGCGCAAGGTTGTTGGCCTGAAAAGCGAAATTTACACTGAGAAGCAGGCCGGTGGTATGTGGGCATGGCAGTACCTTGTCATATTCCCATTCCAGGCACTCCTGATTGGGCAATGCGCATATATGATGCTGTTTGGGCTGAATGGTACATTGGCAGATGGAGGGAGCACCATGCTGAGTGAGTTGTTCTCAAGTGTAGAGGCAGCAGTCGTCGCTAACCGGATCATTCTTTCTTAGTGTTTATATTGGCTGCTATATTCGCGTCGCTCATGGTCATTCCCCTTACTCCATTCATCCACAAACTCCACTGGCTTTTCATTTCCTTCGTCGCTCTGATATTCATCGCGAGTACCGCGTATAACCTCCTCGCCTTCCCCTTCAGCCCATCAGAGCCTCTCAAAGTTTTCTTCAAGCAAACGATCGATCTCGATAAGGGGACCAACAGAGTCTATCTCGAGGCAGTGGATAAATACCTTCGCCACCCCATCGTCGACGAAATCCCTTCCGCCGACAAGGTTTGGTGCAGTGATAAAGGGATTCGCCCGGCACTCCGATCATGCAGGTACTCCGGACTCCTCCCTCTGGTCGCTGGGTCTGATACGCCCCTTTCCGAGCTCATCACCTGGTCTGGAAAGCGCCTAAGCAAGACCGATTTCAATACCACTGTTGTGCGCTTCCGCGTGAAGGGCGAAGCCACTCGAGCGTGCCGAATTTATTTCGAGAGCCCTCCCTCGCCCTCTTTGGACTCTGATGCCAACACGGACTTTGTGCAATCCACCCTCTCATCACCCTCCTCTGCTGACGCCCCTGTTGCGCCGAGACCAATGGCTTTCCATGTGCATGGTGCTTCACACGACGGGGCGAACCAACCGAATTACCCCATTCCGCCGACCGGAGCGGCATCGATTCGTCTCTGGAGCCGCACATGGAACCGCGAGTGGGTCGTCGACGCGGACTTTGGACGCGTGCTTGACAAGGGCGAAAAAGTCCAGGGTCGCGTCGCATGTGGGTGGGCGGAGAACCTTGATAGGAGGATCCCAGCGCTTGAAGAGGTGGAGACTTTCTTGCCCAAGTGGGCGGCGGTTACAAAAGCTGATGACGGATTGGTGGAAGCTTGGTATACTTTTGAGATATGATTGAGATCAAGGATCTCGATGATTTGATGCTAGGCACTATCTGCAATGTACCATTCCCTTTGAGGAAAGTATACACGAAATTGAATTATTTTTTATGCTCGAGTAGGAGAGCGTCTAGAGAAAGACATGATGAGTCTACTCAAGAGGCAAGTAGGTTACAAAAATGGGGCCCAAGAAGACTACAGTGAGACAGAGAGGCGAAGCGCAGCAAGTTCTGGATAGCAGGACGAAAGCGGTAGACAGCAAAAATTCTGAATGACAGCGACAAGAAAACAACGAAAGCAACAAGATTAAGACACTACACATCTTCCCAGCCTCCCTCGGCGAGCTTGTAAGAAGCTTCACTCTCGGGCTGATCGGGAGAGTCAACAAGCTTCGCCACGCGCTCCTCAGCGCGACCTGCGAGGGAGTGAGCAATTTGTCCAGGGAGGTGCGACTTGAATAAATCTCTCACCTTTTCGAAGGAACATGCGAGTATGTGAAGCATGGGAGAGAATATGGCCACCGATAGGTTTGACTGCGAAATCAGAAATCGTTGAGCTACTTGGTCAAGGGAGCCCGAATCGCCGGAAACTTACGGGCACCACCAGCAGCAAAGACCATCGTGGCTCCGGGATCAGCTAAGCATGTGTTTTAGAACTTGGGTGATAGACAATTTCTGAAGTTGAGTGGGAGCTCACATTGGACCTGATTCGTGAGCACAATCGCGACGTTGAACTCTTCAGACAATTTGGACAGACGAGTGAGCATCTAAAACCAGGAATCAGCCAATATTTCCGGAGGCAGCGGTAAAGCCTAGCTCAGTCGTACTTGACCGAGCTATGGAAGAGATAGGGGGTAAGTAGTTGGCAACAGGGTGAAGAGAAGTTCCCCATACTTTCTGCTGGCGCTCACTGAGCTCTCCTCGGCCCGAGAAGTCCACACGAAACAACGCCATGATGCTATCAACGATCTGGGGCAGATTGTCGTTCATTTGGTGCAATGGTAGAGGGTGTCAGATCGGGAACTTACCAAGAGTTTATAGGTACGTTCCTCCGCAAAGCGGCTTGCACACTCTTGAATGAGCTCGTATTGATTTTCACTATTATAAGCTCGGCCTTGCGGTGGATGTGGTCAATATCTCGGTCATCATTATTGGGCAACCTGAAGAGCGCACTGTATAGGATATTCTCAAGGGCAGCATCGCCGTCGATTCCAAACCTCTCCGCGATGGACTTGATACGATCAGGTCGGAAGGTCCCCTCAGTGTCGATATAAGCAACCTGCCATTGTAGAATGCTGAGAGGAATAGGATGGTCTAATCAAGGAAGGAAGCTCGATCCCTACCTTGCCTTCAGCACCACCCATCTCCACTGGGAGCTGCGTTGTTACGCAGAGAGTATGGCACATCTGAGTTTTGCCGGTGCGGAACTCCCCGTACACTGCCGCGAAGAAAGGGAGGGCATAAGCTAACACACACATCGGATAATTGCCAAGTGTGTCTCACCTTCTGAGATCGATTGCGACTGAAAGCCACCTAGAGAATACAGTGTGGATAAGGCATCTAGAATCAAAATAGGACAAAGCCAGGAACAAATACCGCCTAGAATAGCATCAACGGCTTTACTCCCTGTGCTCACGCCGAAAACGTTGCGACGCTGCTCGGCAACTTGCACCCCCGTTCGAAACGGGGAGCCTAGAATCTTGTGTGCAGCTTCCTGAATCAGGTCCATTCTCGTTAATTCCGGAAATTTGGACTCTTAATTGTACTGGTATAAGCTCGTTCACCTTGATCTTCTCGACCTTCGCGTCGGAGAGGCCCTGCCAGTGAGTAGAACGCGTCGTGTTGAGTTTATGTGCAAGCGGAGAGCGTTTAAGGGTTTAAGCTTACTTTTATTTTCAATAGATTCCTCCTCGACGTCATATGGACAGATGAAATGGTATTCAGTGAAGCAGACTACGCGTCGATCGCACCTGTCAGTGGTGTCGATTTGGCATAGCGGGGAAACACAACGCACCTTCAGCTTGGTGATATCTTGGGCGCTGATACCCTGTATTCCGTTTAATGTATGATATAGGAGTGTTTCCGAAGGTAATGTCGCGTACCTGCGCCTGAAGCTCGTCGATCGAGACGAACGACACGTCCTCAAGGAGCGAGACGTCAGGGTCGGTTATTAAATCTCAGTCCTAAATACGTAAGAATACCTCAATTTCTTCTTCTGGAGGTACCTGAGTAGTTGAAGCGGCACGTGGCATATTGGACGAATAGGTTGAGAGGAGAGTGGGGAGGGGAGTATTGACTTGTTTGGTCCCACGCGCGATTCGTAAACAAGGGACGCGAAGTGAATCTTACATGATCACTTCCTAACTCGTGCAGTAGAAGACAGGGCGTCCGTCAAGTCATTCTCCCCTCGTGTGTGATGCGATGCCCGATTCCCATGAATAAAAAGACTAAAAGACTGACAAGTGGCAGGCCGCCAGCCCGTCAGATGCCCGTCGGCGGGCAGAGTTTCAGCCATTCTCCACTCAATTGTTCAGAGAACTGTACAGACATGTCTCAAGGTTTGGCTGAGAGTTTGTGTAATATGCGTTACGTTTATCTCGCTAAGGAGAGCGGCTGCTAGAAACAGCGATAACCGCTACTTGAATCTCCCTAAATGCCACTTTTGGCACAAAGAATTGCTATAGTTTTTGAGAATATGAAGGGAGCTCTATATGCTCGTACGAGCCAATTTACTACTAGTAGTATCAAAGGAGTGTATTAGCTCAAGTGTATAAGGTTTATATGACTGTAATAGATAGTATGATCTGTTCATCATGCGCTACGCGTTATCAATTGATATTGATCAACTTGATCTCTTGAAGAACGGGGCTAGGGCTGGTCGACATTCTTCCGAAAAAAAAAAAAGGAAGAGGGCTCGCAGTCAGCATGACTATTTCAGAAAACCAAAATATATCGGGCTCAGCGAGGTCCGTAGAGCCTAAAAATATGAACAATTCGAAGCCGAAGCCCGTGTGTCCTCGTTTCACGACACAAAGCAAGGGCAACGGACAACAACAAGACGCAGAGTTGCCAAATTTGGCTGGCGCTTACCACACACAACCATTCCGGGCTGACTTGTTTTGTCCCTTTGAGGCTGCCAGCTGCAACGCTGGGGGCGGTTTCTGCTTATCTCATCTACTCCTATTAGTCGGGCATACTGTCTCATTTCCCTATCTGCGTCATAATTCCTTTTACTCCCTGCCATCATTTCGTTCCTACGCAGAATGTCGTTCTTCAGAAAACGACAGACCAGCTCGGCCGCTCCTCCCAATGGCCCTGTGCAACCACCCAGCTCCCAGCAGCAACAATCTGGCCCGCTTTCCGACAGCGGCCATCCCCGAGTCGTTGGTCCGACTGAGGCGCTGCGAATGCAGCAACAAGCTCAGGCCCAGGCGGCGCAATCCCAGGGTCTTAATCAGAGAATGGCTTCAGAAGCTCGGTAAGACCCATTCGCATCCTTTCTTTCTTATCGCGGGGCCAATTATTTGTTGTGTAGTGCTGCTGCTGCTGTGAGATCACCTCCGACATCCACCTCACAGCTCCCACCCATGAGTGGGGGTGGCCCTGGTATATCCCAACGCGTGGCTGAAAAGCAACCCATGTCTCAATCCCCACAATCCCAGCAGCAAGCGCCCTCGCAAGGCGGCCAGGCGCCCCCACAGCGCAAGCCAAACTATCCATGGCAGGCCCAAAAGCTCCGAATGGCCCCCCCACTTCTGGTCCCGCGAGGCGGCATGGCCCCACCCTCCAACCCTTCCCCAAAACCCTTCCCCCGCTACGGGCATTCCCTACCTGCAACCTGCACTGCATCGGGTGAACTCTTCATTTTTGGTGGGCTGTTCCAGAACGAAGCCCAAGATGACCTCTACTCGTTCTCAACCACCGATTACTCGTGCGCCATGGTTGAGACCACGGGAGAGGCTCCCTCCAAACGTGTGGGCCACGCAAGTGCACTTGTCAGTAGTGTCTTGATCGTTTGGGGTGGAGACACCAAAGTCAATGCCGACGACGTCCAAGATAGCTCGCTCTATCTGCTCAATCTCGGTCTGTCCTTATTTTCTATCTAAATTGTTTACCACGCACTGACTTTTATGATAGGCTCCCGGGAATGGACCAAGGTAAACACTGTAGGGGAAGGCCCATCGGGCAGATACGGTCACGCCGTCACTATGTGCGGATCCAAGTTCTACGTTTACGGAGGACAAGTGGGCGATGGCTTCTTTTTGGATGATATGTGGAGCTTTGATTTCAACTCTTGCAAGTTTCCTTCCTTATCACGTCATGCGTCATGAGGAATAGCCATCCTGACAATCTGGTTGCAGTGAAGCGAGGGTCACCATCTTGGGAGAGAATCACTGTACGACCCGGTGCTCCGTCTCCTTCAAGACGTACCGGTCATGTCATGGTAACTTATGAAGGCAAAATTTACTTGTACGTCTGTCCACCCTCTGGCGTTTGGCGCACAGGAAACACTCATAGTTTGTGGCACCATATAGATTTGGCGGAACAGATGGCGGATTCCACTATAATGACACCTGGTGCTATGATCCAATGACTGACCAATGGAACGACCTTACTTGTATTGGATTTATTCCACCTCCTCGAGAAGGCCATGCTGCCGCTATCGTTGATGGTGTAATGTATGTCTTCGGCGGGCGTGGTGTCGATGGCAAGGACCTTGGTGATCTTGCGGCGTTCAAGATATCCAGTGCGTATTTCGCTTGATCTGCCAAGAGGGAGCTTGGCCGTTTAGTAAGGATATGCTTATCTCGTGCATTCCCATTTCCGTAGATCGAAGATGGTACATGTTCCAACACATGGGACCTCCGCCTTCCGGACGCTCTGGTCACGCCATGGCTGCCGCTGGCTCGAAAGTGTTTGTCATTGGAGGCGAGGGCTTAACGGTCGCAGAACCAGATGACCCGAGCTTGATTCACGCTCTCGAGACCCGTAAGTTAACCGACAACCATCTCGTCTCTGCGTCACCCAATATGAATTTGAATACCGCATCCGATCTGCCAGGGAACATCAAGTACCCCCCTTCTTCTAATCCAAACCCGAATTCCAACCCGAACCCGAACCCCAACTCTTCAAACCCCACGAATCCCAATGCTAATAGAAGCCCAGAGTCGGATGCGTCCATGAACCCTTCCCAACAACCACCACCGCAAAATGGGAATGGGTCCATTCCTCAACAAAATCCTCGGCAGTCCACTGCCCCTGCCCCCCAACAACAAGGTACGCCACCGCAACGCGGTCCCATTGCCAGCCGTGCCTTGTCCCCCCAACAGAATGGTCCGAGCGATGTAGAAGATGCGCGGAGGAACCTTGCTGCTTCTCCCACCGGCGGTCGTCAGCGAGATGTTCTTGGAGGCCCTGCAGGTCCAATGCAGCCCTTCCCAGTTGGACCAGTATCTGGATCACCCAGTTCAGGGCCTGGTGCCAATCCCGCTGGCGATCCTACACAGCGGATTCGGAGTCCCGTGCAGCAGCCGCAACGGCAACAATCCCTGCGTCATGCGTACGATTCAGGTAACGAGCCCCCACCGAGCGAGGATGACGAAGTGGTATTGCCTTCTAAAGGCTCACGAGAAGGCGCATTCTCTCCTGATGGGCGCGGGACGAGATCCACTGCACGCAGTCCCACCCCCACAGGCGCCTCGAATCCAGGCGCAAGCCCCAACCGCGCTATGTCTCCCGCCTCAAACGGGATGGTTCCACAATCCTCTGTCCCCCAAGGTCTTGCGACGCGGCTTGCCGGGCGGAGCCCATCCCCTGTCGTCACCACTCCGCCTCCATCAGACGCTTTCCACTATGGTTCGCGTACCAATGCCGTCCAGCAGATGGTGAATGGTGTGAATGGCGCACGTGCAGGGTCGCCTGCCACAAGCTCCATTCGTGGCTCCCCAAGCACCGAAGGCATGAAAGATCGCCTCCAGAAGGATGCCGAGCTCGAAGCTGCGCGCAGACGCGAAACTTGGATGCGTGCGGCGCTATTGAAGGCGCATGCTCAGGGTTATCGCTGGGGCGATCAGGATCTCGCCGAGGCTCTGAGGGACCCTCCTAGCGCATCTGAAGGGCCGGTTGACAAGCAACAGCTCCAGGATCTTGTGCTTAGATTCAAGTCTGATTATGCGCGTTTGGAGGTGAGTTATCTGACATTTTCTCGCGTGTTGAACAGGACTCATCAGATGGATATAGAATACCATGACTACTCAAGCGCGCCAGCTCTCTGAGCGATTCGCCGAAGCTGAGCGGTTGAAAGCTGGCGCTTTGCAAGAGGCCTCGTACTATCGTGCTAAGCTCTCAGCGTATGAGTCTGGAGCGAGCGGTGATGTGTCAAAACTGGACCGCGAGCGAACGGGTACTCTTGAACGCCAGCTTACAGCGGCCATGAATGAGCGCCAGGCTCAAGACAAACGCATTGCTGAGATGAATGAGTCTCTTGCTACGGCTGTTCGTCTGCGGGAACAGTCTGATGAGCATGCTAGCGCAGCTCAGAAGAGGGCTGAAGTCGCCGAGTCAAACCATGCGAAACTGATGCATATGCATGATGATCTTCAGGACCGCCACGCTACGGCACAGTCATCGCTCCGTGAACATGCTGGCAAACTTGCTTCTTTGACCTCTGTGATCCAGCAGCGCGATGCAGAATATGAACAAGTTCAGTCCCAGCTTTCTTCCATCTCGGGTACACAGGATCAGCACATGCGTACACTCCAACAGCTCGAGGACGCTCTGTCGATAGCGACCCGCCGAGCCGAGGACGCCGAGAACCAGTGGAAGGAGAGTCGAGAGCGGATCAACGCCCTCGAGGCGGAGAATCTTGATCTTCGTGGGGAGCTTGATGCCCGCGTGCACGAGGCCGAGACTGCTGCTGCACGCGCCGCTGATCTGGAGAACTCGTGGACGCGCTCCCGAGAGGAGGCAGACAGTCTCCGCGCTCTGACTACAGGTAGCCTTGGGAAGCTTCTTGATTCTCACAAGGAGATGAAGGCTAATTCTGAGCGTGGTCTGGACGACCAACACGAGAAGATTAGTGCGCTTCAAGAGGAAGTTTCGAACCTTCAGCTTCTCCTCAAGGAGTCTGAGCGCCAAGCTGCAACTCACCAGGACGAGCTGACGGCCCAACGCAAGCGTGTTCGTGAGCTCACCTCGGACCATGTTGCGCTCCAGGCACAGATGGCTGGTCTCCGTGGTCAGCTATCTGACCATACCTCCTCAATGGGCCAGCTCAACCAAGACCTTGCCGATCGTGATACACGTCTGCGTGATGCAATGCGAGCTACCTCGGATGCTGAACTCCGCCTGGGGACCCTTCGTAACCACCTTGGCGAGCGAGGCATCACTGTCGACATTGACGACCTGGTGGCGAGTGGATCGAGCCCTGAGGCAGATGCTGCTCGTGTAAGAGAGCTAGAGCTCGAACTTTCTCAAAAAAATCGGATAGTGGAGGCGCTACAACGGAACCCCTCGCGGGCTCTCTCCCCCACAGGGCCTGCTAGTGAGATCCAGGCGAATTCACGAGCTGATGCTGCTGAGCGGGCACTCGTTGAAGCGGAGGCGAAATTCAAGGCTGAGAAGGAACGCTTGGAAGCAGATTATCAGACGGCAGTTCATCATGTCAAGTGAGTTCATCTCATCCTCCTGCTATCCTATCCCCAAATGCTAACCATCAGCCTTTAGCCGCTCCGACAAGAACCTGCGCCGAGTCAGAGAGGAGCACGCTCGCGCAAAAGCCCTTAATGTCTCCCTTCAGAGTGAGCTCGACGGCGTACGCAGCGAATCCGAAGCTTCGGTCACAATCACTCGCCGCCCCAACGGTCGTGGGACGCCAATGTCCGACGATAGCCATGACAACCATCTGCGAGCTCAGCTCTCCGACGCAACTCGACAAGCTCAACAAATGGCTGCTGAGAATAGCTCTCTTACTCAGCGCATCACCTCACTCGATGCTGAGCTTAACGACGTGCATAACCAACTACGAGATGCTCGCCAAGATTCCGATATGCACATCCAGCAAATCGAACAACTAGCGGCGGAAGTCAATCATCTTGATGTTGCATTACAAAACGCTCGCCACGAGTCTCAATCCTCTCTTTCTGACCAACTTCACCAAGAGAACGACGATTTGAGGAGAGAGAACGGGTTGCTGCGTCAACGCGTCGACCTTCTTCTCATTGAGGCCGATCAGATGGACGCGAGCAGGAGCCACAATCGCATGTCGACAATTCGCGACAGTCGGGGAAGCTCGCTAGGAGACCATGGTGTCTCCAGTGGTGCCATGTTCGATGAGCTCGATGATTATCTCGCCACTTCTTCCTCGCGGCGCCCGCTGAGCGGGTATGAGCCGCATATACCACAAAGTACAGCAGCCAGAGGCCCTGTACGTCCACTTGGAGCATAGTCTCTATCCACCACACTCCTTTAGGTTTTAGTCTTCATCTCTTCCTTTTCGTCTCACCCATATCCATGCGCGAATCTATTTCCTGCACCATGTTTAGGCTTTGGTCCTCTCTATAATACCTGCCGCTCATTCGTTCGCTTTCGTGTCTTTCTTATCTTCCTATCTCAGTACTCTTTTCTTTATCTCATTGGCAATGCTCTGTATTCTTATGTTGCAAATGCTATGCTTGTACCGCGCTGGTACTCCCTTGCGTCCATTCAATTGCCTTGGCTTTCACCTGCTCAACCCCCTCCTCGTCGCCGATAGATTTCTCCAATGCCAACCACTTCTTGAAGAAAAATCTGCAGTGCATGGTGAGTGGCGAGAGTGATCAGTTATCGGAGAACGACATACTTGGCTTTCTTGCTGGACAGCTTTTGTTGAAAAAGACGGCCGAAGATTGCTCTGCACGTACAGGAAGGGCGTTAGCTAGGATAACTGGGAGGAGAGAAGGTATTTACCTGATGCTTTGAATGTTCTTCTGACCTGCTTCCATATCAACATAGACAGACCAAAGATCTAGCCTCTTAGGGTGCGAATCAACGATCCCTTCATAGATAGTCTTGCCACGCTCCGGGTCCCCAAGCTTGTACTCCATCTGGGCAAATTTGGAAATGGTCTTCAGATCTAGGGTAAAGTGTAAGGAATGAGTTCAAGGGACAAGGGTGAGCCAGTTATAAGAGCGTACGCTTTCTCTTGTCCAAACTCTGCAAGGAGCGAGGTAGAAGCTTTCTAGCCTCTTCAAACATATTCCTTCGGAAATAGTGCTCGCCAAAGCCGGTCCAGACTTTTGAACTTTGCCCAAACTTCTTAGTCGTACGCTTGAACAGCTCCTCAGCTTGCTAAATGGGAAGTCAGCAAACTACGGTCTAGATGCGTACTGACAGACAAACCTCATGCTTGTCTGTCTGTTCGAGGATGGCCGCGAGCCGGAGGTGCATGTGCTTGGATTCATGGTATTTCGCCGCTTCGCGGAAAGTTGCCTCTAACGACTCTTCCGTGCCGTACGAATTCTCCAGATTCAGCCTCGCAATCCACACGTTCAGACGCTCCTGTTCTTCCCGGAAGTTGATGGCTCCAATCGCACGGCGGCCAATCTCGCGAGCCTTGTCGATCTCGGAGAGCTGAAGCTGGAAGGACATATACTGGATCCATAAGTACGATGAGTTTGGTGAGCCCAATAAATGACGCTCGAAATCATCTGTGGATTCGGGGGCCTTTGTGTGCATGTCAATTGTGAAATCCTTCTGGATTTCGTGCCTCTTCTTCTTCTTTCGAGACTTGATTGCGTCGCCCGTGTCAGCCTCATCATCGTCGGAAGATTCATCGTCAGAGTCACCATCATCGGCGGCTGCACCTTTTGAATTCCATTCGAAGCCGCGTCGAAGTTCTAGCATAGTCGAGGGAAGTGAAGGTTTAGACGATGAGGCGAAATTGGCACTGGGGAGCTAATGGGCGATGTCAGAACGATGATGGGCGTAAGACGAATAAACGAAAGAACCCACAGCTTCTGCATCAGCCTCAGTGTCAGAATTGGGCTCTTCATCGTCGACATCCTCTTCCATGTCCTCGTCCTCGTCTTCGTCTTCGTCTTCGTCCACATCTTCATCCCCATCCTCATCGTCTTGGTCGTTTTCTGAAGCGGTAGCTGCTTCATCGTTGCTGTCATCTTCCTCCTCTCTATGCTCCGCCGTGTCCTCATCCTCCTCCTCTCCTTCTTCCTCTTCGTCATCACCAGCAACAGCAGGATCGTCAACAAAGTATGATGGTTTCAGGCCAAAGTTGACACGACGTTTCTCCGCGTCCACAGAGAGTATACGAGCTCGGAGAGGATCGCCCTCCTTGAAATTCTTGAGTGCGCTTGCGACATCAGCTTTCTTGTTGTCAGAAATCTAGAATATGGCGATGAACAAGATGGTACAATGGCATGAAACGCAGCAGTCCACTGCTCACCTCGCTCTTGTGACAGAGCCCGCTGATCTTTGTGCCCTTGATCTCAATGAAGAGCCCATAGAGCTCCACTTTCTTCACGACGGCGTCGACATTTTCGCCCTCCACAAGATCATCAAAGGTGACAGAGGATTGTTCGCTCAAGTCGCGATTACGCAGGGTAAGCTCGACTTGACCGATATCGGTATTAACTCTGTAGGAGCAGGAGTTTTGTTAGAGATCACTACACTGGGGGGAAATTGAGAACGAACTTGAAGACTCGGGCCTCGATTACTTGGTTCACCGAGAATCGGGATTTCCAGTCTTTGACGTACTAAAGTATGCGAAAGTCCAATCAGGCTGATGAGCGGCGAAAGGAGGTTAGTTGCACACACCTCGTCGAACAGCTCCTTGATCTGTACGCGCCCATGCAGGGAGCGACCCAACGAAATGAACAAGCCTGCATCAGCCACACTTTTCACCAGCCCTCTGACTTTCTGTCCGCGAGTCAATTCGGCAGCAGACTTGATCTCAGGGTCGACAACCTTGACTTGCTTTGTTGTCTCCAGGCGGGAAGGACGCGTGGATAGAACGAGTTTGCGGTGGGGTCGATCAATGGAGAGGACCGCGAAATCAAGAATCGCTCCGATGGGTGGAGGATAAGGAATGGAGGAAAGATTGGAAGTTGAAGGTGTGGGTTTGGAGCTGGCATCATCGTATTGTGCTAGAGTGGCGAGGTTTTTCCTGAAGTCATCCGAGGTATCAAGAGGGTGCAACGTTCCCGTGACAGAGTTTGAAATGCGGACGGTACAGCCAAGGGTCCCACCAGTCTGTTTAGTTGAATGTGAAACAATTTTACCCTTGACAATATCTCCTTCCTTGAGTGCACTGAAATCGATGCTTGGAAGATCATCATCATTCTTGGGCTGCGCTTTCTTCTTTCCTGAAGCAGCAGACACAATAACAAAGTGCTTGTCCACATTCTTCGACATGACGACCAAGCGGTCGGCCATTTCATCGCCAGCGTGTAGGTCCGTTCTCAGCTTGGCTGCGGAGACTCCTCGCGCCGTCGCCAGGTTGTTGATACTGACCAGTGCGCGGACATTCAGAGGAAGTAGCGTAATAGCAACGTTATCCTTCTGCACCTCGACTACTCGCGCATCAGTGCTGACGTTGCCGATCTCGATGGAAGCGATGGAGGTGGCTGGGACGAAGTTGGGAGCGGCTTGTTTGGCCGATGCGATGATACGTGGAGGGCCATATGCGGAGGGCTCGATAGAGAGGATGCGGGTGCGCACAACCTGGCCAAGCGTGAAGACGCTTTCCGCGGTCTGCAACTTTTCCTCGCTAAGATAATTTAAAATGTACACTATATCAGTTAGGAGTCGCGCAGCTGTCCACGCAAATAACACACCTGCATTCGCCAATAGGAATAATGGCACGAACACCACCAAAATAGTTGACAATCACCAACTTTGGCATAATCTTTGCGACCACACCATGTGTGACAAGTCCTGCTGTGGCATCGTCCACGCTCTTGATAAGAGGTAGGTCGGATTCAATAAGGGATTTCTTCAACGTCAGGGTGACACGATTGCGCTCCTCATCAACACTGAGGACCTATATCCTCCCGTCAGTCATGGCCGATTCTGAACTGGAAAAAGCAATGATCAACGCACCCGGCATTTCACGACGGTACCCTCCTTGAACTTCCTTTCCGGATGCTTCAATCGAATATCCGAATAATGCAAGGGCCACACTACTCCGTCAACATCCTCCGAGAGCTTGATAAACAAGCCAAGGTCGGCCTCCAGCTTCTTTACGGTCCCCTTGAGAATCTCGCCCACGCTCAGATCGCTAGGTCGGAGATACTGCTGCTCAATTGTCGAAGGCTTGAGGGAAAGCTGAAGGAGTCCGTCAAATGCTGAAAAGGCAATGACGCGTGCGCGATGGGTGGAGTTGAGTTTCCAGGGGCCAGTGCTAGCGGAGAGGGATGGGACATGTTCGTCGGATACTTGGGAGATCTTTATTGGGTGGTAAAGAAGCAGTGCAATAAGTAACACGACTTGATAGCGGCCGAGGACTTGAAGAAAAACTCACATGGACGAAACCTTGTACACCATCAGGGCCTTCCACGACGAGGCCCCACTCACTCTCAACTCTCCTCACTCTTACAGACTCCAAGACCATCCCTACCGGGAAGACGTCCTTCACGCTCTTGCCCTTTTCCACTTCCTTCTTTGCCGCCTTGGATTTGCTCTTCTTTTCTTTCCCTTCCGAAAGAGATGGAGATGAGGCCAAAGCAGGTCCTGCCTTGTCCAAATCAACAACGTGATCCAATGTACTCAGCACAAACGTCTTCGGGTTGTTAGAGCTAACATCCCAAAGTACCCTTGCGCGAATCTTCTGCCCAACCTTATATTTATCGTCCACTTCATCAGTGCCCGATAACGAGAGATGGAACAGGTCGATTGTGCCTCCAAAGAATCCAAGAAGCTGAACATTCAAGCCCCAGGAAAGAACACTGGTGATGAGTGCAGTAACAAGTGTACCCGGGACAACGGAGCCAATGGAGGAAAGTTCTGTGACAGTAGCGGAGCGAATGATAGAGGGATCGATGGAGAGGGTAACCGTGCGTCCATTTTCAGACACTTTGGTAACAGTGGCGTTGATGACTTGACCAATAGATAGCGGGCGAGGGGAAGGAGATGAGGATGCGAGAGACGATGAAGGGAGAGGCCCCTTGCTTGCCTCTTTGAGGGAGAGGAATCCAGAGACGCCAGCAACACCAGTGTCGAGGATATATCCATGGTCTTCAACAGATTTTACAACTGCAGAAATATTCTGCGCGAGGTATCAAGGATCAGCACTTTAGCGACACCTTTGTGTCATGAGCACTCACAAATCCGGGCACCAGATCGCGCTTTGCGACTCCAGCATTCACCTTCTCGGGTGCAATGCTGAGTTCGACACGCTTCGCTCCCTTAGTCGTTTCATCCCTACTTTTTGAAAAGTCCAGTGAACCTCGTGCACCAGCTGGGCGAACCTCTTCCACGATAGCAGTGAGGAATTGGCCAGCGTAGAACATGTCGGCGAGGTCGGGAAGATCTTTCGAAGCCTGGGCTTCACCATCAGCCATCTCAACATCTTCTGATGCATTGTCTTCTTCCCCGTCATCGCTGCCTCCGCCATCCACTTTCTCTAGCCGCTCGGTGAACAGCGAAGAGATATGAGTGATAGGGATGTGACCAAGAAGTTGATGAGGCAAGGAGACAACGAGAGCGAGAGGAAGGATTTGAACGATTTGACAAAGTATTCTCTGTCCAGGAAGAAGTCGCTATATTCGAACAACCTCATCAGACTCTGTGCCAGGTAGGCCATATCGAGAGGCATACCTTGTAGTTAAGATGCTCGATCCGCAAACGGTCCTTGTCCGATTCGGCATTCTTCGTGCCAACAGCAGCTTTGCTAGTGCGAGGAGCTTTTGACTTTTTGGACTTTGCCCCATCCTTGAGAAGAAGTAAGTCAGCACTTAGACACACCAGCACTCGAGATCGCAGCTTGCCTGGAATATCTGCTCCTCATTTAGCTCTTTTATAGCTTCAGCCCGAATGGCTTTCGTCTCAAGTGGGGTGAACGACGATCCACCTCCTCTTGGAAAGTCTATCTCAGCTGGAGCAGGAGCAGGGGCATTAGGTCGAGGAGTGAACGCTTTTAGGGGAACAGCATCCTGCGTTTTATTGTTTTGCGGCTTTTTCGTTGGCCTTTTTTCTGAGGAGCCTTCGTCCTCGCGCGGACGTTTGGGCATCGTCTCCCAAAAGTTTTCAGGTGTTGGTGGCCAGAATGAATTGCAGCCTTCACCAATTCAATCGCTTTGTTTGTGACGCTGGCAGACACCTTCCTCGGTCACAACAACATGTCCTTGATCTGCCCTCCGGCCTCCCGCCCTAGGAAAAACGTTTACTGGCGTCGCTAGAACGTAGTATTCTTGCCAATCAATGCATAAAAACTCCCTCCTTGATACGCTCAGGCCTCAATTCAATATGTCTTGGGAAGAGTCCGGGTGATTTTGTTTCCGAACCAGTTGGAGTAGCCAAGAAGTCATTCGCTTAGCTCAGACTTCTTTTCCTGTCTGCTCTTTCTCTCTCTACTTCTTCCCCAGAATACCCCGCTGTTGTGCGCCACAGACGGAGAGATGGCAGGTCCTATCGATGACAAGACCAAAATCGAGTATGTCGACGACCAGGTTCTGCCGGAAGATCGATTCAGCCAAGAGATCGCCCTCGACATTGCGAAGACTGAGGGTGAGGATAAGCTCACACACTTTGTATGGCTTTTGGTGCGTTCCCCTCCTCGCTTCCTGCTCGATCTCTAGACCTCGAGTACTCTTCTCTCGCATTCGCCATCCTCATCGCACTTTTCTAGGTCCTATGCTCATCCATAAGTGGTCTACTCTTTGGCTATGATACTGGGGTGATCTCTGGCGCCCTTGTTACTATTGGATCCGATCTGGGGCCCTCCGTTCTTAGCTCTGGTCAAAAAGAGCTTATCACAAGCGCAACCACCCTGGGTGCATTGCTGGGTGGCATCCTTGCTGGTGTTATCAGCGATTTTTCGGGGAGGAGAGCAGTACTCGCTGCTAGTGACGTTATTTTCATCGCTGGAGCAATTCTGCAGGCGTTATGCCATACCGTGTGGTAAGTAATTCAGTCAAGGAAGGCAGGCAGATATGCATGAACAAGCTTCTTCACATCAATTGTGGAAGCTGCTTGAAAATTCTCTAATCTTATGAGATCTGCAGAGTGCTCACGCGACCTCATTTCTTAGGTCCATGATTGGGGGTCGGTTCCTTGTTGGCTGGGGAGTAGGACTTGCAAGCTGCATCGCGCCATTGTACATTCAGGAGCTTGCTCCAACTAGGCAGCGAGGACGCATGGTGGTGATCAACGTCGTGGCCATTACAGGGGGCCAAGTCATTGCCTACGGTGGGGTTCATCCTCAAACCCTCCACTTCTTCTTATTCTAATCGAGCCTTTGTATCTATTAGCTATCGGCGCTGGCTTTACTCATGTTCATTCAGGCTGGCGATACATGGTAGGCCTTGGGGCGGTCCCTGCAGGGATCCAGCTTATCTTCTTATTCTTTCTCCCAGAATCTCGTAAGTTCATCCTTCCGTCCGTCAGAGAGGTGACATTGACGGTATCTCCCAGCTCGCATCCTCATCAGACGTGGAGAATTCGAACGCACGAAGCAAAATATGGAAAAGATCTATCCATATGCTACCCCTGAACAACTTGATACTAAGGCATGTTTCCGCTTCGTATTGTTCTGAAACATCCTGTCTCATCTCTTGACGTCGTGTAGGTTAAGCTGCTTCATGCGTCTGTGCGCCAAAGCATTGAGATCACAGAGCACACGACGTTGTACCAGCGATGCATCACCATGATTACAGTACCAACTAACCGCCGAGCGTTGAGTGAGTTATCGCCCTTCCACCTACCACTTTCCTTTCTCATTGTGCTTGAACAGTCATCGGTTGTGGTCTTCAACTCTATCAGCAGCTTTGTGGCTTCAACACACTCATGTACTATAGTGCGACTCTGGTAAGTTATTGCCTAATGCTCCCTACCACAAGTTCTCAGTGAACTGAACCTTCGCTTCTTTCTGTGCAGTTCAAGAGCATCGGTTTCAGCAACCCAACCGCAGTCGGGCTCATCATTGCTGGAACAAACTTCATCTTTACGCTTTTCGCGCTAAAGTATATCGACATTATTGGGCGGCGCCGCATCATGATACTCACGGCCCCCGGGATGGTCCTCGCTCTCGTCCTTGCCTCCATCTCCTTCCACTTTTTGACCCTCAAGACGGGCGGAGTGTTGATAGACTCTGATTCGAATAACTATCATTATCCGACGGGATGGGCAGCCATTGTGCTTGTGAGCATGATCTGGTATGTCGCGAGCTACGCGACGGGCCTGGGAAATGTTCCTTGGCAGCAGGGCGAGCTATTCTCACTTGATGGTGAATCTCTATCCCCATGCCTTCGCTATCTGTCTTCCCAAGTACTCATACACTACACTCTATAGTTCGTGGCATTGGTACTTCGCTATCGGTACGCTATCATTCTCTCAGGACCACTAGCACAAGAACGCTCTCTGATACTTCTTATTTCTTATCTAGACTGCCTCCAACTGGTCAGGCAACCTACTCATCAACTCGACATACCTCTCTCTTATGGATCGTATCACTCCGGCTGGCGCGTTTGGCTTTTACGCCGGTCTCTGCCTCCTAGGCTGGATCTTCTGCTTGTTCTGTTTCCCTGAGACGGCTGGGCTGAGTCTGGAGGAAGTGACGTTCGTTTTCAAAGACGACTTTGGCATCAAGGCAAGCGAAAGGCTGCGGAAGGAGAAGAGGGAAGCCATGCAGGCCAGTATGATTAAGAACCTGGATACCGAAGTCCAGGTCAGGGATGGAGAGAAGGTCGCAGAGACGGTGTGAGGATCAAGAAACATCACGCACGATCAAGTGAACGAGCTATCATGAATCGTAAATGATTATATACCGCATTTTGGACCGATAGCAGGTTTTTTACTTGCTATTTCAACGTCTATTTATTCGCATTTGTGATCTTGCTTCTGTCTAGGAATAAGAGGCATGATGTTTGGGTCGGGGCTGACGCTACACAACATGTGCACGTGCCTCGCAGAAACCAGCTGTGACAACGACGTCTGAGGACAGAGTGTATCAGAGCGAGAAGACAAATCCATGATTCGATAGGTCCGACTATAAGCTTGTCTTCACCAAAGGACTTGCTTCCCGTCGCACCCGACACGTGCATTGGTTCGCGATCCCAGTAGCCCGACGCCACACTCGATTACAATCTACATTTGGGAGGAGAAACAAATGCCATGCCGATAAACGCGAATATACACGGGTACCCGTTGAACCGCAAAGTCTCGAAGCTCTAGACCTAAACGATGAAGTGGCGCGTTCTCAGCCAGCCAGTCAGCAACCACAATCGGGCCAGCCATGGCCCGGCCTTGTTGGATCGCCCGGCTGGCTGAGCCAGAGAAAAGGCTCAGCCGGGGGCTGTGGCTGGGCCGAGGCTATTTTGTCCGCTGCTTCAATGCAAATCTCCTTTTGTGTGCCAAAGATGTGGCGCCGACCACTGCTACTCGGAACTGCATATAAATATTGCTCTGGGTCCGCCTTTTGAGTCTACCATCCACCCATCGTCTGTCACGACCACAATTATACCTTCTATCAGCATCTTTCAGTGCTACTACAGGGTGATTATGTCTGTCTCAAACACCCCCGAGATCCCCACATCACGCTTCATTGGCATCTTCGAGAGGATTGTCAGTCAATGTCATACCTTGTTGCTGATACTTCGAAGTCTAACCGCTCGATCTCCTTCTACCTCGTACAGTACGGAGCCCGGGCTGTCCAGCCCTCCCCTCGTGAGGTGGATGGAAAGAGTAGTATATCATCCAGCGCCTCGGGTTAGTATCTTAAATGGCCCCAGCCTGTATTCACCGGTCGTACCCCCAGGATGATACTGACCTGCTGTAATGTGATCTCTCATATCTCAGACGCCAAGGCAATCATGGGCCCCTTCACGAACGACTTCGACTCTGATGCTGTTACAGTCGCAGACTCCCTTGACGGCTCGACCAGCCCCACACCCTCCTCGATCGCCGCCACTCTCCATGAGGGGTCCCCTAGCGTAGCTTCCATCAAGCTCTCCGAGGAAGATATCCCTCTCAGGAAGTACACTACCGAGGTCCTTGCTAAGGCGAAGGCAGCGTCACTGCTCTTCGGGGAGAGCCAAATGTCAAGTGCTTTCGTACCCTCGGCTCTTGATACTATCGTTGACCCCCGCGGCGCTGCATCTCGCGCTTACCCTCTGCCTATTGGCACACCCCGCCACACATCTTACCACCACTATCACTCCCCTTATGGCCGTGCAGACTGGTTCTACTATCCAAAGGGTAAATTCTCCCCATTCGAACCTGCCGAGGGAGAGTACGGGCCGGATAGCGAACTTGGGTCGCATGCTGGAAGCACGGCCGAATCAGTGCCTGAGGACGCGTGATACTTCACGGACCCGGTGTTGATCTCTCTCTTATCTTGCCAGCGTACGCTCTCGTATGAGCAAAGCTTTGTCCATCAGTTGGAGGTCGTGTATGTACGGTAGAGCCTGCCCATTTCTCGCTCTTGGACTATCCGCGCGTCCCAAGTCCATACCTTGTCTATCCTATAACTAGGCACCGGTCCCATATACACGGGGGTTATATCTTCTACAGAGCTGTTACTGTATTGCTTTGATGTGCTATCATTTCCCTTGCGATATATGGGTCTATAAGGCAAAATCGTAAAGTTTTCCTCCCACTTCTTGCTCGATCAATTGTTGTCGACTACTTTCAGAAGAATTGCTATTTGTGAATTGTTAACAGGCTTCTGCAGTCCAACGCTTTTGGAGTGGTTGATCAAGAATGTGCATTGTACAGGTAAATGACTAGTTCATTTTTCTTGGTATGCGAAATAAGGTCCGTGGGAGAGAAAATGAAGACAGCCATAATATAATGGGAGTGGTATTCGGGCGTGATCAACGAGCATCTCTGGAGCTCTGCCGTGAGCGCGAAACAGGAGTTGCAGCCGGACTCCAGCCCACTTTTCGTAGGTCCACGTGGCTCTTCCCTCTTGATGCAGATGATGCAGAGCCGCGTTGGGGCACAGGGGAGGCAGAGACACTAGCCTTCGGCGTTGGAGTCAAGCCCAGCGCGCTCCCGGTCTTTGTACGCCCAAGGAGGTTTCGCGCAGCAGGACTAAGTAAATCGGCATTGCGTCTCGGTGTGAAGGAAGGAGGAAGCATCTCGCCACCTGAGCCCGGATGCTTTCGCTTACGAACCCCACCAGGCGTAGCAGCACTTGGGGCTCCTGAGAGCAGAGCAGCTTTTTCGCGCAGCGAACGACTGGCTTGAACGCCCAGCCTGCGACCAATCGAATCACGGCTCGATGGGTCGTTTATAGTGAAAGGATTATTGCCCCGTGGGAATGAAGGTGCATCAGGACCATCGTCGTCCCCTTGGATGACGCGTGGAGTAGCAAGCAAGGTGCCCCACGTCATCAGCTCCTTCATAGCATCTGGGCCGAGTTGGGACGGCGACGGTGAAGGGAGATCATCGACGAAGCCATAACCTCCAACTTTTGGTGTATCGTCCACCTTACGATGGTAAGGCGTACCAGATATCGCAGCCGCTATTCGACTATGGGTGGGGCTCGGAGGGATGGAAGGGACTTCTTCTGATTGCTCTGGGAGTCGTGTAGCAGAGTGGGAGATTGCACCACGCTCTTTAGCGACGACAGGCGTCCCATCAGGGTTCACGGGGGGCGGAGGGGGATGGTATGGCGATTCGTTGGCATCAGGTGAAAACATAAGGGAGTTCCGAGTCTGTAGGAGCATATAGAATTCAGACATATATGATGCATATATAGTAACAAATTAGCATACCTTAAACTTCCAGGAAGGTACGAGAGCTGAGCGAGTGTCTTTGATGGGAGCCATGACGTCGACTTCCTCCTGGACCTCGCTATTCGTAGTCTTGACAAGGGCTTGCGAGGACACCAGTGTGCCGTCTTGAGCTTGGCTCGAAGAGTTACTAGCCTCTCCTGATTCTATTGCTAGGGTTGTACGCCCCTCGATCATCCGCTGGCCCATACTGGCTCGATCAGCAGCTTCAAGCAGAAGGCGTTCTCGCCCCTCGATCTCCCTCGCCTTTCGTTCTCCGGCTCGTTGCTCGGCCGCCCATGCCCAACCATAACGTTGACGACGCTGCTGATTCTCTTCATCAAGAATCTGGGTGAACGACGAATTGTCTTCCGATGTGTATTTGGCTTGGAAGGCATCGAGTGACATGTCGGTGTTGATGCGTGGTCGTGAGGGGCCGGCCTCAGGCTCGGATTGGTCCCCTACTCGAGGGGTACGGAGGGGAGTATCATAAGGGGTGCGGTCGTAGGGTGTGGCTTGAGTCCATGACCGTCGAGGTTGTGGTGTGGCTCTCAGGTCAGAAAGCCGTTGGACAGACTGTTGGATCTCATTCGGGTCTTGGGAGTCCAAAGATTTCAGGAAGGTATTGGTGGCCTGGATATGGGACAAGCTAGGGAAGAAGTCGCGCTGGATCTGTTGAAAAAAGGAGGTAAGTACCTAAGTTGTGGGCAAATCGCGGAGATGGTACGAACGATGTGAGAAAGGGCCTCGGTGTATTCATCTTCCTATAAGAGCGGTCAATAAATTAGATCAACGGCTATGAATAAAGCTTAAACATACCTCAAGAACTACTTGGCGATTTAAGGATCGTTCAGGAGGGTTCGCTGGTGCAGTGGTGGTCAGAGCTTTCGAGGAGTCATCCATTACTTGTCACGGTGTGACGTTCCCACGGGGTCCAGCGCCAAAGTCCCTTCGCACGCTTCACGTGAACAAACTACCACAAACAACTATCAAAAATGGTCCGTCGACGTTGTGCACATCTTGCAGTCCCAATTGCTCATTCGATCATGCATATTCGATTAGGATTCTGCCGCCTCCAAGCAGCCCGTTAAGCTCGCTCGCGTCACCAAGGTCCTTGGCCGCACTGGCTCGCGTGGTGGTGTTACCCAGGTACATTTGATTGCGCACTTGGTCATATTTCTAGGCCAAGGTACTGATAACTTGGATAACCTCAACAGGTCCGTGTCGAGTTCATGGATGATACCGCACGATCGATCATCCGGAACGTAAAGGGTCCCGTCCGTGAGACTGACGTTCTTGCTCTGCTCGAGAGCGAACGTGAAGCCCGGTATGTACTTTCTGTTCTCCAGATCCAGAAAGTTTCTGATTATACCCGCTTTCCCAAAGGCGTCTCCGATAAATCGTTATCCCCGATCCTGTTCTTCTGCTCCGTTCCCGCTTTTGTATGAGCTATCATTCTTGGGGTGACCCAATCACTGCACTACGCAATATGCAATGCAACTATCACTACACCCAACGTACCTCCTGAAATAAGTTTTCCTTTCTCGGGAGGACTAGTCATCTAAGAGTATTCTGTGTCCAACTCCTCTGGCTTCGCAATCTGGGAATCCACAATTGAGATCTACAATCACAATAAGAGCTACAGTACAACAAAAGGCTAGTCCGCGTCGGCGGCCAGTTCTTCCTGGACCTCCATTTCTTCCGCATCATCGGCGGCGTCAGCTTCAGCTCCATCTTCAGCTGGACGAGCAGCGCCTCGACCCGAAGCCAACTTCTTTGCGGCCAGGTCTTTCCCAAATGGCGTGAAATCCTCCCCGAACAGCCGCAAGCAAAGGGCGCTGTTGAATAGCATCATATGAGGGGTTAGGATAGCTACAGATGATCATATGAGAACGCAAGGCTAACCTCTTAGTTTGCTTATCAGTCATCAACGTTATTGACTTGGCCGACGTCCATATTGGGAGCACCGTTGGTTTCAATAGCCTATATGTTGCATCCACATTGTGAGATTGTCAGTGGTTATGGCCATTGTGCACGACTAATTCTACTCACACTCCACCCTCGAACTCTCCAGGCTCAAATCGGACCAGGTATGCCCCATCAACTACTACAAGGAGACATGGCCATCAGCACGACGGAGATGTTCCGAACAATCAATCAATTGGACGAACCATTCGCAGCCACCTGTTCAGCTAATTTGGAGCCAGCGAAATCCACCTTCCCTGGGTAATACGTTTGCAGCATCGTCTTGAGCTCCTTTAGCCCTGCACTTAGTATGAACGAGGGCTCGACGAATGGAAGCACTGCTTCAACCCCTTCGTACACAAATCGGAAGATAAGGTCTTTCTGTTGCGGTGTCGCGGAGTCCGCAGGAGGAGATATATCATCGGCCTCTTTCGTGACCGCTTCTTCTTGATCGACCGCAATATCTTCATCCTCTTTGGAAGTTGTACCTTCGTTCGTATCCACGTTGTGTTTGGCCTTCTCGTTTCCCTGTCTCGTAAACATTTTCACACCACAGTTGATAAGACGCATTCGAGCAGGGTCATTCGCAATGATGATGTCTCGAACGAGATTATTGCAGACGTAGATGGCGCGAGGGCTGTCTGTGTCGGCTGTCCTGACGAAGATTCGCTTGTCAAACGCGTCCTGGGAGACATGAAGTTTGGTCCTAGTTGTGAACGGGGTAAAAAGATCCGTATTGCGTCAGTCAGTCGAAGTTCATTACTATATCGATAATGAAGAGGCTCACAAGCAAGACTTCAAGTGCCGATTATCACGAGGCAAAAAGGTATATGGCGCCTCCTTCCATTTCTTGGGAGGGCTCGAGACCTTGGCCTCTTCTGTCCCCGCAGCAGCCACTGCTGGGTCCACTGCGACAGGCGCTAGTTCTGTATCCGCGTCATCTACAGGAGTCGTGGCCGTTGCGGTTGACGGCTCTGCGCTATCACCCTCGGAGGCGTCTACTTTGGCACGCTTTGCAGTAGGCTTGGTGGGGGTGGTGTCGGAGAGATTGCTCGCGGTACGCTTGAGACTGGAGCTCGCTCTAGATACCAGACTCTCTGGTTAATTCCAGCCTATGTTAAGCCACAAACGAGACCTACTTGATCTCAGCGACGGCAGGATTGGATGCAACAGGAGCAGCGGGAGCCACTCGCTCCAGAACAGCTACAAAGAAACCTCCTGTATCCTGTAGGTGTGGATAAATCCTCATGCTGTCAATAGCAGACGCGTCTTAGTGTCCAGATAAATATTTCTCCTAAAATGGGTTGGTAATACCTTCGTTCGAGGTGCAGCTCTGCTACATTCTCTGGGACGAACATCGTCTCTGCCAGCTTGCCTCCAAGCTTTTGGCGGTCTCTGTCAGTCGTCAACGACTCCAAGAACCCCGCATGGGAGTCGAAAAACTGGACAGGCTTATCAATACCAACGCGCCAGGTTGAAAGCCCAGGTCTCCGGATTAGCCCTGGTAGTCGATCAGAGACATCCACGAGCCGGAACTGGCCTGTATAACGGGATATTAAGTGAGAGGTCTGCTGGGAGCTCGGATATTATTATGGCGTCACCTGGGGTCGCGTTGAGAGCGGCTGCCAGCACGGCTTCATTCTCGATGGGATTCAGGGAGCATGTGGAATAGACGATCCGCCCATTGGTCCCAAGCATCCCCATCGCACGTAGTAAGATACGGAGCTGTAGCCTGAGCTAAATACTATCAGCATATTGCCGAACTTGATGTAAAGCAAGTAAACGTCACGCAACGGATGCAGTCCATTCCCGATCCCAGGCGCCCAGCTATTCCAAATCTGCATATTCTTCCTCAGTGTCCCATCCCCACTGCATGGTACATCACACAATATCCGATCGAACCAGAGCGTTTTCCTGTTATTCTCTTGAGTGGTGCCGATTTTAAGGGTGGGGAAGGCAGAGGCATCAAGGTTGGTCACCATCATGGCCGTGGAGTGTAGGCGAGCAGACTGGTGTACAAGCATGTAAGCACGTCGGAAATCGCTGTCGTTCGCGATGACGACACCAGTAGGATCTGCCCCTGATGGACCCGAATGCAGAGCGTCAATGAGTTGGGCTGTCTACTGGAGCGGGACAGGTTTGCTTAGCACCAGGGGTAGAGAACTGAGAGAACAGCGAAGAACGCACTTTTGATCCAGGTGCAGCACACATGTCGAGAACCTATTGAACAAGGTGTAAGCGGCCATCCGCGCACCGGGTTTCGGTAACTAGCACCTTGTGATGAGGCTCAACATCCAAGACGAGCGGAGGAATCATGCTAACTGCTTCTTGACGTGATATATTGCCCTATTGAAAGGATTTAGCAAAGTGTCAACGTCATAAAGATTCTCGCAGCGACTCACAACATCAGTTTCATAAACTAGAAAGTCCTGAAACTTCTTGAATTCGGGCTGTTTCCGGATGACGGTCTTGGACACATTAAGCTGCCAACCAAGACCTTCTGGGTACCTGGAAAGCAAAGATAGCAATAAGAAAAGTTATAAGGGGGTTAGGAAGACTCAGAATTAGCTTACCATGGGAGTTGTGTGGGTGAAGGGACGGGTTCTCCCTCAAAAGTCACGTTCGTAAGGTGAGGAATGTGGGTGCTTTTAATAACATCGTTCAAGTCTTGGGCAGTTCTTAGACAAATTCCGACGTTTAGCACGTGTAACGGAGTGCCGTCGATATGGATATACGCACGATCTACTCCCCGTCAACCTTTTTTTTTTAAGAACCTATTTTGCAAGGTGTAAGCGATCATCCGCGTCCCACGTTTCGATAACCAGCACCTTGTGATGAGGCTCAACATCCAAGACGAGCGGAGGAATCATGCTGACTGCTTCTTGACGTGAGATATTACCCTATTTGAAAGGATTTAGCGGAGTGTCAGCGTCGTAAAGATTCTCCCAGCAACTCACAACATCAGTTTCATAAACCAGAAAGTCCTGAAACTTTTTAAACTCGGGCTGTTTCCGGATGACAGTCTTGGACACGTTAAGCTGCCAGCCAAGACCTTCTGGGTACCTGGAAAGCAAAGATAGCAATAAGCGAAGTTATAAGGGGGTGAGGAAGACTCAGAATTAGCTTACCATGGGAGTTGTGTGGGTGAAGGGACGGGTTCTCCCTCAAAAGTCACGTTCGTAAGGTGAGGAATGTGTGTGCTTTTAATAACATCGTTCAAGTCTTGGGCAGTTCTTATACAAGTTCCGACGTTTAGCACGTGTAACGGAGTGCCGTCGATATGGATATACGCACGATCTACTCCCCGTCAACCTGAACGTGAGAGGGAGGGTGGTCTGGAAAGCCTTGGTGAATGCCGCCCATTCGTCATCGGACAGAATGTTTTGTTCCTATGAAATTGACAAGCACGAGGTTCGTAAAGAGTGTAGCGGCTTCTAAGGCACAAGGGAGCGCATACCTTGTAGTATTGGTCGAAGTGGGGGTTCTTCTTCTCCTTGACATACTCGGACTTGTTGTCTCGATCGTCTCGCCTTTTCCACTTGGGACCTCCTGGTCGACTATGATCTATCTAAGAGCATATTGAGGCAAATATTTATCATCACTCATAAGGATTTACAAAGCTAGTGCATACTTTCTTGCCACCTTTACCACCTTTTCCCATCGCGCTAAGTGAATGCGAAGTTTGGGTACGAGGAAGATTGCGATCCGAGGAAGTACAGACTAGGAGATCGAGAACACTAGCAGTTTTTTAGACTATTTGTTGGCAAGCCTCTCAAAGCTGGATCGGAATTATACCCAGTGCTGGCACTCGGACGAAGTGTGGAACACAATAAATCTGATCCCAACGCAGCCGCGTGGGAATCGTAACGTGACCAAAGATACTACAAAAGCCGCCGCCTCGATTGAATTTGAACACAGATCGACGTCAACCAATAATCCACCATCCCCCCCAACAACAGCCCTCAGCCATGGTATGACGATGATGGTCCGTTCTGCGCGACGAAGACGGATAATGACCTCTTTGCATACAGGACAGCTTCATGAACCTTGCCAAACAAGGCCTTCAGGCCTACGAGCAATCGCAAGGTGGCGGAGGAGGCCAGAACCGTACGTACTTCCCTCTTGTCGTCGATCGATTCATGGTACTTACGCTCTGGCGCACTATAATTTGCCCAAATCCTGTCGGATCTGTTCGCATACTTGACCGATCGCTGTAGAGGGCCGCCCGCAGCAGCAGCAGGAGGACGGCGAGCAGGAATTTAGCACCCAGCCCCATGGCGGTCAGGGCGGACAGCCGCATCCGCAAAGTATGTCCTTTTCCCCATTTCATCTCCCATCCATCCACCCTTACCGAACCATCTACGTTGTACAGTCCAGCACGAGGATGCCATTGCTACCGCGCAAGAGCATGCTGGTTCTGGCGATCGTGACTTGTTCTCGCAAGGCCTCTCCTTTGTCCAGGGCAAGATGGTATGTACCTGCTTCATAGTATTCAGTTGTCTCGATTGTTTGCCTTCTCTGACCCGGTCCTCCATCTAAGGCCAGCGGAAATTTGTCGCATGACTTTGACGAAGAGGGAGTCAAGAACGCCCATGATCAGGCCTATAACCAGAATAACGCTTCAAGCCTCTCGCCCAGCTCAATGGGTGCTGCCGCTGCGATGCAAGCATTCCGGAACTTCACCTCGGGTGGTGGTTCCTCTTCTGGCGGCGGAGACATGCAATCGAAGCTGATGGGAATGGCTATGGGCGAGGCCTCTAAGCTCTTTGAGGCCTCGGGTGGCGGTGGTAACAAGAACGAAGTTGTCCAAGGAGCCGCTCAGATGGCGATGAAGCTCATGATGAAGTCTCAACTCAGTGGCATGATGGGCGGGTCTAATAGCATGCTCGGGGGCATGGTACGTCCTGAACACCGCGGTTTCTTGATATGATACTAATTCGATCCATTGTGTATTCGTTTAGGTGAACAAGTTCCTGTAAGAAAAGGAGACCAAATTCCCAAATGTACACTTGTACTATGAACGAGATGGACTGTGTTATCTGTTGTCGTGTACCTATCTGTATCAGCCCTGCGGAGACAATCGTGTTATGAAATGCACGATCTCATCCAACATCAGCTTGACAAATATCCCTAGAAGTGTTAGACGCATGGCAGAAGTGATCCTGTGATGCTATTGAATCACTGGCCAGTGACAACATATTCCTTCCGGAGGTACCTCAGCGGGCAATTTAGTGGACGAGCTGTCAATCATAATCTCGGGTATTTCCAATCAGGTTCAATATAAATACCATATCCACGTTTGTCTGTACCTGCCTCCATTGTTCTATTTTTGTCAACGCTCGAGGAGCGTCGCGTTCTGGGTAACTTCATGGATGTCTTTTTTTAGGTACGCCGTGAACACAATTGTGAGGTCAATTCGACTGTACTTCGCGTATGAATTGGCTCCCACATCTGATGCGAGTTGAAAACTTGAGTAAAAGGTTTTTCAGTTGCGGGATATTCACAGATTCCAACCTTATATCATGCATAGGCATATCTCATCCCTAAGTATAGGTTTACATACATAGGTTGCACACACAGAGAGCGAAGCTAATAACGAAGTGGTGGACCACACATGGTAAGCTAGTCAATACGAGATTCATGGATCGGAGGTCTTTTTGTTTCTTTTGCAGCCATGTCCGGTGTCGTGCGCATCAGCCCATCTTCACCTTGAGAAGGTATCGCAGGCGAACTAGAGAATCGAACGGCCAAGGGGGTTAATAATAATCTCGAGGCATCAGAGAATAAAATAATCGGAAGATAGGGACATACTTTGGCTGACATCGTACACGATGTACTATGAAAGTAAATGGGCGTCGCCATAGGTTCATCAGTCGACATATGGTATGCGAAAAGAACAGAATCCACCGCACCTCGTTGTACTGTAGGTATGCGTTGGCGGCAGCTTGGTCCGATGGAAGACCATATGGCATCTTGACGCCTTTCAGTTTCTCGTTTCCGAGGAGGTCGTGACAGTCCTTCCAGTCAACGGGTTGGGTGCGGCCTATACCCTTGGTGGCACTGTTATCATGCCAATACGACAGTCACATGCAATGAATTGAGGGCAGCAACGATCAAGTCAGTGCTATCCAATGCAAAGGTATGATGATACATGACACGCACAGCTTGTTGTTGGCCTTGCACTCGGCGTCGGCGTTATAGTTGGCGTGAGTGAGTTCGTTGAACGGTGCGACGGCTACCTCCGCGAGGAGCAGCAGGCCAGTGTTTTGCGAGAGGCTGGCGTAGCAGTAGTTGGCACTCTTGGACATCATATCAGCGAAGTACGCGCCCTGAGTGGAGAAAGACATCAAAAGGGGTTAGTGATGGGTCTGAATCTCCCCTTAGACATGAGAGCTAGAATATACTGACCTTGCCGAACATCTACATCGAGAGAACAAAGGAAAGGGTTAGCATCCCGCCAATAACACAATGTAATCATGATCAGAGAAAAGGGTGGGGCAGAGATGGTGGAAGGAGAGAGGACGCACATAACCCGTCACAGGTGCCTCAGGCGGGGCAATCCTCAAGCCCTGCTTCAGAATACCAGCAAAGTTCGTACTACGGCTTCCATGCCACAATAACATGCGCTCCGCATTTTTGCCCACTTCGGACTTGGCCCACTCAGAGCTCTCCCAGCGCTCTTGTTCGCCCTCACGCTCAATCTTGAAAATGTTCTCCACGTTGACCTTGTAGTATGCATGCGTCATGCCGTGCGTGTCCTGCGCATATTTCTCGAGCGCAAGGAATTCGGTCGATGTGCGCTCGAGGGGAACAATGGAGCGAAGTTGGAGGGAGGCAAGATGCGCGTCGATTGGGTGTATGCGTGGGCCAGAACCAGGCGAGGTCTTCTCTGCCAACACTTTGGAAGCGATTTGCTATAGAGCAATAAAATAGCACGGGTTTCAACCATCGAGAGCGGACTACAAAAAAGAAATTGAGCGCACCATGTCTCCCAACGCGTCGAGGATCTCGAGTTCTCTCTTCAACTGCGCTTCCGTATTAATGATCGTTGGGCGATTTCGCCCAAAGGAATGTGGGATGATGCTGTAGTATCATCAGATATACATGGATGGGAAAGCGTGTAACTGGGGCGAACTTACGAGTAGTAGTGGTTCGTCAGGGCCTCACATCCTTTGCCAAAGCCACCCTGTTGCATGGCGACATTGCCGCTGGGATCATTGATCACATCAGCAAGGGTCTATCCGCCAGTTGCGAACGACATAACGTTGAGAATTTGGTATAGGCGATGCATAGCTCAATCAATAAGGCAGACCTTGAGAACTTCAAACCCAGAGAGGATCATGGTCTTCGCCAGCTTGCCAAGAGGAAGCTTATTGGCATCATAGTTCATCTCCGCCAAATGGGCGGTGATAAAGCTGGTGTTGAAGATGAATTGGATGAGAGTCTATTCAGTTGTGGTCCATGCAGGCCAATTAGTTCCGACTGATAAGAGAGAGTGTGTTAGAGAGCACGAACCTGAACCTCTTGGTGAGCGACTACTTTCAGTGGCTCTTCCTCTTCCTCTCCTTCCTGCTTTCCTTTACCCTTCCCATTTGTCTTGTTCTCATCCTTGTTGTCCTCTTCCTCGTCATCATTATAGTCCCTCTCCAGCCAAACGTACTTGCCAGATTTGGGAGTCATTCCCTTGCGTTGTTCCCAGTTCACGCCAGCCTTGGACTTGAACTGTGCCTTGAACGCGCCAATTGCTGCAGCAGGGCCGAAGGGACCCTACGTCGTTGATTCAGAGAGCGAGTGAAAAAAAAATGGCGCGAGTGAGTGGTCAACAGATAGAAAGAAAAGAGACATAAAGGCACCACATACCTTGTCTTGAGACGAACCGCGCTCGCCGACACGGCCCCAGCGAGTGTGGAGGATGATATTGCTACCGGGAGCCTGATTGGCGGGGTACAAAAGTTGGAGGACGTAGAACCTGAACGTGCATCAGTTGTCAATGGAGAAAGACAGGCATCAGCAAACGAGCCTGGCGTACTTGTTATTATTGTTGGCGACATTAGTCTAAAGTATACGAATGGTAGTAGGTTTTGAAATAGAGGAGTGTTGATGTTAGAATTTATGTTGATGTTTCCAGGTCACAGGTTGATTGACCCGAATGCGAAGTGTATTGGGATGTGCCCAGTTGAATAAAAAGACGAACCTGATTGAGCATGGCGTCCCAGACTTCACCTGAGTCTGCATACACTTGCATGTTATGCACATGCTGAGACTCGGGGTCGACGGGCGCAGCGCCACGTTTGAGGACCGTAACCATCTTGGGTGGGGGAGATGCAGCCTTTTTCTTCTCTTCCTCTTCTTCCTCCTTGTCATCAGCAGTAGGAGCAGCATCGGCAGCGGGAGCGTCACCATCAGCCATCTCAGCGTCTTCAGCCTCGGCCTCAGCTTTGGCAGCTTTAGACTTTGTGGATTTGCCATTAGCTTTGGCGGGTGCCTTGGCCTTGCCTTTTCCTTTTGCAGCTGGCTTAGCCTCTTCCTCTTCTTCCGCTGCCGCTGCTTCCTCCTCTTCCTCAGCAGCGGGCTCCTCGTCATCGTCAGCGGCAGCAGCAGCAGCAGCAGCAGCTTTACCCTTCTTGCCTTTCGGCTTGGCAGCGGTGGCAGCCTTGGCTCTCTTTTTCGGCGGAGGTTTGGCAGGCTCTGCCTCCTCTTCCTCGGCAGCGTCTTCTTCAGCATCACCAGTAGCATCGGCATTATTAGGCGAAGGTGAGTGGGCGCGTTTCTTGCCCTTCGTTTTGGGAGCAGGGGCAGATTTCGTCACAGCAGGAGCAGTAGCAGCACTTGCTGACGCGGTACGAGCAGAGCGTCGGGGCGGCGGCGCGTCGCCATCAGCGGTCGTCGCAGCAGCAGCTTTACGAGGCATATTAACAGAACTTTAGACGTTGGAAGAACAAGAGTAGTGCGCGCAACGCGTTGGGATGCAGGTTGAGACACAACACTGGGCGCCGTTTTGAACGATGTTCGCGTTCTCGTGGCGGTGCGGGGCAGTTCAATGAAGAGATTAGACGGATTGAATGGAGGTGGCAGTGGTGCTTCTTGGACGAGTCATTGCCTTTTTGGGCTGTGCATTGACGACTCATTCTTCGTAGCTTCAACCAAGTCAAAAAATCGAGGTGACTCGATGAGCTGCAAGGGCAACATAGAGGCAAATTATGATAAGCAATCCGAAGAGGAGTCACAAAGTGGGTGAGCGCGTATGAAGAAGATGGCCGCCAATCGAAGTGGCTCTTTGTCCTGCTAAGTTCTGAATCTCGGGAGCAGCAGCCTTTGCAAATCAAGCTTCCACTATTCTAGCTAGCTACTCGTTCAGCTCGTTTCCGATTCGAGACTAGGTGCGCACCCTGTTGTGGAATATGCTCGACTCGTCTATCGCTTGTTTAGTTCGATGACAGAATAAGGTTTGCCGTGGTCTCGGCACGTGTACCTGTTTCCGATATTCTAATGACGTTGACTGCGCTTGCTCTGGATGCCGCGGTTCCTGATCGGGATCTGACGGAAGCAACCGTCGATCGTCGGCGACAGGTTCCGGCGGCAAAAAGAAATAAACCAAAAACGGGAGAAGAAAAAAACGATGCAGGATGGGATGCGGCAAGGGTCGATGAGAAAATATGTTTGGAGTGTGTTTGGGAAGATTATTACGCGGGACTGGCGACCGCCCCACTTATGTGGCTGATGTTAATGCCTGCTGATAGAGTGCACCGAAAGGCAGTAACGAGGGCCAATCTAATATCAACTCCAATTACGTAACAAAATCGCTGCGTGAGGTGTTTCTCAAAACAACCGAGAGTGGGTCCGTGTTTCTTATTCTTCGACCTCGACCCGCTACAGGAGAGATCTATAGTGGGCTCCAATATTGCCTACTCGGACGACAACGACCTCGAACCCGAAAGAAATAATTGCCTGATCCGTCTCTGGGGGAATGTCTTCGTTGACAACGGCCCACCTTCATTAGAATTAGACTCGCACTCCACCCCTTGAACAGGAGGTGCCCCGACTTCTCCCACTCGCCAAAAACCAAACACCCTGACATCCGTCAACTTTTCCAACTTTTGTCCACCATCTTTCATCTGCTTCCCTTCCTTTCTCCCGCTGCCTCTCATGGCGTTCAACAACAGGCAATCGGTCGACCAGTCCGTCCACCTTCTTCTTGCTGCTATTGTAAATGACTGGCTGACCATGTATATGCGTTTTGCATGTTTTGTAGGGATCTTCTGGAGCATGTTCGTCTTCTCAAGTCTTTTGAGGATGGCAATGACGGCGTATCGATGTTTGAGCGACTTCCAACGACGACTACAACCAAAATTGTGTCCGAGACGATTCTCACTCCACTGCCGAAACGATCAAAGGCGAGCACACTACCAACAGTCGATGCCGGCACGACCGAGTCTGGTGCGTATTATATATATTCCATTGTCTTAGCACGGATGCCGACGGCTGTGTACAAAACTGATTCTCTTGAATTACGGCCATGCCGATTGCTGCTCGCCTTCTTTTCTGTGTCGTCATCTGCCACCGCTTGCTTCTCTTTTTCTGATCTGTGGCACCAATCACTTTTTTCCCGCTCCCTAGACGACTCTGCTCGCTCGCCCTCTACTCCTGGCCTCAGCCCATCCTCGTCGCGCACCCCCATTAGTCCTTCATTTACGTTCACCGACAGCTCGCTCAAGCCGCCACTCCCTAATCCAATCGTCATACCAGCCGCATTCTCGTCCGGCCAGGTCCCAAATAGTCCGAAATCACCAACATTCCTTGTCAGTCCAAATTCTGGGTCGAGCCAGTCGACAGAGCGAGCTCGTTCCACCAGTCCCAACCCAGCATCTCGGGACCTCCCACCCTCTCCTTCCACACGCTCCCTTCCAATTTCTCCTTCCCCTCGAACCTCATCACTCGTTCCGTCGCAACCCGCGTCACCTTCCTCTATGACTAGAGCAATTGATACGCTGCCGGTAAGTAACCACTCATCTGGGTTCAGGCCACCGTCATGGATATATGCTGACATGGAAAGGGTTCTGATTTCTGTCTAGAATTCTGGCTCCTCCGCACGATCGGTCCCGGCCCCCGATACGAAGCCACGCTCGCGTGGCCTGACGAGTGGCGGTCAGGGAGACGTGCCTGTCTCCGGCCCTGAGACTGCCGTGATTCGTGAAAACATTCTCGAGGGATCCACCACATTAACGCATAATGAAAGTGGTGGCACCACCCCTTCGCACCTTCCCGAAGACAAGATAGACAGGTCCAAGATCGAGCCCTCTCCATCTTTTTCATCGACCTCTATCAATCATCCTCCTACTGCAAGGGGTATATCATCATCCTCACCATCGAATAGCAGCCCACTCGCATCCTCCACTTCCTCCACTGAGGGAAAAGCAACTGGGAGCAACAGCCGAAAACTGAAATCCTCCAAACCCCCTCCCATCTTGCCAAGCCCTCCCCTCCCCATGTCCGTCCTCAACGCCAGCATCACGCTTTCCCCTCCTGGGTCTATCAACAGTCTGGGTGGAACGACCGTCAAATCCGACGCGTCCTCTACGCAACAAGCAGCCGCTGCTGCAGTCGCCAGCACCAAAGCCCAGAACCGACTCTCCGCGTCAAAATCTGCTCAGCAGGCGAAAAAACTGGCATTACAAATCAAAGAGCTGCAATTGCAACAGCAGGATTTGCTACGAGCCGCGAACCTTCCAAACCTCCCTGGGTCGCCCTTCGTTCTCAATGGAGCAGGCAGCTTGTCTGTCCCGCCGAGCCCATCACCTTCGGGCTTGCAGACTCCGACGTATGCCGCGGGGCCACCGCCTGCGAGCCCCCTCCCTCCCATTCCACGCTCTGCTGCTTCCAATGGAGCAGGTTTCCTGACCCCCAACGCAGCAGTAGGGGGGTCTGTGTTCGCACAACAACAGCTCGAGGCAACTCGCCGGCAGTCCCGCGCTCTCGAAGCGGAGCTGAGTCTTGCAGAGCATGAATTGGGGCTTGCTGTTCCCAAGGGAGGAGGCTCCAAGTCGTCCTCGGCACGATCGCGAGGGAGGAGCCCTAGTCCTGCTCCTCGACCATCTATGGACGCCAGAGAGGCAGAGGAGGAGGTTGCGCCTTTGCCCAGCATCCGCGATCGGGAGAAGGAGAAAGATAGGACTGATAAGGATAGTGTGGCGAGTTCATCGAGACGACGCCAGCGTTCTGGCTCTGGATCCGTGAAGCATGTTGAGCCTGCACCTTCCACTCGACCTGCCACTGCGGCTACTACCACTACGACTTCGTCTTCGTCCTCTGCAGCTATTCCCAAGGCTGCGAAGAAAGTCTCGACGGTGCCTTCGGCTGCTATTCCTGCTCCAGTGGCGGCACCAGCATCCAAAGTCCCTCCAGCACCTGCCAGCACTAGTACTACTACTTTGGCAGAACCTCCTCGCTTCGTGATGCGTCCGCCGCCACCGACGAAACAGCTTCCTCCTCCGCCATTGTTTGAGCCAGCTGCAGGGCAGCTTCCTAACCCTCCAGCGGGGCACAGTTCAGAATCGATCTATGCACCAAAGAAGAAAAAATCTGCCTCTTCCACCAATTCTAACCCTAAACGTGGTCAGCTTCGCGTTGTGAATACTGGTCCAGCTCCCATCGCTGTTCCCGGCCCCAGTGCTAGCAAGGGAGCTAGTCGCTCAAAAGGGCGAGCGGTCGAGGTGGAAGAAGATGTGCAGGGCTCGTCAGGCTCAACACACTCTATCAGCGAAGGCGAGAACGTGCTCGAGATAGTAGTGGATGGTGATGGGACCCCAGATGAAGATAGAGACCCTCTGTCTCCTGCTTACTCGTTCGACGAACGATTACGCGCCTTACCCTCTGTGCACAGGCCCTCGTTTGATGTGCCGCGCCCACCTCGCGCCCGTGCAGGAACCAAGTCTTCCTCTTCGTCATCAAAGAAGCGTGCTGGCGCCAGCACTACATCGAAATCCTCCAAGTCCCCCAAAAGTCAGCAAAATCATACTCAGGTGCGCGGTCAGGCGTCGTCCCGCAGCGGAACACGCGACAGTGATCGTGATCGGGAACGCACGGCCAGCACATCAGCAAGAAGCCAAGGGAGTCAAGCCCACACCCGACGATCTCGCCGCTCAGCGCGGTCTCCTAGTCCCTCATCTGATTCTGATGATCAAGAAGTGGAAGAGGATGATGATGATGATGAGGAAGACCCTGACCTCGAGGAAGACGAAGACGCTGAGGAATCCAACCCCTATGGCGGCATGGACGAGCCGACGACCAGGACCGAAACGTCGGGGACAACAGCAACTCGAACGCCCGGGACCAGTATGGATGATGACGAGATGTACGATGACTTGCGGAGCAACGAGCACGTGGCGGTGACTACTGCGCGCATCCTCGACACGCGCCGGATCATCCACGCGCGTCCGCATGTCCGCCCACTCACAACATTTGCGACCTCTTCTGCCGCCGCGGCTGTTGCGCCAAGCCCAGCAGGACCAGGTGTTCCGCCTCCCATTGGGAGCACGATTTCTCCGGGTATGTTTGATCCCAGTACTGCTGCCGCTGATGATACTGCCGCTGGAGCGGGAACCGAAGCGGAAGGCAAGATGCCTGCGAACCTGCCCGACTGGAGCGAAATTGAGCGCGGCGGCCCCACAAGCTTGCCGATCTATCAAATTCAGCGCGACCTAGACTTTTCGATGCGCAAGTTGGTGAACATCCAGGTGTTTGAGCAATGTCAGTATTTGTCCTCCTCTCTTTCGCTGCTGAAGACGCTAACGCTCAACTATGCGCTCCATGACTCTACTCTACAGTATTGGAGGATCCACTCGGTCGGCATCGATTCCGCGACTATCTGGTCAGTTGCGGAGCTCAAACCGCGGAACTGGACATGTGGCTAGACCTGCAGAACCATGCGAAGCTGTATCAGCAATTCCAGGCAAACGCAGATGCCATTTACGGTCCGTTTCTCCCCCTCCATTGCTAGTTGGAGTGAGGCTCCCATGCTGATACTCTATCCTTCTGAAGACATCTACATGGTGCAAGGTAGCCAGCATCGCGTGAAGCTCCCTGGTAACGTTTCCCGAGAGATTGACCAGGTGCTGCGACACAAGAACCTCCCTAAACCGGATGTTGCGTTCCACTCAACCCAACAGTTCTTGCTTGAGCGGCTTTATAATTCCGACTTCCAGGTTTGTCATAATCTCAATTTGCTCCGCGGACACTCGTGCTAACCTAGAGCAATCCTGAACAGAGCTTTGTTAGGCATAAGATTATTGAGCAGGCCGAGGTTAAGCTCGGGAAATCGAATCTTGGTAACACCGATGGGCTGGGGGATTGCTTCTGTCTCACAAACCCTCGACTTCGGGTGCGCTCATGATCGTCACTTCCTTTGCATAGCAAATTCATCAACATTTCTTTCACGTACAGGACCACCCTATCGTGCTCGCGAGCGACGGCTTTACTGCCGTGACGGGGTATTCACGCTCTCAGATCATTGGCAGGAATTGCCGATTTTTGCAGGGGCCTGGAACAGCACCAGAGAGCGTACAGCGTATCCGAGACGGTCTTAATGACGCAGAAGGCTGTAACGAGCTACTCCTGAATTACCGTAAGTTGCAAGAAAACTCTTTGTTCGGACATATAAGACAGGGTGCTGATCGGGATTTTCAGGGAGAGATGGAACTCCATTCTTCTGCGTGAGTTTTTGGAGCAGTTTTCGGCCAATAAGGTTGCCCACTGATCACCCCATATGTTTTTGTAGCTTCTATGCATCATCCCTCTCCGGGACGCAACTGGGCAACTGATATATTTCATTGGCGGGCAGACAAACGTGACGAGCGTATTCACTGAAAAGTATGCCCTTCCGCTTGGTGTTATACTTACGGCGACAAACTGATGTAATAATTCCGATTTGCAGCAAAAACCTCAGTTTCTTGATAACCGGTGGCGACAGCACTGTTGAGCGAATCAGATCTGACTCGACAGCCCAGCCCAACGTATCACCGTAAGCTTTACTCAATACCTTAGACCATCAAATTTGTAGGATTCTCACAATGTTTATACAGTGCTATGCAAGAATACCAGCGAGGTATGCTCGCTTCCAAGACAAATAAGGAGGCCTCTGGCTCTATACGCTCTGCTGGCTCCATTCACCATGCAGCCGGTTCACTCGGATACGCGAACCCATCAGCGGCCTTCTCAGACCCATACCTGTCACTGTCAAGGGACTTCGGTGCAATGCCTCCTACTGGTATCAATGCTCTCGGTACCTCCGCGCGAGCTGGTGTCGCTAGTCTCGGAGGAACACTCGGGAAGCTGTTCAAGAAGCCGAGCGTCGACGCCAGTCTAGCACTGGCAGCACCCTCCCTTTCTGGTGGGGCAGCCGGTACGGCACCTGTGGCGGCGATGCCATCATCTCAACTCCTTGGTGGCGCCGAATCATTGCTGGGTATGGTACCCGGATTGCTAGGAGATCAGATGAGCTTGTTCAAGGACCTGTACTCCAAACTGGTCGTTATTAAGAAAGCAAAGCGCGAAAGTATGTGCTTACTCTTTCGTGGCTGTAGTGTGATACTAACATCTCGTTCTCTGCTTGTGATCTACAGTCATTTTTGTTACGAGGGATCTACTTCTCCATCTCGGCCTACCAGCATCCAGCCCCAAGGAGCTGTACTCTTCACCCCTCATCCACTCCGATCTGCTCGATTGTATCTCATCCGCGGACAAGAACTCGACGAAAACAGTTCGTAATCGCATTAAGAACGCTATTAGGGACGATGAGGCAATTTCGGAGGTCGTTTCGCTCAAACTCTCTGGCGGATGGGGCTTGTTCTCTGTACGTCTAACTGGATTTCGACCACTAATTGCAATTCTTCTGACCTGCTGTGTATTTCTATTTTTCTTAGGGTCGTACTGAACACAATTTACGGACTGGTTCTCTACATCTCACTCCACTAAAGGAGCGAGATGGGCTTTGTGTCGCCTACGTCGGCGTCTTTGGCTGGACCAAGTCGCGGGGCTCGTAACGTCCACAGCTAGCTCGCGATCTTCATGTTTGCCTTCTTATCTGCCTCGATATCCCGTTCCTTATTGCTCTCCTTTACCCCAATTTTTCTTCTCGATATCTGGACCCTTGAGTTTCACCTCTTAGCTCCGCGACATTCCCACTTTGTCACTCACGATCATTGCTTTCTGTTTCCTGGTTGCTTGCGACTCTGCATATATTAATATTTAGTCCTCGATATTTACTTCCTTTCGAATTATTGGTTGTCATCGTTCTCTCGAGTCAGGGTCGCCGGAATCTGCTCATATCTTGTATCGTTGTCTAATCGGGTCCCTTCTTGTGGTTTTCCCTTTTCTTGTATATTGGACCTGGAAAATGATATTTCATACTACGCAAATACGTAGCTAAGGACTACAAGGGCGCTACCGCTGGTGCGGGAGAAATCGTTCTCTTTACCGGACACATGACTATGTCCTGGTGGGATCTACCAGCATTTGATCCCTAAGCTCATTTATGTGAAAGACACGACCCCTCTGAGCTACGCGAACAACTGCTTGGTATTGAGCTATCTCGTCTAAGTCATTCATCGGCCATACTTGTCGACAATGCCGCACGATAACCAATGCAAGATGGGGACAGGGGAGACAATAAATGGCCATGCTGGAGATATAAAATGCAAATCTCTGACATGAGTCTTGCAGGGGGGACGTGCTGGGGAGATGGGCAGGGTCATCAATTGAGATGATGGCCTATGTCTTCGCGCAAAACGCGGCAACTACTACTAATCGGTTTGTGCTGATGATTTGAGTAGATATTCATACAAATCGTGGGCGTGTTCGGCCGACATGGCGGTCCTCGAGTGATGAAGAACACCACAGGCTTTGTACTATGATGGAAAAGGATCGGCACGATGAGCTTGCGAGCCAAAATTGAACAACCGCCTGAGCATACCTCTTAAACAAACTTTTCATAGTGATCTCCTGAAAACCACTCTACCCTAGGTATCGCGTGCATGTACTCGCTGAGAGCAATCAGCTCAGGAAGTGACCACTCCCATTCGCCCCGAACTTTAACGGGGTGGGAAGGAAAGATAAGATGGGGTGGGAGGAGACCTTGCGTCGGCTGACCTTTGCGCGAGCAGATGATAGATCGAGAATTAATTCTGCTTCAACATGCCGGATAATGTAGCACAACTCACCATTGTGTGTTCTGAAGGTTCGAGTCGATTATAACTAGAACGGGCCCAGTAACAAGGATGTAGTAAGTGAGACAACGGCCAACAGGGTTACTCCGAACGGCCTTTCTATCTGAGTCAGGAGTCACCACATCCCGGGTGAGTTGGTGGCATTATTGACTTCATTTACCTGCCGTCTCGCAATGATACACGAGCTCTCTTGATCAATGAGATACGTACGCTAAAAATCAAAACATGATACAAATCTCTACCTGAGGGCGCTACCCTAGGTTGTTTCAGGCGATATTGCATTGGAGACCTGGAGACCTGGTGTGGGCTACGGGCAAAAGCATTACATTACACTGAGACAGTTTCACTTAGACAGATCGGGTATCAATAGCAAGCAAGCGTGTTCGTAGGTTTGGAGGACGAAACAAAAAAGACTGGTAATAACCTTCGTGCGAGAGCGAGAGCAGGCTCCGTCATCGTCTCCGTCCGATGAATATTTGATATATCAGAGCGGCTCACTCATAGCACAGAGTGCCTATGTAGACAGGTTATCAACTAATGGGGAGAGAAAGTTCTCTAGACGACACCAATGACCACCATTGCCCTCACGCTTGTTAGCTCTCGTAGCCATTGCTGAACCGCAGCGAGTTCCGTCGCGCGCAGGGTGGATTGTTTCTGCTGCTCTGAGCTCCCCGCGCCGATGACTGTACTCGAGCGAGCTCTTGTAGCAGTAGTGGGCGCAGAGGACGACGTCGCAAATGCAGGCATCTGTGTTTCGCTTGGGATCTCTACGCAAGCGCTCGATCGCCACCCCCATGACCCGTCAATCGCAAAGTCGTCTGGGACACTACGGAAGACGGTCATGCTCGTGCCGCTCGCGCTTGGACAAGCGATACTGAAGTAGGCGCGTACGCTCGTACGAGGATCACGGTACCCTTGGTTGGCGAGAGAGTACCCATGGCCGTGACCCGGCCCATAGGCAGGGTGAATGGAATGGAATGACGGATGATGTGCCGAGGGAGGGGAGGAGGAGCGATAGTAGGTCGTGTATGTGGTTGAGATACCCACAGAGGCCGAGGGATTTGTAGTGGTGGACAAACGACGAGGCATGGGTGGCGAGCCGACTCTTGGAGCTCCGGGGAGCTGGGCAAGGCCGGATGACGGAGTAGGGGGAGAAGAAGAAACGGCGCCTGTAAAGTGGCTCACGCGCGTCGAGATCTGCATTGGAATAGGCCCTGTTGAGCTTCCAAGAATACTTCCCGCCTCGTGAGGCGCGCTCGCCCGAGGAGTGAATATTAAACTTTGAGAGTGTTGGAGACTTGGTGTACGTGCAGGGCCTATACTGAGGGATGGCGGAACGGGCGGCAGCGATGGGGTGGGCACTGGATCTACCATGCTTTGTCGATGGAGATAAAGCCCGAGTTGTAAGCCTTTCTTCCTGACCACCTGAACATAGACGTTGAAGAGACTTCCAGCATAGGGGATAGTGACACTGTACAGCCGAGCCTTCTCTTTCAGAGTTTGTGCGCCCCACCATTCGGCAGAGAACCTAAGCAGCCAAAGAGGTAAGTTTGAGTCATCCGAAGATCAGTATAGAGGGTTTACTAGCCTGAATGGCTCAAACTCTGTCCAACGCATTTGCCCAGAAGGGTCACTTGCAACAACTGCTTGTGCCGACTTCCTCGACATCCCCAAGCCGAAAAACTCGTTCTCCCCAGCAGGCGTCCTAAATCGCACCGCAGGTTTACTCTCTCCTCCATTTACCTCAGACCCGGCAGTTCCAGGTCGCGCTCCGGCACTGGAGCCAGACGGCAACACAGAAGGTAAGCCATTTATCGTCCCTGCAAACAAGGGCGAGTTGGAGTAATCTGGAGGTGTGACGTCCGCTGTCAAGTCTCCAATGGCAGCGGCGGAGATCGACCCTGGGCCTGCGGCGGGCGCGATAGTGGGTGGTGACGAGAGATAATCCCCATACCTCGCGCTTCCGTCAGCGAGAACAGGGAAATAGGTCTTTCGTGCGGCACGAGCCGCGCGCAAGGGGTCCTGATCGTCGAGCGAGGCTTTAATCTCAGCAGTCGTGTACGTAAGGCCGAGCTCGCGTGGTTGAGAAGCGGTTGAGGCTGCAGAGGATGAAGGACCGCTGGCGCCTGGCGTCGTGGGCGAGAGCGCGGGGGTATTGCCGCTGGTGCTTACGCCCGGGCCGAGAGTAACGCTGGATGCATTCGAGAGATTACCAAGACCACCACTGCCTGGCCGTGCTGATGTGATAGCATTCTTGAATACGGAGTGTGCCCAGTGAGCCAAGGTCAACACCTCATTCGGCACAAATCCTTCAACCTCCAGCTCTCTGAGGTCAGAGAAGGACATATGTGTGTAGTAGATACCTGTTCTGAATAGCTCGTCCCATTCCTGGGTTTCACGTACGGTGGCGCGAGCAGCTGCTTTTGCAGCAAATGTAGAAGAATGTGCCTGCATACCAGATGCACGTTGGCTACCGCCGCCAGGGACATACCCTGCCTCCTTCATCGCTTGTCGGAGACGATAAACGCGAACCGAGAATCGGTATCGCTCCATTTCATCAGGGATAAAGAATGCATCACTTGAGATGGTGCCTCGAATCCATCTTGGGGAGAGGCCCCCCACTCCCCATATACAGAGATCACTTCGCTGTCTTGAGACGGTGATTGAAGGAGTTGAGGTAGCGGGGCCTTTGCCTTTGTTAGGGGAAGGAGACGAAGACGGCAGCGAGGAGAGTATCGGAAGAGCACTGAGCACTTGAGCTGTCGGAGTAGAGAGAGGATCAAACGAGTCAGATGTTGTTGTTAGTGGAGTGAGGGGGAAGCGTGGAAGTGATGTTGTCGAAGGGGATGAAAATGAAGAAAGAGGAGAGCGGGGTTGAGATGACTGGTGGCTTGTCGAGGGATGCCTCTTCCTCATTTCCTCTTCAATTTTCGCCTTGCGAAGTGCAAAGACCGCTTCCTCGTACTCCAGGACATCTCGACTCCAGCGGCTTAGCCAGCAAGCGCAAGCCTCTCCGATTTGGTTCCCAACTGCGCCATAAAAGTAGTTTGCGCCGAGATCTTCTTCATCTTCGTCATCATCTTCGTCCAGATCGGAGACGCTGTCCCTGTGGCGCAAATCATCTTCATCGGGTGGGGTGTTTGTCGGATCATCCTCGTCTGACGAGTTGCCCTGAGACTTCTCAATCACCTCGAAATCTTGATCCTTCGGCAAACTAGCACTTGCTGAAGTGCCAGGGAGAGAGGGATAGTCGATCCCATTGGGGTTCAGCACCGCAGCTGCGGTGGGACGAGAAGGAGTGTGACGCGAGCGGATAGAGACTGTTGCTGTTAAACGCGACGCAACACTCCGGTGCGATCGCACAGAGGGCGCACGAGATGGAGCTGCCGAGCGCAAGGTAGCAGGTGGCGCGGCGCTGGCAAGCGGTGTCTCGGGCCGCCTGTCTACATCATCCTCCACAGAGACATCCTGAGCCACGTGCTCAAGGCCCTTGGCAGACAATATGTCATCGTTCAGCGCAGCATTTCCCGCAGTGGAGTATGCGCTCTCGGCATCGTCAAATTCACGATCCGCATCGAGCCCTATACCTTTGCCAAGCGCAAAGTTCAGGTATCGTGTGACTGTCCAAGGACCAATCGAGAGCATGATGAGCCCAAGTGCTTCGGAGGCCACAGAAGGCATTCCAAGGTATGTAGCGGTAGCAAGTAAGGAGAGCAGAAATCTGGGGGTCGCTGGATGCTGGTCCGATGGCACTTTGCTTGATGAGGATGATGCCGATGCGGACGGGAAGAGCGATGATGGAGGAAGTGGGAAGCTTCGTGTCAAGGGATGTACGACAGTTGAATGAAGGTCATCTGCCAGGTATAGGGCTGGCCCACCGCCATAGAGCCTAGCAAGACACAGTTCGAAGGCTGGGTGGACAAGGGCGCGTGTGGGTGTCGGGGAACGCGTCGGGGTCGGCGATGTCATACAACACATGTCATGTCATCGGCACTATTAGTCTCGCCAAAAACACATCAAATAACGCGAGGCTCACCAGCACGAGTGATATTTGGGTCGTCAAATCGCAGTCGGACATCTAGTTCGGCATAGGAGTAGCCACGCCTTCGGCCACCGTCAGCCGCTTGGGATGAGCCACCCTTGGGTGAACTCGATTGGGTTTCCGAGAAGCCTGAGGTAAAAAGGCTTTTGAAGTATCCTGCCTGGATTAGGATCACCCTGTGGGACTCGTAGGAAGCAGTCCATCGTTGCTGGTGGTGTGGGTGTTGGTTGCTGGTCCCTACACAGACGAGGCTGATGTCGCACGTCTCGTGGTGTAGGAACGCATCGTAGAGGTGGGCCTGAATACTCGATCCTAAGGACGTAGAGGGCGAGATCACCATCCTCTCAGAGGTCGTGGTTCAGATTAGGGGACAAGGCAGGCACATTACAAGGCCAGCCTGGGCTTGTTCAAAATCTCGAGATGAACCCACTTTTGTCACAGCGACTGAGTCACCACACTCTCAGTGTATATTGCCATTCAATCAGACCTTCTAAACTGTAGATCTGGAAGCCTAGCCACCTTCGGCCCATCTTGGGTATCAGGAAGAGTATGCTATCTAGCTTGTCTTTCTACCACTGAGGACCAACACTGAAAGAAAAGGAGGACAATCGTACGGCACACTATATAGTGTCTTGAATGTACATATAGTATACGCTTGAATTATAGTCATACGGCAGATCTTGCGAATCAGCCTGTGCCGTATAAGAAAAGGAGGGGAACCTCCATGCGGAAGTCTGCGAGCAGCCGAGCTGGCTGCAAAGTCAATGCCATCCAAACAAAGTGTTAAGGGGCTAGCGATTATCTTCCTCTCCACAGACCCGGAGGGACTCGGGATCTCACATGCTGATCTCAGTCGCCTATGAGCATAAAATGCTCAACGGGCTCCCTGGGATATCGATCGATTGAGGCCCTGAACCAAAGGGGGCGGAGGGTCCGAGATCAATCCGAATTTTTGTTGTTGCTGCGCAGGCTGCGATATACTTTTCTCCCGATGCCAAGCATCAAAATCCACATGACCACTGCTTGCCTAGGCGAAATACATCAAGGAGGTATGCATATATATGCGGGGAGAAAGTGAGAATGGGTACATTGACGCTCATTGTAGTTGGGTAAGCGCATGTAGTCCAAAGTAAGTGTGGGGAGTACTCCGCCGCATGGGGACATGAAGGGAGAATGATCTACCGCAAGTCCGAGGACCGCGAAAGAAAGTCTGATATTGAATGCCAAAGGCACTTAGCGAGGCGCAAATAGAGAATAGTACTGGTGGCGGTGACATGACCGTGGGTCATTGAATTCCGCCATAATGGGTTCGTTTGCGGCTCTGCAGAGAGGCCCAGGCCCATACGGCAACAATCTGTGTCAGAATTATTACCTTACAACCAATGAGGGTCAAGCGCACTAGCCGTCTGCACAAAAAGGCATCAGAACGGGGTAGGATATGTCAAGGCGAGAGGGATCGAGGGCAGGACAAAGCGATCTATTGCGGGGAATATGGCCTAGATGTCATTTAGGGTTTTTCCGTGAGGATGATCTTAACGAGAGGATGTTAGTTTCAGCGGAGAAGAAGCAGGCCGCGACGGCGGTGGCCGTCATCGGGACCAATTGCCTCTTACCAACCTGAGACACTCTTGCTGGGAAACGTTTCATATCAACCACAGGTTGTCCACTCAGCTCCCAATGGTGAGGTTTTGCTCCTTGGTTACTTGGTCTTGAGTATCGCTCATAAATAACACGCCTCGTTGAACTATGAATGGCCTCGGAAAACCTTAGCCACTACCAGGGTTCCTTCGACCAGATCAAGTCTTCCCAGAGTACCCCGCCGCCGTCGGCGGTGAATGGCGCTGGTGTCTTTCTGAACTAATCGCTCTCCATGATTACATGGAAGCAATACCTCAGGAGCAGTGGGGCGGACTCAAGCACTACGAGGACTTCGTCAAACTGGTATGCCCAAGGATTCACTTGAGAGTCGACGACAAGCCCCTAATGACGGCTGTTATTGTAGTACAAATCACGTCGCCAAATTCATCATTCCCGTACCGCTTTGTCGGCCAAAAAAGCACACTGGGAGTATGAATATGTTCTCAAAGGGTCATCATAAGAAACTTGAGGTTACTAGAGAGGTGTGTGCTTGGAGATCCGTGGAAAAAAGGCATAAAAGAGAACGGTTTTTCCTCATGCTATTTCATCTAACCTAGGCGAATCCATGGTAGTACCATACGCTGGTGTGCCCATGTCACCTGTTCGAGCTCACCCTTACCTCACAACGATTGTGACCCCGACTTGCTTCTATATTATCTCACTTTCTCTATCGCATTTAACTTGTATACATGGCTAAACGGCCTCTGAATTCAGCTCTTTACAACCTTCGAATGTGCATATACATGATTCTGCTTGATAGGCCCTCAACGCCTCAAGCTCCGCTGGTCTGATGTACAATGGATAGAATATATCGAGGAAGATGTTTCCATAACTTCATCCTTCTAGCGGTTGGGTCTTACCCTTCAATCTTTGGCGAGTGGAGCGGCGGGGGCTGCCGGCGGTATCCTCAGATGGCAAGTGAAGCTGAGCTTCAGAGTCTACATCCTCGACCTTGACTTCCGCATCGGGCGACTCTTTCTTCTCCTCTTTCTTCGCTTTGGGCACTCGGCCAGTTAGGACATCAATATAGTCGTGTCGATATCTGATGAACTCCATCAGCCAGCACTCGATGCGCTAAGATTTAGATTCGGTGCTGTACTGGTGAGAAAGATGAATACACGAGTTTGGCAGGGCTTCCGCTCACCACAACTTCTTCCCCCATAGCTGCATCGAATTTTGCAAATTCTGGATCCCTACGACCAGAACCTGGAGCAACGACGGCGTCTGAAGAATGGACTAGATCAAGCCAACGCTGTACTTTCTTGGCCATACCAAACCACTCTGCTTTTGTCTGTAGAACTTTCAGGAACCTGTTCAATGAATACGAAACCGACATACGCTATATGGCAAGGTTTTCCACTCAGCACCAGACAGTGGCTCAAACCTGCGAGCACGATATTGACCCATATACCGCCAGTTGTTGGGAGAGGCAAACGAGAAGAGCGTCATCCCATTTCCAGAGTTGGGCATAGTCCTTGGCCCATCTCCGGGAAGCCGCGGACCGAAGAACATGAGTCCATGTTCCCCGACAACCCGGGGAGCCCAGGAATTCCATTTGAAGTTATAGAACAAGCTAAATTCGTTTTCAAGATATGGGGTCTTGTCCCGTCCCGGCCGAACAAACATTCCTTGGGGCGGACCATGGAAGATATTGCTGTAGCGGATTCGGCTGACAGTGTCTGCAGGATCCACAGAACCGATGATGGGCGGAGGGGGCGGAACATTGCGCATCCGCTGTGCAACATTGGGGCGAAACTCTCCCCAAGAATATTCGGCAGCCTACAAATTATTAACAATCTGTCTGTTCTTTGTGTGAGCAACAAACCTTGGATTCATTCTTCACACCGCGTTTTGGCTTGATGTCTCTCGACTTGGGGAAGTTTTCTCGACATGTTTGGAACTCAAGCACCCAAGAATGAAGTTGCTACCGAAGCAAGAATTGAGGTTGAGTACAAAGACAGTGGAGGGTCTGCTGTGATAAAACTCTCACCGGGGCTGCTTCCTCGCCCATGGTAGCATTGAATCCTCCCCAACTTACGGGAGTATCGTCGGCATAATCGAGATACGCCCGGACATCTTGCATCCATGGCCCCTCCTCGAGTGCAATGTTATACCACCGCTCCCTGGTCTAGAAGCTAGTCAGTAAAATCATAGGTTTATCCCAGCTCAGGTGACACTCACGGCTAACGGAAGTTGTTTCCACTCGTCGGAGGAGAGAAGATTGCGTGAGTAGGGTTTATAGTGCCCGACATATCTATAAACCCCTCCTCTCTCCCCCTCGAAGACAGCAATGGAAGGCGATGAAGTAGAACATGGTATCGGCTTGGGTCTTGGGCCGTGTCCAGAAGTACCCCATGAGAACCCCAACGAGGGCCAAGGGGCTGCTGAGTGTGGTCCATGAGAAGAACACACTCCTTATTAGTTCCAGTGTGGACCGCAAACTGATATTGCTGCCATCTCAACACGGAAGACATGGAATCATCAACTTCAAAAATATCCCCGAGCTCTCCCTCCGTCCAAGCCTTAACATTTGCGTTCCCTCGTGCTGAGGTACTATCGGAGATGCCTGGAAGAAGTGATGTACGTCGAGAAAATACCTGGCGAAGCCCATTATTGAGAGCAGTCTTGTAGAATCATGGCATAAATTATGTATGAGTTTAAAGAATAAGATGCCGTGATTACTTACCCTAGAAGTGCTTGGATGATCGCGGCGATCACAGGCCCGGAGCTGGGATTCCGGGTCCACTGGCTCAATCTTGACATGCTAATAAACAGGCAAAATCAGCATGATAAAGATCGGTGATAATAAACGGATGCTGATATGAGGTCGCGCGGACCTTTCGACCACGAGGTGAGTCCGAAGCGTGCCCAGTGTCCCCAATCTGCCGCTTCCTCCTAGAAGTCGAGGCCATATATAGCTTCTGGGAGAGGAGATGACCACTGAAAGTTTCAGAACTTCGATAGTTTTTGAGATATTCCCTTGAATTCTGGTAGTGGACTTAGTGTGAGAAGACTATAGGGTACATGTCTGTACTAACACTCCACAACAGCCTGAATTCGATAACAGGTCAGGGTCTGATCTTCTGCAATGGCGCAGCCATACTTGCACCAAACCAAGCGGGTAATATCTAGGAGACTCAAGCTAGGCCATTCGGCAAAGTTTGCTTATTGTCTCTCAATATGTCTTTTTCCGAGCCTTCTGGCTTCCAACGCCACATGAAAGGAAATTACCAGTCGGGCATGAGGTGTCTCCAAAGGTGTTTGAAGTACAGTGTACATTGTACAAGATACACACGTGAGCATTTGTTGCCGGGTTCATCCTTCTAGCGCCCAGCCCTTGCCTTTCAATCTCTGTCGAGTAGACCGGCGAGGGCTGTCCGGAATGATATCAGATGGAAGGTGAAGCTCAACTTCAAAATCTACATCCTCAACCTTGACTTCCGGATCGGCTGATTCTTTCTTCTCCTCTTTCTTCCCTTTAGGTACTCGGCCGGTAAGAGCATCAATATAGTCGTGTCGGTATCTGATGAATTCCATCAACCAGCAGTCGATGCGCTAGGATTTGGGTTTGATGCTGTATTGTTAACAAAGGGGTGCGCGCAACACTGTCGGAAGTTCTGCTCACCACAACCTCTTCACCCATAGCTGCCTCGAATTTTCGGAATTCTGGGTCGCTATGGTTGGAACCAGGAGCACCAACGGCATCTGAATCATCAACCAAGTCGCGCCAACGCTTGTTGTTTTGGGCCTCACGGAACCACTCCACCTTTGTCTAAACATAACGGCGGTCAACTGACATCTCAAAAGATATGGGAACAGCGTACCTTGTATGGCAAATGTTTCCATTCGGCACCCGATAGCGGCTCAAATCTCCGACCACGATATTGGCCCATGTATCGCCAGTTGTTGCGGGAGACAAACGAGAAAAGTGTAAGGCCATTCCCGGGATTGGGTATCGCTACTGGCCCACTGCCGGGAAACCGCGCGTAGAAGAACACGAGTCCGTGTTCTCCAATGAGCCGGGGAGCCCAGGAGTTCCATTGGAAGTCATAGAACATGCTGTCTTCATTTTCAAGATATGGAATCTTGTTCCTTCCTGGCCTAATAATCATCCCTTGAGGCGAGCCATGGAAGATGCTGCTGATGTGGAGTCGGCTAAACGTGAGGGTAGGATCAACAGAGCCGATGACCGGTGGAGGTGGCGGTACATCGCGAAACCGTTGTGCCACTACGGGGCGGAAAGCTCGCAAAGAATACTCGGCAGCCTACACATCATTAACAGTCTGTCTGTTCCGCGCATAAGCAACAGACCTTGGATTCTTTCTTGATACCACGTTTGGGCTTGACATCTCTCGAACCTGGGAAGTTTTCTCGGCATGTTTGGAATTCAAGCACCCAAGAACGAAGCTGCTGCGGGAGGAAGAATTGAGAGTAAACAAAAACACGACAAGAGAATCTTTACAAGAAAATTCTCACTGGAGCCGCTTCCTCGCTCATGGCAGCATTAAATTCTCCCCAGCTCACAGGAGTGTCATCAGCATGATCAAGATACGTTCGAATGACTTGCATCCACTCCTCCTCCCCTAGCGCGATGTCGTACCACCGTTCCCTGGTCTAGAAGCCAGATGGTGTCAGTAGAATAATTGATATATGGCGGCTCAGGTGACACTTGCGTCTAACGGAAGTTGTTTCCACTCGTCGGAGGAGAGGAGATCGCTTGAGTAAGGTTTGTAGTGCCCAATGTATTTGTACACCCCTCCTCTCTCCCCTTCAAAGACGGCAACAGAGGGTGAGGAAGCAAGTAGAATATGATATCGGCTTGGATCTTGAGTCGTGTCAAGAAGTACCCCATGAGAACCCCAACGAGGGCCAAGGGGCTGCTGAGTGTAGTTGACCAGAAGAACACACTCCTTATTAGTTCCGACGTTGACCACAAACTGATATTGCTGCCAGCTCAAAATTGAAGACATAGGGTCATCAACTTCAAAAATATCCCCGAGCTCTCCCTCCGTCCAAGCCTTAACATTTGCGCTATTTCTCGGTCGTGCTGAAGCGCTCGCTGACGAGATGGTCGGAAGAAACGATGTTCGTCGAGATAATGCTTGGCGAAGCCCAACATCAAGACCAATCTTACAGAAGGGCAGTAGCCATTAGGCATGAAGTTGAGGAGAATATGAGACGGAGATTACTTACCCTGGAAGATCTTGGGTGATCGCGGCGATCAGAGGCCCGGAGCTCAGACTCCGGGTCCACTGGCTCCGTCTTGACATACTAATAAACAGCAACAAGTAATCTGATAAAGATCGATGCTAATAGATGGATGTTAATATGAGGCCGCGCGGACCTTTCGACCACGAGGCGAGTCTGAAGCGTGTCCGGTATCCTCAATCTGCCTCTTTCTCCTGGAAGTTGGGGCCATTTGGAGATTCTCTGAAGAGACAAATGATAGTAGGGGACTTCAAAGATTCGCTTGTCTCAGTATGTGTCCTCAAATTAGGTACTGGGCCAGGTGTGAGAAGGCTGCAGGGTAAACGTCTGTGCTAACACTCCACAACAATCTGAATTCGATACAAGCTCAGGGTCTAGTCTTCTCCGATGTGAGGTCGTGGTGATGCCAAATTTGGCGGATAATATGTAAGATGCTCGAAGTAGGCGATTTGGTTGGAAGGCGACGTTCGTCAACTCTTGAGGTGTCGTGTTCTGCTTCCAGCTTCGAGTGAAAGAAAGTCTCCAATAGGGTATCCGGAGGTGTCTCCAAGGGTGTTCCAAGGGCATTGAATCATAATAACACTATGTACGAAAACAACGTGTTCAGGCTGGATGGACCAATACTCCTGAGGGATAGCACCACAAATTCCGAGATCATTCGAGTTTCTGTTGCGTGGGCTTGTCGTAGACAGTCCTACCAACGCCGAGGAGCCAAAAGACCCTACGCGAATTCAAGTCAGTTGGGACATATCAGAAAGGGGAGGGAAGGGGCGAAGGTAACTGGCAGGATAGACGAGCAGCAAATGACGGGATGGCATTGCTTCACCAATATATGAAGTTTGAAGCACCAACCACAAATTTGTGGCCCGCGAACTCGCGACACGGTCTTGGAAAATGATGTGACACTTACCGAGCGACGAAGAGGGCAAAAGTGGCGGTGATATTGCCATGGGTCATTGGGTTCCACAAGAGCGGATTTCGCAATTCTTCGGGAAGGCAAATCCACGTAGCACCGACACTAAACAAGGAGATATGGTTCAGCTCGCGAACTTTGTGTGCCACACACTTTCTGGTATGTAAGAGGGCGCATGTGCAGGCCACTGAAGTGAACTTACTGAGAAATCTATGAGAAAAGGAGATGGTTTCGTCAGGGGGATGGAGATAGGGTGAGTACTAGCGAGAAATCTTACATCGCAGATAGCAAGAGAAATGATATATGCTTTCACAATCTTCTCCTGGGCCCTCAATTGGTCCTTCGCGCCCAGATGATCGCGAGCAGCACGGAGGATGAGATTACCCAACAAGGCAAGAAGGAGGTAGCCTGCATTAGGATATGGCTTTTCAGCATCACCTCGTTGAAGATCTCGCATGGTTGTACCGAAGATACTCGATGCAGAATATTAGAGAGGTGCTCACAATTCACTAGCTGCCAAATGGCCATGGTTTCCCTCGCTTGGATCATTGATGGTGGAGGCGCCGTGGAAGGAACAAGTTGATGATGGAACCATGCTGTTCCAGGGAAGACCCATGCAGACAGAACGGGCATGAATGTTAGGTTCGGTTCGAAGTACTACGGTCGTTCAACCAAGGCGAACGCAGGGGCACGCGTCGAAATCAGTATTCAAGGTATCTTGTGCACCGAGATGCTAAGCTGGGTACCCTAGGCAGGCCACCTCAGACGTGTTTCTGATCGGTGACGCGACTTACGAGGAAGATGAACTGGTACACATGTGGGAGTGCAGGAAACGAGGATGACGGCATGTTGTGATCCTACACGAGAGCGAGACGCGGTAGAGAATTATGAGTTTCGTGAGACGGAGCAGCAGTAAAGCTCTTAGGTGGACGTTGGCTTTAAGGAGGAGAGGAAACGAGGCGAGGTCAAGCGCGACGTGACCTCGGGCCCGAACCCGCGGCTTGGGACTGTACTGTGGCGATGACAACCATGACGTTTCTCAAGCACGATCTTCCCTGGTCCCCTGCTCCATTTCTTTCGCAAATCGACATGTGCAACATCCCTTGAACTGCGAGCGTCACCTAAAGTCGAGCTCTCATGTTTCAGCATTATCTCATTCAAAGGCAGCGCAGTGTCATATCTGCTCCAATAGCTTTCCTGAGGAGCATAATGAGAACCACGATCTAGACCTTCCACCACATGGTCTAAGAATTGCCCCTTGTGCTTCGCAAACCCCAGGTTGCTCTCTGATATTAGGGTTGTTCACTTGGACTTGGACGAGTGAATAAGATAGCGTTTCTGGGCCTCACCTCCCATTGATCATGAATCGCAAAAGAAATGGTCAATCGCTAGGCATCTGTCTGGTAGTGCTCGGCGAAAACCGCTGTAGGGGGATCACCGGTACTAAGAGGATATCAGGACAACTTCCTAAATCATGCGGCTAGACTCCGCCCCTACATAACATTTGATACCTTGTGAGACCATGCAAGCGTATTGCCGCGCCAAGGGAAGCGGCACCGTCTAAATATTTATGCGGCGCAGTCAGGCATACAAGCAAGATGAATGGGGATCTGAGTGTCGGTGAGGGTAATACCGAACGGATGGATGGACCTGATGGAACCCTCGTTCATGCGAGCGAGCAGTATCGCATTGATACTGGCACGCTTGCCCGAGGTTATGGCGACTCCAAGGTCTAGACCGCGGTCAAGTATCTGTCTGATTGGTGCACCCAACAGTCCCAATAGCACTATGCCAATCCCGTACAAGTCCACCATCGTTGGAAAGTTAGGAAGGAAGGTCAGGTTCAATGAAATGGGGGATTTTCATTCACCTAGCCGTCGAATTTTAGCTTACTGGCAATCAAGGAGTATGGGCCGTGCCCAATAAGATGGCATTTCGCGAAAACAAAGCCGTAAATTTATTCACATAATTGGACCACAACAGCTTGTCCGGACGACGGGACAACACGGATGGAAGGAAGTCGTTCTATCCGGGCACTACGTTCGAAAACGTGGAAAACTTCCCATATATGGCCGAGCAAAGTTCGCATGATATGTGTTTCATGCGTCAAGTGGGGGGTTCTCCGAGTAATAGTGAGATCGAGCGAGCACAGTGAATTCATTTCAAAGCATCTTCACGTTCTATGACAGATCGATCGAGCTTAATCAGAATGGTGGTCCGCTGAGGGAATGCATCCGTCGGTACAGAATGGGCCGTCACTCGTGCCGGCTAACAATACTAATTGTCAGATGCAACAGTCTCGAAAGTTGGGACCACAGACTCACGAAACCTAACCCGTCCAGAACTGCTTCAACAATCCCAGCAGTGATGGCGGAGCAGTTGAGTTGGCTCATCTCCTTTGGTATCGAGATGTATTTGGTGATGATGGGGTCATTGTCTATGATCATGTCTGTTGTCCATGCTGATTAGCCACAGGGTATTGAGTTGGCGAGACAAATGGTACTCACATTCATCATCCTTTTCAACACTCTTTTCGACTGCGTCGGCAGGTTTGCCGAAGACAGCCTTCCATACTTGGGTGTGGACGAAGAGCAAGGTGTCTCGCAACCGTATCTCGCGCTTTGGAGCTTTGGAGGACCCTTCGTTCCTCCACGCAAGGAGCTCCGCTACCCGCATACCAACACGGTAGCCGATCGTGTTGAGCCTATCGAATGAATTTAATTAGTTAAAAATTATCATGCGCTGGGTCTCGGGGGTCTCCTCCTGCTTTGACACCAGTAGACGAGAGACTCGTGATGGTGATCGGACGTACCTTCGCTCGAGATCGCCGATCCCGTTCACGCGCTTCTGCGTATATTGTATCATCTCAGAGAACATGAAACTCCATGCTGATAATGAGACCTGGCTGTTCTTCGTCTTGTTGAGATTCCGGTCAAAGATCGCTGCACGTGTCTTCGAGTTGGCACCAAGGGACATCATGGAAGCACCGCCCATCCCAGGCATTGCTTGGGTGCTAATGGGCCGGACGAGTGTGCTGCTCCCGACAGAGGAGGCTACGGAGAAACGAGAGGCATTGGGGTTGTTGAGAGTGCTGGTGGATGCATTGGAGGTGGAGTAGATGGAGTTGCGGGCGACGGAGGGCTGCGCGCTGTAGAGACTCATGTGTGCATGAACTGTATGAACTGGGTTCCGGCGCGAAAAAGTCCCCAAGTTTCGAATTTCTCTCAGGCCAATAGAATGACAGAAATTCGGAAACAAGCCAGCGTCCGATGCGACGGAGAGTGTGGGAAAGGGAGTACACAACAAGCATAAACAAACTATTTCCTTGCATCGTTCTGCTCCTTATCCCATGCTACTTTTCTCCTTCCGTATCGCGTGACGAGTTTGGTTCCATAGTAACTGCCTAATTCTAAATGACAGCTGTATGCTCCCATCCCCCCCATATGGGTCCCCGGCACGGCATTTTCTCCCGGGACTAGCGACCATTGTTCATGCTACCGGAACAAAACCCCTCTTTCGGACGTTAAGCATGGAGCCTGGGGTCCTATTTTCCATCATCCATTCGTCATTTAGGCATATTACCAACACTGTTCTTGGTCGAAACTTTGTTCCTGCTCGGTGGTGGGTTACCTACCAGCTTGGACCTTAATGGCGCATGGTGTGCTCGGCGCGTCGGGCCCTGTATCATGCAGATTGCCTTCCACAACTTCGTCATGCGAGCGAGACTCGGCATCGGCACATTCAAATCACCGATCTTTGGCAATTCATCCTGCCTGATTCTGCGCAATCTGCCGCATTAATCGTTAGAGGAGTCAACAATCCCACCGTGGCTAAACTAATGATGTCTCATACTGAGATGAAGCGCACTCCCGACACCGCCCTATTGACTCCCCCCCTCACACAATAGCTAATTACCTGGGCGGAAGGTGCTTGTAGCTCCACAATCGGTTTCCCCACATTCTTGAGCGGGTTGAGCTCATTCGCTGCACCTGCCAGTGGCCTAGCCGTTCCAGTCGTTCATATCAAGACTTTCACGCATCTTTTGAAGCCAGAGAGTATAAAGAGGCTGAGACTAACAGCTCTCAGACCCCAGGCTCCTCAGCTCCCTCTTCTCCTACTACTAGCTCATCTAATCCGTTAATCACCTTCACGATGTCTGTTACCCCCAAGAGCACTTTCCGTGACCGCCTTGCCGCCAACCCTCAGATCACTGAAGGTTTGTCTCTCACTTTACCCGTCTGCGTTTCGGTCCACGGGGCTAACAACAACACTTCTTTCGTTTCTAGCTGAGCTCATCAACAGCGGCAACAAGTCCTCGGCTCCTCCCACCGAAACCGATGTCACTGTTGTTGGAGGTGGTATCCATGGTCTGATCTACAGGTACGGAACCATAGTTTCTCCATACCTCGGTGTTCAATATACTAAAACGGCCTTGCAGTATCACCACCAAGCTCACCCA
>WIDE01000199.1:24216-36071 GCA_015039315.1 Clavulina sp. PMI_390 | reverse complement strand
CTTACCAGAACGATCTTTTGCAAGTGGGAGATCGATTCTGAGGATATGCGACTGTGACGCTACTGTGACAGGTTCACCAAGGCACACATCGCGGCAGCCTTTCCACAACCCTAGCTAGATGTTACGCATCATATGCAAAATTTATGAGCGATTGGGACAGTTTTAGGTGTTTTGGGAGATTTTTCTGAATTTTTGGGAGCATTTTCGGCATTTTCGGCATTTTCGGCAACTTCGGCAATCTCCGGTGGCGCCCCCAAGGCCCCGTTATGCGTTACTTTTTAATTCACCTCATGGGCTGCTGTGATGCGTGACTGAATTAACTATCGTATTTGTACAGTAATCCAATACCTCGAAATGCCGTTTCCTCCGGTTTATATTCCTACCTTCACCAGCACTACGCAATTTCATCATAACACGAATCGAGCCCGAGCTCAATACGCCTGACGACCTGTGAATCCTCAAATTGTCACTCCTCAACAGCTCCTTCGGAGACGTGTTCCTACGTTTCTCATCTGTATACTCTAAGGAACCGTCTTCTCATCCCCAGACTTGGCTCGACTCGGGTTTCTGAGGGATTAATTACCGAGGTATTCTACTCGCGATCGCATCTGTGGGCATAACCCTCTAATGTTGTTGGCAGGCATAATTGTGAATGATGACGGGCGCGGGCCGCCAGTAGCGACAGTAATCTTGACCGTCCTCAAAGTAGGTCAATGATACTCTCTGGTATTCGTTGAGAGCATTGTCTATGAGGTGGATCTACGCTACGGACCGAGGTGAATCCCTCATCGCACCTAATCGACTCAACACTCTTGGCAGGTTGGGACAGAACGTCGTTCATATTGAAACAAGTAGCACCGAAGTGCTGTAGCAGTAATTGACACACGTGGAACACAAAGCCAAAACGGCGATCGTTAGATTGAATCGTTCGTTCGAGGAGGGGGGCGTAAAGAAAATGAGGTCGTCAAAGAGGAAGCAAGTAAGGGAAAAAGCATCAGTGCTACAATTGTCCGTCTTGGAGAAGACGAAATGCGAATGGGTAAGAATAAGTCAAAAGGAGATGGGAGGGGGTCGTTGCGGGGGTGAAGGGCAGGAGGGGGTTGGGTATGGGGGCAATATGAAGGGATGTGATAGAGGGACGCGCGCGCAACGTAGAGTGGGGGCAGAGCATAACGCAAGGGGTTGGGTATATGACGCAGCAGGCAGATCAACCAGTCAAACAAGTAAGGAAGTGGGCAAAGGAAAGGAAACTGTCCGAAACACACTTCCGCGCTTACAAACGACGGAAGAACCTGCTGTTACCCAACGTCCTCTTGGCGGGGGGCGCAGTGCTGGTAGCAGCGGCGAGCTCAGAGCTCCATGCGCTGCTCGCGGCAGCACCGTTCGTCTCGAATTCGGGAAGGACAGCATCGATGATGTGCAAGACACCATTCTGAGTGATGATGTCACCCTGAATGACGTTCGCGACGAGCTCGCCCTTGTAGTACACGACGTAGCCAAACGCACCACCCTTGCCGAAGGTGATGGTCTCACCACCAGCAGAAGTGTAGTCAGCCTGGTCCTTGCCGGTGAACAGGATCGTGCCATTGACGATGTGGTTCGAGATGAGGGCCGCGACGGTGGTGGCGTTGGGCGACGAGGAGATGCGCCCGTGCGAGATGGCGTCGGTGATGGCTTGGTTGTTGGGTGCGAAGATGGTGATGTCCTTGGACGTCGCGATGGCCGAGTCGGAGGAGGTGCCTGAGAGTGCTACGAGCGTGGTGAGGTTTGCGGTCCAGGGGTACGAGGGGAGCGTGAGGGCGTCGAGCATGGCGGGGGGCAGATCAATCACGGTGGAAATAACGTGAATAAGAACCTATACACCATAGGTTGACGAGTTAGTTTACTTTGCGATGATTCGAGCACAAATGGAGCGCGAGTTAGGATCGCGGGATCTCACATTCTGATAGCTGGTGGTCTTGAGGACGATGCAAGGCCAGTTGTTCTGGTTGGTGATCAATGTCTTGTCTGTTGGAGGCAACGCAAGATATATCAGCAAGCAGCTCTAGGGAAGCAGGTCAAGTAAACAGCTACTCACTGCCGGCTTTAACGAGACCGAGGTACTGGGGGATCTCGCCAAAGTGCTTCACGACGGAGGGGTCGTTGAGGGCGGTGGGGTAGATGGCGTTATCAGGGCTGGTGGGGATGCTGTCAACGTCCACGCTCTCAGGGACGACGTGATAAGCCACTGGAAAAGCGCGGAAAATCGAGGCGAAATATTCCGATAACCGAGACAGCGGGTGAGGGTGAAGAATCCAGATGCATCACGATGACGCCAGCGTTTGACATCCACACCCACACGTGCATGAGGCGAGGCCAAGCCCAAAGATAGATTCACGATTTGCAAATTTATGAGGGAATTATTTTTTTCAGTTGAGCGGCGGAATGACGCATCCGGGGACAAGGACACGAGGCAGAGCCAGGCACAAACACAGCCAGTCGGTTGGTGGTCGGGTCGCGATTGGAGGACAACACTTGTCACTAGGATGCCCGAGACACAAGATGTTGAACGCGACTGCTACTCACAGGCCTGTTGCAACCAAACGGGATCGTTGGCAAAGTAAGGGTTGACACCAGCGAACGCCTGTCATTGGAAGATCGGGATCAGTTACGGGTTTGTGAAAGTGAAAAGGCGGACTGACCGCGTTGGAGGGCGCGAAGAGGGTAATCGCAGACGAGTTATTCTCGAGGAGAGAAAGCAAGCGAGCACCGCCAGTGGTGTTGGCGACCGTAGTCGCCGCTCCGACAAGGGAAGTGAGGTTGAGCCCATGCAAAGTGTTGAGCAGGCCAGTAATGTCTGCTGCCATAGCAGTGTTGGCGAGCAGCGTAGTCGCCGCGAACAGGGTCGTGAATGATTTCATCGTGAAGGAATTAGTTCGTGAGCGAAGGGGGCAAAGGGGGGAGACCACAGAACGAGAGGTGAGGTAATGGTCAACCAGGGTGGGTGAGCTTTTATATCATTTTTTTTTTTGACGTTTCTCGGTTTAGCAAAGGGAGGAGCGAAGGGTTGGATGGACGAAAAGAATTCAGAAATGAATGAGATGATGTAGCGGGTTCCCACGCTTCACCCAAGGAAATGTATTCAGAACATGTTTCTTGCCTCTTCCCTGACACGCGTTTACCTCACACGCAGTTATTGCGAACTTGTCTCCGCCCATCAGCCCTCAGTGGTAGTTACCAACTTCTGGCACGTATCAGCTCAACACGCCGTCCCCAACCACACTGTCAGCGTGCCCGCCGCCGCAAGTGTCCACACACATGTGTGTTGGTGGTCTCGAGAGAAATCGCGCGAAAAACCATAACAATGACCGCCTATTGAATAAGTAGCCTGTCATTAGGAAATGATTATCCACCCACTGAATACAATGAATCAATGCGGAACCGCTTGGAATCGACCCGGCGGCTAGAGCTGGAACTTCATTCCGTGGCCAAATCGATCGTCGGGGTTCTGACGCATAGCTCATGATCGCCGCACACTCAGGTCCCAACACTGACATCGCCTCCGGCTCGCACTTTAGACTCCTCCTCCACATCCTGCGCTCATACGCACACTTGCGTGCTCACTAACGAAGTGGTGTGCCTGGCTCCGGGACGCAGCACCTCGCAGCAACACGAGCATCATCAACACCCCCATCGTCATGCTCTCGGAGTTGATAGGAGCGCAATGAGCGTCAGGTACGCACACATCGCCTCATCGTTTCAATGCAGCTTTATTCAGAGAGAAATTAGAATTAGAACCATACCGCGCCACCCTCACCGAAATTCTTCGCTGTTGCCACAGAGATGGATGATGTCCTGTCTCCTCTTCCTTTCTCTCCTGCTCGCTCAGTCTCCGCGTCACCGCGCATCATACTTACAAATGCAAAACCCTTCGACAAAGAACCCTTTTCTCTTCTCATGCTTCTAGACCGCCACTCGTTGTGTTGCATCTGCGCTCAGGGCTGCGGCTCCGCTATCTCCACCGCTTCGCGCTTCCCACTTCCTCCATCCCCAACCTGCACCACCCTATTCCTCATTTCCAACCGGCATCTTTACTTGAAAAACTCATCCTCGGCAACACTCCCAGCGACCCACATGCTCCCGCCAAGCTCCTGCTCCACCAACCCAGCGGAAACATAGTTATCACGCATGACGCAATTCCAAGGCTTTTTGGCAATTCTTTGCTTCGTCGAACAGAACCAATTCAATCGCTGTTTGCGTAGATGCCTATATGCAGGCAGATATTCGTTGGAGGATCTGCAAGTCTGCCGTGCGCGTGTGTCGTCGTTGCTTCTGTCCTTCGACGAAACGATCTTTCCCGGTCCATCGAGTCACGCTCTCCTCGATGCGCGCCGATGCGCATGCGAGCTAGTCTGACGCTCACTGACGTTGACGTTGACGTCGACGTGCGGATCAAAACCCTCATTCCATCCCTATCCCCGGTCAGTCGGATCAAAAGTCAAGTTAAGCTACATCTGGAGATGGCATCGTCGAGGGTGAACTTTCTGCATCTGAACAAAGTCCGACTCTAGGTGTGGATCAGTCGTGAAGCTCTCTTCCCTGCTCGCTGAATGGCCAACACTTGCGACCCTACGTGTCCTCTGATGAGCAGCGGCGCTCCGTCTGCATCGTCGTCATCACCAACCCTGAGTCTCTCACTACGAACAACTCCACTCTACGTCAGCCTTACTTAGATCGTTCCGACAGCCGACCCCCGACCCTGGTTCTTCCAGAGTCATTTCGGATATATTACGGTTGCTCTTGCTTTCTATTCGTTCGGAACGTCCGATGCTGGTATGGGGTGGCGCTGTTGCCATGCCCCCGCCGCTCACTTAAGAGTTGACGTCGTTCATCGTCGCCACTGTTACGATGGTTACTGAGGGTGCGTACCCTTCATTACTTATATACGCTTTCAGACATCGACGTCAGGCTCATTTCGTATACTGCCCCCGCCAGGAGACGAGATGGATAATGTGAAGGAGCGATGTTTCATGCACGTCAATCATATATCGATATTCTTCGTGGGAGGGGATGCGCGGCTCGATTGACTCGGTGGGCGTGTTAAAAGACTACTGAGAAAAGCCCAAGTTGAGTGTGAGCTTCTTTCCGTTGTATCGGATTAAACCAAGCACGTCGACTGGGACCTGTTGAGCATCCACCCCCTCATTGGCTCTCGAAATTAGCTTGCAGTATTACATTTGACGCATTCCCTCCTGCGCCAGAAGGTACATCGACTTCTCAATAGCAGAGTTCCTGATTTCACTTATATCTCATATACTACCGGCGCTTCCTTAACCTCTCAAATCGAGCTTGGGCAAAACCGCCCCTCAACCATCACGGCTGCTGGCAGATATCTGTACTGGCAATAGTATTGCGTCAGGACTCTAGTCTATTAACACCTTGTGTTGCTCATTGGGATCAAACGATCAGGAATAGTGGGTATGGCTTGATGCGCTAGACAAGAGTCGGGTTCCTGGATGGTAGATCCGTGGAGATGCTTGATTTTGTATGTCTATTTTGCTATCGAGACATTACCATCAAAGAGGATCAAGGAGTAGTTTTCGTGAAAATGATGAAGTTGGACGTCAGAAGGCATTGGATACGATACTTCGTTCCAGCACTGGAGAAATAAGCGCCGTTGATGTGCACGTTGGCATTTGAGTTGCGATCACTACATGCATGACTGAGCACTGGTGCTTTCCTCTGGTCCACATTATACAATACATTCTTCCTTGAGGCATCTGAGCGAGAATTATAGGAATTATTGAGGTCATTCCAGAGTTCAATACAGTGGCTCTCTCCGTCTCGTGGTGGTTGGCTGTGCGCTATCTCGTGCTCCTATCAACAGTTTCTCCCACTTGCAGCAGAACAAGCCGACAAACTGTTAGCACACATGTCTCTCCAAAGCTTCTTCGAAATCGATCGCAAGTTGTCCTTCATTCACGTCGCATCAGAGCGCCTGGTAACTGAACAATGGGTCGCGCAGATGCCATCTACCACGGCCCCAAGCTCAAACCTGGTGCCTCTTACCGTCTTGTTATTGGATGGGAGCGTCTTGATTCGGCCAACAAAACTAAGATCAGCGCGGAGCGCGCCAAGCCCAGCGGTACTCTCCACGAACTCAAATGTGTGTGGGTCAATCCGTCAGGAGGCAAACGGTTAGTCCGCTGCAATACACTTGAGCTTTTGAGCTGCGTTTAATTGTCCTTGCCTAGACACTTTGTTCAGCTTCCTGCGCGACTCTTTTTCAATGTTCAGCGTCGTCAGGCCTTCTTCACCTGGAAGGATATCTCAGTTTTCACGATAGACGGTGTAGCAGATCTCCAGGCATCAGGCATGTACCTCCGTTCCATGGGTCACGACGTCGGGGCCACCCTAAATCAGACTTTGCGCAGAGCTCACTCTCGATGGGACCGGGGCTGGCGAGCAGCTCGTTCTCAAAGCCACGGCTGTGCGCAGTGTCACTGCGCTTGCAATTCCTTCGGCCGGTACGGTTTCATATTTGCATAAAGTTATGTTTTGCACTGATGAAACTAACAGCGCCGACACATACAGACGTGATACATCCATTCTCAAAGGCTCCTACAGTCACCCTTATGACAAACATATCAACCAATGCTCCGTCCGTAACTCAAGCCGATCTCCTGTTGCCGACTGAAGTCGCAGCTACGCTTGAAGCTGCTTCTGCTGCGATCCCTGCCAAGAAACAAATCCTTGGCATTGACAAGGTCAACCAAGTGAGCGCTATTGGGGCTCAAGGCTCACCATTAGTGTCATCTATCACTACAGCCTTTCCGACCCTATTGGGAAGGCTAGAAGGCTTTATGAAGATTGGTGGTCTTCTTGCGCAAGTGAGTAATTCAATGAATATGTTAGAAAAAAAAAAAAGACAAGTATTAAACCAACACTGTGCACCCCCAAACGGTTCCAGGCCCATCCTATGGTGGCGGCAGCTTGGAGTCTAATCAATGGAGCATATCAAGTCATTCGGGCCAATGATGCACTGGATGACATGGTACAAGAAGTTATCAAGGACATGAATGATGTATGTGAAGTCATGAGAATATACACAATCAGGGAGGGCCACAACACCCATAGCATGAATGCTATCATCCAAGCTGTTTTACGTCAGATTGTTCAAGGTGCATATACCCTGACATCTTATGGAGAGGCCCAAAGCCAGAGTATGTGTATTACTTCCTTTGGACAGCAAATATCTACTGAGACCCACTATGGTTCTGTTGTCATAGGGTTCTCAGCACTTATGACCTACTTCTCCAGTCTTCAAGAAGAAATCCAAGGATGCTCTGAAAGACTCAAGTCCCTAAGCCTGAAGCTCTCTCACCATGCCAATGCTGAACTACTCAGCAAAATGGATAGTATCCATACTGGGGTTGAAAACTTGAGTTTGTGAAATGACTATATAACTGTCTCACCACTCTTATAAACTTTACTTTTAGATGCCAGAGAATACTTCCGGGAGCTACAATATGCCGAAGCTGCGGATAGTGCACTCCGGCGTCATGAACATGGCTCTGGGTGTCTTCCTGGTACCCGCACTGATATTCTTAGTGCCATTGTAATCTGGGCATCTGGTGGTACCCAGCTTCCTAATAATCCATCATACCTTGATGCCCTTACACAAAATAGCAATGTAATGTGGCTCTGTGGTGTTGCAGGCTCTGGGAAGTCTTCCATTGTGCTGTCTGTGGCAGATAGTCTGAATCAACTTGGGATTCTGCTTGGTTTCTACAAGTTTTCTGCTGCTAACCAAGCAGATCTCCATCCAACCAAGTTTTTCAGTACCCTTGCACTGCAGCTAGCAGCACAAAATAGCAGTCTGCATGACAAGCTACTAGAAATTATCAGGGCAGTGGATTCACGTACCCATACATCCCTCAGCCCTACCCAACAGCTTTCCACATTTCTACTCCCACTTTTGCAGCCCCTAAACAACTCCCAACCCATGCACCAAACTGTCATCATGATTGATGCTCTTGATGAATCTGGGACTGTCAGTGAGCGCAAAGAGATCCTCTCTCTTCTTGCTGATCTTGGTTCAGAACTCCCTGCCAATGTTCATGTACTGATCAGTTCACGCTTTGAGCATGATCTACAAAAAACACTGTCCTCTACTGCAAATCACAACATTATGTTCCACATGAATGATATCCCACATCCATTCACTGAACATGATATTCATCTATATGTCCATCATATGCTGAAGGATGCATTTGCTGTAGATGCTGTGGAGTGTGCCACAGAACTCACACACCTTGCTATCAAATCTGAACAATCATTTCAATGGGCATCAACTGCCTGCTGCTATATCTACAATGCGGATGATGGAAATGCTGGAGTCAGTTCTGAAGAGAGACTAAGTATAGTACTCAGCTCCCAAGATGCAGGACTTTACCAGCTGTATAAGACAGTCTTGACTTCAACTTTTGGACCATCTCCTCCACAAGTGCTCCTAGTCATCCTTGGAATGCTTGTTGTGGCCCAAAGGCCAGTCTCAGTGCTGTCATGCGCACAGCTTGGGGAGTCTGGTTGGCCTGTAGCCATCAAACATCCTCAAGCAGAAGTCCACAGGCTAATGTGCCATCTTGCATCTCTTGTAGCTGGCACTAATAATCCTCAACAACCTCTTTTCCCTCTCCACAGCTCCTTCACTGATTTTCTCAAGGATAAGGAGCAGAGTGGAGCATATGCTGTAGACCTTACTGCATCCAATTTGCTAATGGCCACTGGCTGCTTGTCAGTCATGCAGCACAGGTTGCACTTCAACATTTGCCAGCTTGAAACCTCTTACAAACTCAATTCAGAGGTTGAAGATCTTCCACTGCTCATAGAAACCTATATTGGGGAAACCCTCTCATATGCATGCCACTTCTGGGTATCACATATGATAGCAGCACTACCTAATGCTCTAGTCCTGCTTGAGGGAGCCCCATCAATATTATCCACCAGTTATTTTTTCTACTGGCTTGAGGTGATGAGCCTTACAAATGTATCTCCACTAGCAACTCTATCACCACTTCAGGCTACAAGCTGCAGGGTGTGTAGTGTATCCTAGAGCTGGAATTATTATCTAATGATCCATTCCACAGACACATGAAGCTTTTTCCATCAGCTTGCAGGAGGCATTACAATTTGCATCCTTTTTTGCCATCCCAATTTCTATGAGTGCACCCCACATCTACCTCAGTGCCATGCCCTTTGTCCCACTGTCCTCTCCATTGCAATTGTACTCTGCTCATTTCAAGGCTCTCCCCTTGGTCACTTCAGGTGCATTAGAGGTGTGGCCTGCCTTAAGGCAACGGATTGAGATGCATCCACCATATGATCATATCCATGCAGTTGCAATCTCTCCAAACCAACAACTCATTGCAACAGGAAATTTTCATTCAGAAGTATGGATATGGGACATCAGGAGTGGGGTACCTTATAAAACAACAAAGCAGCCACTTGTGGGCCACACAATGGCAATACAATCACTAGCATTCTCCCCTGATGGGCAACTCTTAGCTTCAGGATCTTATGATAATACTATCTGCTTCTGGGATACACAAACCCACACCAAAAACGAGCAATTCCTCATTAGTAATTGCAATGCCATATCTTCTCTGGCTTTCTCTCCTCAGGGGAGAGTAATTGCTTCATGCTACCTTAACAAGACTATGATGCTCTGGGACATGCAGTCATTTACTGCAATGTCCTGTAAAACTAGAGAGTATGACAGCACAGAGTCCTGTTGTGCATTCTCTCCAGACAACACGCTCCTTGCCTCTGGCTGTTTTGATGGCACAATCTATCTTTGGGATGTGCAATCTGGCTCAGCTAATGGGAAGCCACTGATAGGCCAAAACACCAAAATAACATGCATTGCATTCTCTCCAGATGGTGCACTCCTTGCCTCTGGTGGATCAAATGGCACAGTATACCTTTGGGATGTACAATCCCATTCTCTAAATGCAGGACCACTCAAGGGTGATGAACTTTGGGTAACTGTATTGGCTTTTGCTCCTCAGAGCATGCTCCTTGCCTCTGCCCATTGGGATGGCACAATATACTTCTGGGATATTAAATCCCATACAATACTGGGACAACTGAAGGATGAGAAGCAATTAGAATCCATGGCATGTTCACCTGATGGATCATTCCTCATATCTGCCTCATCAACAACTTTCTGTATCTGGGATATTCAGCCTCAAATCCTCAGAAAACAACGGCTGAAAAGTGCCAATCCCCAGCTTACCATCACATATGTGGAGTTCTCACCAGACTGTGAATGGATAGTGGGCATTGGCCACACTCAGATCATCCACCTCTGGAAGCGGACAGGAGAGCTATTCACACAACATTGTGACTCAATCAGTACTGTGAAATTTTCCCCAGATAGCACACTTCTTGGCATTGGCTGTTCAGATGGAACAATCTGCTTTTGGGATGTTCAGTCTTTGACAATGAAAGGGCAGCTATTAAGAGTTCATATCAAGTCTATAACTGCTGTGGCATTCTCTCCTGATGGTACACTTCTTGTCTCTGGCTCTGAGGATGGGAGAATCTGCTTCTGGGATGTGATCACTCAAACAGCAAAAGGAAACATGATACAAGGTCACAAAAGTTGGATTACCTCACTGGCATTCTTGCCTACTGGCGGACTTCTTGCTTCCAGCTCTGGTGACAAGACAGTATGCATCTGGAATGTACACTCTCAAGAGGCAATAAGATTGCTGCAAGGCCACAGAAAGACAGTTAAATCTGTGGCATTTTCTCCTGACAGCTCATACCTTGCATCTGCCTCTTGGGACCATAAAATCTGTCTGTGGGACATGCAGTCCCAAACAGCAAAAAGAACACTACATAAAGGCTACAAAGGCTTGAATTCTTTGACATTTTCCTCAGATGGCTCACTTCTTGCCTCTGGCACCTGGTACAATGGCATAGTCATATTTGATATGCATTCCCATCCACCAAGAAGTAAGACCCTTATAGGTCATAAAAAACCAATCACCTCTGTGGCATTTAAGCCTAACAGCACTGTGCTTATCTCCTGCTCTGAGGAAGGTACAGTTTGTGTCTGGGATGTGCAGGATCATCCAACAGGGGACAATGCAGAGACAAGGCACCATTTACACCCTTTATTGGAACCTGCATGGGCATATATGCTTGGTGAGGATGGTTGGGCCAGGGGGCCGCATGGAGAACTTGTACTTTGGGTTCCTCCTAGCTTGAAAAGCTACATTTATGATGAACATCTCCTGTATTTTTTGGCTTCAGGAGACCCTCATCAGGTAAAGCTAACCTTTGAAAAATCAGCTTTTGGAGCCAACTGGGCTACTTGTCATACATCCCAAACAAAGTAGCAGATGGATTGTGCACTCTTGCCCAAAGATGTCCCAATCTTATTTGCCTTCCCTTTCATCTGTCCTCAGCACATATTTTACACATGTTATTACTCCAGAAATACAACACAAGTATCTCTGAGCAGATTGACATTCTACAAGACTCTTCTTGACATAGGGTTCAATGAAGCAATGAATAGGATGTCCTTGAATGATTTTCCCCCAGAGCCTTGAACCACTCAAATTTAAATTGAGAAACCATCAAATCACAAACAAGAAGGTTTTACAATCCACAGTAGGGTTAGAAATTAGATGTAGGACCCTTGTGCCAACCCTCATTACCATCTGTGGATACTGCTTATTGAATTTGTAGCATGCAGTAGCTAGTTACAAACTGTCATTGCCAGACATCTCAAATGCCTTTAATGCCTCCCTGGCCCATTTTTTAGCATTCCTACTATCATCATCTGCCAATGGAGGGATCACAAG
>WIDE01000199.1:0-20119 GCA_015039315.1 Clavulina sp. PMI_390 | reverse complement strand
GTGGGTTGCGGAGGGAGGGACGAGACGGGTTCGGTGTGGGGCATATGGGAGAAATCCAGAGGGTTGATCGTCGACGGGACGGGTGCAGGCTGGACGTTGGGTGTGAGGAATAGGTTTCGGTGGTCTTCGACGCAGAGTGTGAGGGATGCAGCTGCTACGAGAGCCGCCTAGGAATTGGGTTCGGCACAACATAGTATGCAGAAGCCAGATGACCATCAGCGGATGAGAGCTCATGAGCAGAACGCACCTCGAGCAAAGCCGTCCGACCTTTTCCTTCTTCCTCACCCATCCATGGCTGCTCAGGATTGGGTACCAGCTCGATCAGCAGCTCCGATATGCTGCGAATCGATCCACCGAGTGCCGCGATGTCTTCGAGATCTTGGTTATCGGCAACAAGGTGAGCTAATATTAGGCGATACCAGGAACAAAATCGCGTTGAGTAACGTTACAGTGAGTCAAGCGCGGCGAAGATCGGGGATGATCAGCCACTGACCCAAAATGAAACACGCTCGTCCTCTCGCCTCGGTGCCAGCGTCAGGGTTACCTATGACACTATTCAGCACTCGTACGAGCGTCCATGGTGGTTCCGCGAGCGCCTTGGGAAGCGTTGATGATAGAGGTGGAAGGAGTGGTGCACTGTGCGCGATGGACTCTCGCGTGGCACGCATCATGCTTGCGACGCTGGAAGAAAGAAGCTAAGAGATTTGAAAGTAACAAGGAATGAGAGAGGATGTACCATTTACATGCTGCTAATTGGATGCTGGCGTGTCTCGACTTGCACAGGGTCTGAATGGTTGACACAGGCGGCGCGTGGTCTATATCATTTGGAGAACAGATCCAGATTATAAAAGCAAGAACAGGAGATAGGTATTGCACTTACCTTCGTCGTCTATCGATGTGGCGCAGAGGGATTGTACGAGAGGAAACTGGCCGACAACTAGCGCTGCCAGAGCTTGTAGCGCAATCGCACGATCCTAAAAACATGGTCAATCAATATATAGATTCGATCGAGGAGTACTCGAGTTTATGAGCGAAGAAAAGGTTACCTACGTTGACATTCCCTTTCCTCAACGCTTTGACAAGCGGCCGTACGACCCAAGGTCGACTCGCGCCCACCATCCCAACACCAGCGGCAGGCCCTCCAACTCCACCACCCATCCCCGGACCATGCCCACCACCTCCACCCGTGCCAATCGACGAGCTCTCCCATCCTCTTCGAGGTCGAACGGGGGACGACCCAGCAGCAGCGGCCGACGAGGACGATGTGTGTCCATGATGATGATGATCGGGAGGAGCCCAGTTGAGCAGAGCTTGACGATGTTTCTTTGCGGATGGCGAGGAGAGGAGGTTTGTGAAGAGGGATGTGATGGCTGCTTGGACGGCTGGAGGGGTGGGGTTGGTGCTGGTGCTGCTCGTGCTTGGTGGAGAAATGAGTGGGAGGAGGAAGTTGAGCTGGCTCTATATGAACGAGTGTGGACGAGAAACCCGGATTAGAGGGTAGGTTGTCAAGTGAGTGAGTGCGCAGTGCTCGACCATATTGTTGTAGTCTGATAAGCCGGGACGCTTCCACTCACTTCGTCGAACAGCGCGTCGACCTTGAGATTGGCAAGGTGTATGTCTTCGGAACGGAGTGGAGGAGGGCCGAGGTAGTCTTCACGCGGTCCGGAGAGGAAGACGGCTGCAGCCGCGAGGCTGTTGAGAGCGCGAGCAAGGGCGGATTGGAGTGCGGCTGGGCCAGAGTGGAGAGTCGCTACAGGAGAACAGGATGGATATCGTCACGGATTCGATATGAAGAAAGCGACGTGTGAGAATCAAGTACCCACCTATCATCAGTTTCTGGCATAGAAGTTGAAGAGCTTCTAGTTGGAGAAGGTGGATGACAGCTTCGGGAGAGGCTGGAGGGAATGGTCAGGTGGTGGATGCGGAATCGAGCACGATACGAACGAGCACTTACCGAGTGATAGAGATGCTAGGATATGGGCTCCCTCGATAATCGCTTCGCTCTCTGCCTCGTACTGATTCATAGTATTCAGGATTCTACAGGCAACGCAGGACTGCTTAGACTATTTAGTTTGCACACGAGCCCACATTCATCGACGCCTGAACCAAGTACTGCGATACGCACGCTCGAAGAGTGACGGGATCAGAGAGCGCGAGCTCTGTCTTAGCAGGCGGATTGCCTATGACTTTGTTCTTGATCGCTCGTAGTTGAGCAGTCGACAGTATATAGCTCCCGCCAGCACTGGCACTGGCACCAGCAGCGGGAGCGGGATCAAGTGGCGTTGCTCTAGCATCTCCAGCAGTGCCTTCTGGCTGGCCATAGTCGAGGAGATCATCCATATCGATATCCTGCATTGTCGCCATGGGTGCTCGTACCCCCTTTGGTGGGGCTCTCCCTCAGAGCACGTTGCCGGAAGGGATGGATCGCGGAATTCAAACGAGGTGTCACACAAACTGAATGGCACCGAGTATCATGGGAACCTAAAACTGAACAACGTCCTCTCCCTTGCTCGCTCCCTCTCCGCGATGCGTAGTTGGCTCGGTGCCAGCTAGATGTTGTGACGGCACTCGACGCCTCATATTGCCTACTATCCATATCGCCCTCTCGCTCTTGCTAGGTGTACGTCAATCTTATGCCTGTTGGGTCTTCTGCTCCCCTAACAGCGTCTTTGCTGGATTGACCCACCGTAGCCACTGTGCGAACGCAGAAACCTCCATCCACCCCTCGAATCCGGACAGCACCATCAACCCCACTGTGCTCAAAGCCTTCTCTGCCGTAAGCAAGTTTGGCGAGACCCCACCAAAACCAAGAGTTCACCATGGCCAGCACCAAGTAGTTTCCTTCGTGAGATCTAAGCAGTGTCTATTATCGTCACTTGTGGCATGGATGCATCTAGATTAAACCTAGTCTTTCGACATCCTTAAGATACTGACGCTACTCGACTCTACGTCCCCTTCCCATACTTCCCTTTCATGAACCACATCATTGCCTTCAAACTGAGGCTTTGATTACAGTAACACCTCCAAACCGCTCCCTCCGCCTATCACGCCCGCTCCCATCATCCACGTGCTCTTAGACCCACATAGCACGCCTCTATATCGAGTGGCCATTGTTGCTTTGTTTCTCCACTTAGCCTTATGTGATCGTCCCAATTCAGCTCAAATTTAGGGGAGTCAAAAACGTGAAGCGTCAGACAGTCCAACCGTACCTTCTTATCTCAGCAACTATCCAGGATAAGAACCCTCAACGACTTACCGTACTCATCTGCACCGTCTGGCTTCTTGGGCCCAGTCACGCAGAGCATCATGCCACCTGCGCTCCGCTCCCCTACTGCCGAATAATGGGATGGTGAGTGCTCCCGTAAACTTGGTGCGACTTTATTTCCACACACTGGGAGTCTTTGATCACCGTCATCCTTATCTCGCTGCCCTACTGCTTGTGACACCGTTCCATCGCCTTTATTGTACCGTATCAGGTCACCAATGTCCAAGGGAAGGTTGCAACTAGATGAGGCAGAGACCAACTACCGTATACACTCCTCGGTCTTGGCCTACTAACATTCCGTGCTGAGCCAGCCCTCACAACCTCCCGCATTCGCCGCCTCATCAACAACCCTCCGTGTTGGCATGACCTGCGTATTCCTTCCAAGTTCTTGACTGTATAGACAAGAAGAAGCCGTGCATTAGAAGTCGCCAGTGTGGATAAGGTTAGAGGCAATATAAACTGTACCTTTTATCCTGCATAGTCAACTTTGAGAGAGCAATGTATCTTTAAGACAGAGTGCCTTTGCCAATGCAACCATTCTTTCGCGTTTCCACCTATCATGTAGCCTGGAGGATAATCGCTTCATCATTACTAGGATACCGGGAAGTAGACTGACTAATGTATGTAACGATTGATCCCAGGAGCCGGAAAGATCGGTGTTGTCCACCCGCCCGTCTAATCGCACTAATCACAACATTTCGCCACTATGGGCTTATATCTTACCGCAACTTACACTATATGATCATGACTTCCTCACTTATCGAGCCTGTTCAGATATAAACTCTCCAAAAGCTCTGCTTCGCACCTCGGCTGTGTTGTCCTCGGCGCTTACGCCGCAGCCTACATCCTACCACAAAACACCTCGACAAAGTAGTCTCAGAGATGTCCTCCCAGTGCTTCTTTGAGATCGATCGTGAGTACACCCCCAACCTCTGCGCCTTAGGCGGAGTTCCTTAAGAATAAACAACGGAACATGCAGATGCCATCTTTCGTGGCCCCAAGCTCAAATCTGGCGGTTCATACCGCCTCCTTATCGGATGGGAGACACCAGATTCAGCCACTCAGAAGGAGATCGTCACCCAGCGTGCCAAACCGAGCGGTAACGGCGCCAATATTGAGTGTGTATGGGCGAATCCATCTGGAGGCAAACGGTTCGCCCACATCGTGTTTTTCATTCACTCGGCACATGATCTCTGATTGATTCACGTTGACTAGCTATTTTTTTCAACTTCCAGCTCATGTCTCAATCAAGGTCCAGCGCCACCAGGCTCACATTGTTTGGAAGGTTGTGTCAGTGTTCACCTTGAATTGCAGAACGGATCGCCAGACAGCAGGTGCACTTCTTTTACTCAGATTCAGCTTCCATGTTGTTAACACATAGCTTCCAGACGTCATGCTCAATGTTGGCATGGACACCCAGCTGGTCATCACAGCTGCAATTGCTGGGAATGCCGTGACTCAACCTCATTCTCTGGCCACTGTCCCTACCGGTGATGTCAGCACCACAGGTGAAGTTTATTGTGTTATTTTTCATGCACTATTGCTAGTTTTGACAAATCTCTACTGTGGTATCATGGTGATCTTACTTGCTCTGCACTTGAACTAAATTAACAGCTTCTCTGCCAATGAAGGACCCTTCTGAGACCAACTACAGTATGCTTCTGCCTGCTGAAGCTGCAGATGCAGTCAAAGAGGTTGCCACCTTGGTTTCTGCCAAGAAGCCGAACCTTGTGATGGAGATGGGTGATCAATTGATTGCACCCATGACTTGCATATCAACAACAGCTTCCACAAACAGTGATGGCTTCCCCACTCTGCTGAATACACTTGTGCACTTCATGAAGATTGGTGGGATTGTTTCTGAGGTGTGTGTCATGTCATCTACTGATATTATCTATACTGTTAGTAAGCCCAACATGTTGCACTTTGTGATTCTAAAGATCCATCCTATTGCAGCAGTGGCTTGGAGTGTGGTCAACATAGCATATCAAATTATTCAGGCTAGCAATGCTCTAGATCAAAATGTGCAGAGCCTCATCATGGACATGGATGACACTTGCCAACTTGTGACCCATTATGAGCACAACCACAAAGACCTTCAAGCTGCAGCTCAGGCTGTTCTGCATGAGGTGGTTAAAGGAGCTCATGTCTTGAAAGCATATGGGAAGGTGTATAACCAAAGTATGTCTCATATTGATGGCACACCAAGCCTGCTTCATCTCCTTTCCATCCACAGGATTTTCAGCCCTCAGAACATACTTCTCCAACATCCAACAAGGCATTGAGGCATGCTCTGATCAGCTCAAATCACTCCGCTTAAAACTATTGGATCATACAGGTGCTGTAGCTTTGAATGAGCTAGCAAAGATCCACCAAGGCATAGAGCATTTGGGTCTGTTATTTTCCACTTTACTCTAGCAGTTTTGTATTCATTTCTCTGTCATAGTTGCTCAAGAGTACTTCCGGGAGTTACAATATGCTGAGGTAGCTGATAGTGCATACCGTAGGCATGCTCCTGACTCCGGGTGTCTCCCAGGCACCCGTAATGAAATCCTCAATACCCTTGTTAGCTGGATTTCTGGGGGTAGCCAGCTGCCCAGCCCCCCACCATACCTCACCACTGTGTTACCAGACAAGCATATCTTATGGCTTTGTGGTGTAGCAGGCTCTGGGAAATCATCTGTGGCTCTATCTGTAGCCAATAGCTTGGGGAAACTTCCTCCCTCTCTGGTGCGGGGATTTTACCAATTCTCTACTGCTCATCAGGTGGCCTGCAATCCCATGCAGCTATTCAGCACACTAGCACTGCAGCTTGCTGAACAGGACCAGTATCTACACAGTAAACTGTTGGAGCTCATCAAAGGGGTGGATTCACGGGTCCGCACATCCCTCAGTCCCAAGGAGCAGCTGGAGACCTTCCTGCTTCCACTTCTCAGCTCCTTAGAGGCCTCTCCATCTGTCCACCATGCTGCAATAATCATTGATGCTCTCGATGAGGCTGGAAATGTGACAGCACGAGCTGAAATCCTTTCTCTGCTTGCTGGGCTGGGTCCAATCCTACCTCCAAATGTCCAAGTGCTCATCACCTCCCGCTTTGAAGATGATGTCCACAAAGCCTTGCATATGGAGTCAGAGTACAGGGCCATACTTCAAATGAGCCACATCCCCAAACCAGACACTGAGAATGACATCTTGCTCTATGTCAAGCACATGCTCAGGGATGCATTTGAACTGCCAGCTGGAGACTTTGCAACTGAGCTAACACAGCTTGCCCTCAAATCTGAGGAGTCATTTCAGTGGGCATCAACTGCCTGCCTGTATATTAGGAATCCAGATGATGGAAATGCTGGAGTCAGTGCTGAGATGAGACTTGACAGAGTCCTCACTTCAAGGCAGCATGGACTGTACCCACTGTATAGCACTGTTCTTATGTCCAAATTTGGAAGCTCCCCTCCACCTCTGTTACAGATGATACTAGGAATGTTGGTTACTGCTCAAGAGCCACTCTCTTTGGTTTCATATACAGAGTTATGTCAATCCCTATGGCCTGATAATGTAAAACACCCTGAAGTGGAGTTCAAGCGGCTTGTGCGGCAACTTGCAACTCTGGTGATGGGAACTCATGATCCTACCCATCCCCTTGCCCCACTTCACACATCCTTCACTGACTATCTCCAGGATGAGAGTTCAAGTGGAGTATATTCTGTGAACCTAGCTGCAGCTAACTTACTCATGGCCTTGGGATGCTTTCATGTGATGCAAAACAAGGATCATGGATTGCGCTTCAATATCTGCCATCTGGAGACCTCATTTAAGCTCAATTCAGAAGTGGAGGATCTTCCAGCACTGATAGAGAAGTATATTGGAAGAACACTCTCATATGCTTGTCACTTCTGGGCCACACATGTAGCAGCTCTTGCTACACTGACTCTTGATATGCTAGATTCTATCAGGGTTCTTCTGTCCACCCCCCAACTTCTCTATTGGGTTGAGGTGATGAGCCTCACCAATGCTTCCGCTCCAGATACACTTGCATTATTGCAAGCTGAAGGTTATTTGGTGTGTAGTGCCTCTGTCTAGTGGTCTGTGAGTGAGGGAGAAGAACTAATCCTGAAACTTTGTCTAGCTAAACTCTAGCATCTTGAAGTATGTACAAGAGGCACAACGCTTTGTCTCTTTTTTTGCAACCCCAATTGCCCTCAGTGCACCTCATATCTATTTGAGTGCTATTCCATTCATCCCACATTCTTCATCATTGCATTCCTTTACTGGACATTTTCAAAGATGTCTCTCCTTCCCTTCTGGAGGGATGGGATTGTGGCCAGCATCAAGACATGCATTTCAACACAATGCCAGGGTCCAGAGTGTGGCTGCAGCCCCAAACCAATGGCTTCTGGCAGTTGGCTTGAGCAATGGAAGTGTTTGGTTGTGGGATGCAAGGAGTGGTCAAATTCACTTACAAACCAGGGTGCCTCTCAGAGGTCATGATGGTGCAATAAACTGTGTGACTTTCTCTCCTGATGGCACCCTGCTTGCCTCTTGCTCTGAAGATAGCACCATCTGCCTCTGGGATGCTCAGTCTCAAACTCAGAAAGGACAGCCTCTTCAGGGTCATGCTGATACAGTACACTCTATGGCATGGTCTCCTATCAGCACACTGCTTGCCTCTGCTTCTAGTGACTGCACTATCCGGTTGTGGGATGTGCAATCCCAGACAGCAGTAGGACAGCCTCTTAGAGGTCATGGTGGCATAGTGACCTCTGTGGCATTCTCCCCTGATGGTACACTGCTTGCCTCTGGCTCTTCAGACCAGCTTATCTGCCTCTGGAGTGTTCAGTCTCAAGAGAGGAAGGGATATCCTTTTGAAGGTCATACTGACACAGTCCAATCTGTGACATTCTCCCCTACTGGCATGCTGCTTGCTTCTGCTTCTAGTGACCACACTATCCGGTTGTGGGATTTGAAGTCTCGGAGGGCAGTGGGAGAGCCTCTTAGAGGTCATGGTGACATAGTGACCTCCGTGGCATTCTCCCCTGATGGAAAACTACTTGCCTCTGGCTCTTGGGACAAGACCATCTGCCTTTGGGATGTCCAGTTCCAGAGACTGAATGGTGAGCCTTTCAGAGGTCATAGTGGGGTAATAAGCTCCCTGACATTTTGCTGTGATGGGACACTACTTACCTCTGGCTCTTGGGACACCAACATCTGCCTATGGGATGTCCAATCCCAGAGAACAAAGATTGAACCTCCTGAAGGTCATAGTAGCATGGTAAACTCTGTGGCATTCTCCCCTGATGGCATGCTGCTTGCATCCGGATCTGATGACAAGACTATCTGCCTATGGGACATCCAATCTCAGAGAGCAGTGGGACCACCTCTTAAAGATTATGGCAGCACAGTGACCTCTGTGGCATTCTCCCCTGATGGTATGCTGCTTGCTTCTGGCTCTGTTCGCAACAAGATCTGCCTGTGGGATGTCCAATCAAAAACCACAAAAGCCAGGCTTTTCAGAGGTAATAGCGGAGCAATGCCTCACACGCCGCTTGCATCTACTTTTTGGGGTATAAATGACGCACTGTGGGATTTCTGGTCCGAGGGAGAAGAGGCTGAGCATCTCAGACACCGTGATCATACAGTAACCTGTGTGGCATTCTCTCCTGATGGTGCATTGCTTGCCTCTGGCTCTGATGACAAGGCCATCTGCTTGTGGAATGTTCAGTCCCTTGAAGAGCAGGGAGAGCCTCTCACAGGTCATGGTAGCACAGTAACCTCTGTGGTGTTCTCTCCTGATGGCACGATGCTAGCCTCTGGCTCTAGTGATGCCAACATCTACCTCTGGGATGTCCAATCACAAACAGCAAGGCATGAGCCTCTCAGAGGTCATGGTGGAGCAGTAAGCTCTGTGGCATTTTCCCCTGATGGCACAGCGCTTGCTTCTGGCTCTTTTGACCACAACATTTGCCTCTGGGATGTCCAGTCCCAGACAGCAGCGGTTGGACCTACCAGCAATTGTGATAGAGTAGTGGGTCCTATGCTATTCTCCCCTGATGGCACATTGCTTGCATCTGCCTCCTGGGACACCAATATTCCCCTTTGGAGTACCCAATCACAAAGGGCAAAAGCTGAGCCTCTTAGAGGTCATAGTGGTACAGTAAGCTGTGTGGCATTCTCCCCTGATGGCACATTGCTGGCCTCTGGCTCCTGGGACAAGACTATCTGCATGTGGGATGTTTGGTCCCAGACAGCAGTGGGAGCACCTCTCACATCTCATGGTGGAGCTGTAAGTTCTGTGGCATTTTCACCTGATGGCAAACTGCTTGCTTCTGGCTCTGTTGATAACAATATTTACCTGTGGGATGTCCAGTTGCAGAGGACCAGGCAGGAAATCACACCTACCACCCACTGTATCAGTTTTCAACTGGGTCCTTTTCAGAATCTCAGCCTTCAGGATGGCTGGGTCAAAACACCCAGTGGTGAAATACTCTTCTGGATCCCCCTAAATATGAGGACTCACCTGTATGATGAACGGCTTGTGGGAGTTTTTGGACAAGACATGAGCTCTAGACTTACATTCAGCATGCAAGGAATGGCCTTTGGGATGAACTGGGCCAATTGCCACACCTCTTGCCCACTGTAGCTTAGATCTGGATTTTGTTTCCTGTCTAGACCTCTATATTTTCTCTTCTCTGTCATATCCTCTCCACCTTGTCCCAAACATTGTAGCTATGTGAGATCCTTAGGCACTCATCTAGAACAGCACCAGTGTGATACTCAAGCATAACATGGGATTGAAGACAGCAGATGTGCAAAGAACTTTTTATTGCCTAGTAAGTTGTGGGGGGGATCTCCTGTGAGGACTAGCAGCATAGAAGAAACATGTTGCATGGGTCAGACACATCTCATTTCTGCATTTGCACTGGTAAAACCTAACTTTCTTATGCGGGAACAGATTGTTCTGTTCAAGCCAAGCTGGCACAGCCTTCTTTCTTATGACCATTGATGCCTGGCTTGGTGGCTGCATGTATATTTGCTCCCCAAAGGTTATGTAGACATTCCCATAGACACGTGTAGCATCCCAGAGGCATGTGGATATCTCCAGGGCTAAATTATCTCTGGCTGACTGTGATGATTAGCATTGTTAATCCTAACATGAACCTTGTAAGGCAAAATTATGGACAAAAAGAAGGAGAGCATCTCAGAAACAAGGTTCTCTCAAGGAAAATGTAGCTTCAAGGGATAATAACAACCAAGCCAGTAGTGTCAATAATGCTGGAAGGGCTATCACAAGGTAAGTATGGAGAGCTATGGCTAGTTGGCAAGCAAGGGGAAATGTATGATAGAGCATGACCAGAATGCTTTTGAATCTTAGGCTATAGGATGCAATGGGCTGTCTAAGTAATATTCTTGCTGTGCTTCAAGTCTCCATGGTATCTGCTGAAGACAGAGCTTATCTGTTTCACTAACATACCTTCCTAGGGCTTGCTGACAGGAGTGGAAACTTAGGTACTCCAAGACATCACAAGTTGAATGCCAGGTAGGCTTGGAGAATACTAACACATCATGATAAAAGCCATGTACCAAAGGGTCAGGTCAAACAGTGACATACATAGCCCATAAGGGTGGCTTTTTGGGGCCAGAATTCTATATTGCAAGGGGTAACAATTTTTGAGCACTCATAGCGCCTTTTGTCTTTTTCTTTTTCTTTCTTTAAATACTGTAGAAGGTGTATGGCAAACCTGGTGTCTCATAAGCAATTCCTTAAAATTCAAGGTAATATGGTGTTGGCAGGTACTTTACTTAGCTTGTGTACCAACTTGGATCCTTAATAAATACAATTTTAAAACCCATACATTTTTGCTCAAGTTTCTCATTATTTTTGCCTTATTACCCGCTTTTGAACAAACATATATACGGACCTCTTTCTGTCGGTTGAACCGGATGTTTGTGCGGAACCGGAATGACTCCGGAACCAGGCCGGAAGCACGATTGCTCATTCAAGAGCGAGACATGCTTTCTTCTTCATTGTCATTTGACAGTGGCTCTTTTTCCTCCTTCTTTTTCCGATTGGTTCGATCTTTTTATATTGCACTCAATCGTTTTTCCCTTTATTACCTGAGCACTCGGACACTTGATATCATGTTTAGCAGTATTTGCTCCAGTGTCTCTGAATACTCTTTTCTTGTTTTTCTCCCTCATTTCTTGGACAATTTGACACACCATGATAAAAATGATGTACAAAGGGTTATATTGTGAAAAGTACATACTCTAATCTACATTATTATAAGAGAAAAATCAGTGATTATATTTTGAAATTCTATTGTGAATGTGAGCCAAATGTACAAGGTTTTTCCATCATAAAAGTAAATCTGGAATGGGAAACCAAATAGACTAGCCTAGTACATATGGTACTCATTCAGATTTTCTGTACACTTATTTCAATTTTCCTAGAATTTTGAGCTTATCCAGAATAAGTGCACAGAAAATCTGAATGAGTACCATATGTACCAGGCTAGTCTATTTGGTTTCCCATTCCAGATTTACTTTTATGATGGAAAAACCTTGTACATTTGGCTCACATTCACAATAGAATTTCAAAATATAATCACTGATTTTTCTCTTATAATAATGTAGATTAGAGTATGTATTTTTCACAATATAACCCTTTGTACATCATTTTTATCATGGTGTGTGAGAGCGGAGACTTGACACATGCTTGTTCAATACATTCAATCTTGATTCCGTGAACTGATATTTTATTTTCTCAAAACTCAATTTCTCCTTTTTCCCCTCCATTCACTACACCACCCTCAAACCCTATCATAAATCAGTTATTCTGTTCCCCCCTTTTTGATATGTACTCTTTTACGTTACTTTCACATTTGCTGATTCTATTTCTTCTTCTTTTCAGTTTAGTTGAAGACTCTGGGCACTGTGAGGGTTGAAGACTCTGCTGTCGCTTATCTTCACCCCTTTTCTTTCCTTTTTCTATGCTTGTAGTATAAATACGACTGTAAAGTAGCTATGATTCGGTGTGCTTGCAATATCAGCCTTTTCCCCTGCTAGCATCCAAGTGTCTGAACCCCCAGTAACTCTACAGCTTCAATAATCGTTCCTGCGCAATATACCTCTGCAGTTGACTAGCTGAAAGGGATCTCTAGGTCGGCTTATGTCTGAAGAGCCTGTCCACAAAGGCTGTGGACCCTCTATATGGATATCTAGTGCTCTGCTAGGCCATCTTGCCTATTTTTGATTATCTCCTTCATCTGACACTTGTAAAAACCTCAATTCACTACTATGCCAAGTCTCTATTTACCTCTCTATTTCTATTTGTCTTCTGCAGTCCTACAGACTGGGTGGGGAATTCCTGTGATCTCAATTTTCTCACTGACAATGGTGCAATTTTGATTATAATTATTGACAGATCTTGTAATATTATCATGACCAAACATATATACACAGGTCTGTAAATATTTTGTGGGGTTTTGTTGTCATGGTAAATGTCCCTTTGTTCCAATCATGTTATGTGCCTGGATCGGGAGAGATGCTGAGGCAGTGAGGAATAGGGAGGTGACTTGTTTATTTGACAGACAAGGAATAGAAGCAATGATAACTGAACCTGAAGTTGGATGAAGTCAGACAGAATCAATTATAGGAGAAGTAGGATTGATTTAATAAGAGAACTCTGGTCTGTGGAGGCTCAAGGCATTATATACAGGACAAGTGATAGGAGCGCCAGAGCCAAAGCTATCCTAACAGTCCAGTGACTCAAGATTTTGAGATGGGACACCTTCATGTAACAAATAAGAAGTACAGTCCATACAAGAAACTGCAATATTTTTAGCACTGCTAGAGCGGGTAGATATGTATGAACCACAGAAAGACATGGAGTGATTGACTGAAGAGGGATTTGCATGCTGACTCGGAGTAGTCGTAAGCTATGATTCTTTCTAGCAAACCAACAGTGAGTGCAAGAGCCAAGAACAATATGGCAGACACCAAGGGGCCAAACAATCAAAGATGATGGAGGTGGATAAGAGGACTCGGAGCAGGAGAGAGATATGCAAAATAGAGATCAGCTAAGGGAACTGGTGATGTATAATCGCCTAATGTCCGCTATCATCTAAGTACTCCTAGAAGTATCATACTTTCTTGGTTGTACTACCAAACTACCCAGTGTCTTGATGGGGGTTGGAGGGCACAAGAGCTTTCCTGTGGTTTGAGAAGTCTCCCAGCTGAAAGTGAAAAGAGAACAGTAAGCTGATGCCGTTGAACTACATAACAGATAGGATAGAATAGAGTCACAAGGAAGTGTCTAATTGAAACCATATTACCACATTTGGCCTGCGGATTATATCAGTGCAAGTGTTGTGCTGGAGAAGAATGGCGCTTGCACAGAAGAGGTATTTGCCTCAGGAAATCAAACACTAAATATGATGTGGACTGAGCATCCCAAGATTGGGGGATGATGATCTTGGGATGCTCAGTCCACATCATATTTAGTATGTCTGTCACTGGGAAATGATTATCCACCCAGTGAATAAAATGAATCAATGCGGAACCGCTTGGAATCGACCCGGCGGCTAGAGCTGGACTTCATTCCGTGGCCAAATCAATCGTCGGGGTTCTACCGCATAGCTCATGATCGCCGCGCACACTTGAGTCATCAGGGCCCAACATTGACATCGCCTCCAGCTCGCACTTAGACTCCTTCTCCACGTTCTGCGCTTATACACATACTTTCATGCTCACTTACAAAGTGTGGCGTGCCTGGCTCCGAGACGCAGCACCTCGCAGCAACACAACATCATCAACACCCCCATCGTCATGCTCCCGATGATAGGAGCACAATGAGCGTCAGGTACGCAAGCATCGCCTCATCGTTTCAATGCAGCTTTATTCAGAGAGACATTAGAATGAGAACCATACCCACTGGGTAAGAACAGCGAGTTAGAGAAAATATACCATTTGTATGCTGCTAGCTGGATGCTGGCATGCCTGGACTTGCACAGCATCTGAATGGTCGACACGGGTGGCGCGTGATCTATATCATTTAGAGGGCAAATCTAGGTTATAACGGCGGTGATCGGAGATAGGGAGGGTGCATACCTTCGTCGTCTATCGATGTGGCGCAGAGGGATTGTACGAGAGGGAATTGGCCTACGACGAGTGCTGCCAGAGCTTGTAGCGCTATCGCACGATCCTAAAAGCCTCATCAATCAATATCGAGAGTCGGTCGGGGAGTACTCGAGTTCATGTGGGTGAAGAGAAAGTAACCTACGTTGACATTCCCTTTCCTCAGCGCTTTGGCCAGTGGCCGTACGGCCCAAGGTCGACTCGCGCCCACCATCCCAACACCAGCGACAGGCCCTCCAACTCCACCACCCATCCCCGGGCCATGCCCACCACCTGCACCAGCGCCAATTGACGAGCTCTCCCATCCTCTTCGAGGTCGAACGGGAGACGACCCAGCAGCAGCAGCGGCCGACGAGGACGATGAGCGTCCATGATGATGATGATCGGGTGGAGACCAGTTGAGCAGGGCTTGCCGGTGTTTCTTCGCGGATGGTGAAGAGAGGAGGTTTGTGAAGAGGGATATGATGGCTGCTTGGACGGCTGGAGGGGTGGGGTTGGTGCTGTTGGTGCTTGGCGGGGAAATGAGTGGGAGGAGGAAGTTGAGCTGGCTCTATATGAACGAGTGTGGACGAGAAACCCAGATTATAGGGTAGGTTGTCAAGTGAGAGTGAGTGCGCAGTGCTTGAGCATATTGTAGTAGTCTGATAGGCTAGTACGCTTCCACTCACTTCGTCGAAGAGCGCGTCGACCTTGAGATTGGCGAGGTGTATGTCTTCGGAACGGAGTGGAGGAGGGCCGAGGTAGTCTTCACGCGGTCCGGAGAGGAAGACGGCTGCGGCCGCGAGGCTGTTGAGAGCACGAGCGAGGGCGGATTGGAGTGCGGCTGGGCCAGAGTGGAGAGTCGCTGTCGGAGAACAAGATGGATATCGTCAGGGATTCGATGAAGAAAGCGACGCGTGAGAACAAAGTACCCACCTATCATCAGTTTCTGGCATAGAAGTTGAAGAGCTTCTAGTTGGAGAAGGTGGATGACAGCTTCGGGAGAGGCTGGAGAGAATGGTGAGTTGGTGGATGCGGAATCGAGCACGATACCAATGAGAACTTACCGAGTGATAGAGATGATAGGATATGGGCTCCCTCGATGATCGCCTCGCTCTCTGCCTCATACTGATTCATAGTATTCAGGATTCTACACGCGACGCAGGACTGCTCATTAGACTATTCAGTTTGCACGCAAGCCCACATTCATCGACGCCTGAACCAAGTACCGCGATACGCACGCTCGAAGAGTGACGGGATCAGAGAGCGCGAGCTCTGTCTTAGCAGGCGGGTTGCCTATGACTTTGTTCTTGATCGCTCGTAGTTGAGCAGTCGACAGGATATAGCTCCCGCCAGCGCTGGTACTAGCACTAGCAGCGGGAGCGGGATCAAGTGGTGTTGATCCAGCATCTCCAGCAGTGCTTTCTGGCTGACCATAGTCGAGGAGATCATCCATATCGATATCTTGCATTGTCGCCATGGGTGCTTGTACCCCCTTTGGTGGGGCTCTGCCTCAGAGCACGTTGCAGGAAGGGATGGATCGTTGGAATTCAAACGTCGTGTCACACGAACTGAATGGCACCAAGTATCGCGGGAACCTCGAACTGAACAACATCCCTTCCCTCTTTCTACCCTCCTCGGCGCCTCCTAAACGCCATGCGCGTCCAACCCTGCAAAGGTGGAATCCTCCACCAAACCTCAATCTTAGGCAGCGCCGTCTGCGCCACCATATTGGGACCTTCAGTGCCGTGGGCGGTGCTGGCGAGGCGGTATCTCGGGCTCGCGGCTGCCACCAAGTAGCTAGACCTAGAGAACTTCACCCAGGTTGCTTTCCGCCCACTCCGTCGGTGAGCCGATCGCTGTCTCAATGGGCATCACCCTCTTCCCATATCCAAAAAAAAAACAAGTGAGCGCCGGCGCGGTCGCTATCCCATGTGAGTATAGCCCCGACGACTCGCAGCTGATGGTGTACATGCCAATGGCGAGGGAGAGTGGCGGCCACACTATCTTTTATGTGAGACGTGCAGTTTGACGCTCGTACTAGCGATAACCACTGCGTCCCATGAAGGCGTTGGTGACGGGGAGGTTGATCCTCTGCGAGTGAGGAACGCGCCTCTTTGTTCCTGTTGGCTGACCGTACTCGCTTCACGCGCCCTCCTGATCCCTACTTTTGGATATCATATCACACCTTCGTCGTCTCCAACAGTCTCCATATTGTGGTCCTCCTCTATCTTCGCTGACTTTCTGCCTATCTAACCAGTGGGCCTCCTAGTGTCCCTTCCTCGTTTCGGTTCTTCCCTGCTTCTGAGATGCAGACATGACAGCATCTTTCACTTATTTTTCTTTTCTTGAGTCTAATGTGGGCGATTACGCGATTCCCCGCATCTCTTCGCGTGAGCTCATCGGCAATTCTGCCTCGCCTCTCCTATCACTGTTGCTGTCGGTACTTACACCAATACCACTCCGTACCCATCCCCACCAACACTGACCACGCGACTACTCGAATCTTTTCCTCATTTAGGACCTACAACAGAATCTTGAGCTTATGTGACGGCTGAATATCTGAGTGCTCGCTGTGTTGTGAATCTTGTGATATATGACTAGATGTGGAGGTAGCTTCGGCCTCTCTGAGGCTCTCAATCGTCATCAAATACACTTCAGACTGCCCCTTTTTTAATATCTCGCTATCTCACTACATCTGTCGTTCGGGCACTGTCTTTTGTAAATAGTTCAATAGATTGTTCTTGGCGTGGGGAACAAGCTCTCTTAATTTGATACGACTGATCAACAAGGATTCACCATCGCCACCACCACGACTCAAACGAAGGCATCGTAACGGAGTGTGATACTACAAACTGCTCGGAAAAATGTCTCTGTCAAAATACTTTGAAATCGATAGTAAGTCCCGCCTTCGCTTGCTCCAATCTGCTCGTCAATGGACAATGCGTCCTTGGTTGATAGAGGCGATCTACCGTGGCCCCACGCTTAAACCCGGCACATCCTACCGTCTTGTGATTTCGTGGGATCTACACGACGCCGGAAACGAGAATAAAATCGTCACCGATCGTATCAAGCCGGGTGGCGATTCGAAGAATCTTGAATGTATTTGGCTCCGTCCGTCAGGAGGAAAGCGGTCCGTATCAATAGGCTTGTGCCCACACTGATCTGCAAAAAAACTTACTGAATCGATTGTATTTAATAAGGTTCTTTGTTCGACTTCCCACTCAGGTCACTATCAAAGTTCAGCATCATCACGCCCATGTCATCTGGAAGGACTCGGAAGCGTCAATATTCACATGGGATTGCTCCATGAATACACAAGCGACAGGTACGCCTATGACTCAAACTTAGGCCCTCCCTTTTCGTTACAATAACGGACTCAATGCCTCAGATACTGTACTTGGCGCTACCAAGGGTTCTAGTCAGCTCATCCTCACCGCCGCAATTGTTGGTCATATTGGAGCAGATCAGGCGGCCCCAGGTAGAGATCACTATCTTGTTATTTCAATATCCCGCGTCTAATCATCCTTTATACGCTCCTGAACCACCGCTATCCCTTCCACTAAATACTCCCAAACAAGCCACAGTTCCCAGCTCGCCGGCCGATGCTTCTGCTGCACCTCAAGTCAATTTGCTTGTGCCCCATGAAATTGCGGACGCTGTGGAAGCAGTTTCCAGATCAATTCCTGCCAAATCGCCAGATCCCATTGTTAATACTGTCGATCATATGAATGAAACCTTGGCACCAGTTCAATCACTAGCTTCTACACTTTCAAATGGATTTCCAACGCTTCTAAACACGCTGGAGGGCTTCATGAAAATTGGAGGACTTCTGGCCAATGCATGTTACTACCTACCCAACTAGCAGTCCTATGGAAAACTCACAACACTTGCTTATAGGTCCACCCCATTGCTGCTGCTGCATGGAGTGTTGTGAATGCAGCCTATCAAATTATCCAAGCAAACAATGCTCTTGATGAAAGTGTCCAAAATTTAGTCAGGGACATGAATGATGCTTGCCAGCTGGCTGCCACCTATGGGACTGGTAATGACTACCAGTCCCGGAGCTCTGCTACCATTGTGCGAGCTGTGCTATGCAGGGTAGTCCAAGGTGCAGATGTGTTGAAAGCATATGGAAAGGTGTATAATAACAGTAAGTCTGTGGTGTCATATTGTAGACAGTCTTAACTAAATCTCTGAACAGGATTTTCCACTTTGAAGAAGTACTTCTCCAGTCTTCAGCAGCAGGTCAATACATGCACTGCTCAGCTCTCATCACTCCGCTTAGTGCTGTCACAGCATACTGGTGCTGAGATTCTGCACCAGGTAGATGGAATTCATGCAGCTGTTGAGCACTTAAGTGTGTTTGTTAGATCCATCTAATCCCATTTTTGACTGATTCATGGATCTTATAGATGCAAAGGCCTACTTTCAAGAACTGCCATATGCAGAAGCTGCAGACAGTGCTCTTCAGCTCAATGCTCCAGGCTCAGGTTGTCTTCCTGGTACCCGCACTGAGGAGCTCAAAGCTATTATGAGCTGGGCCTCTGGGGGTACTCCACTTCCTAATCCACCATCCTACCTCCAGGCACTGATACCAGATTGCCAAGCACTCTGGCTGTGTGGAGTTGCTGGCTCTGGGAAATCCTCTATTGCTTTATCTGTGGCCCAAAATCTGCATGCAGCTGGTGTTCTGGTGGGATTCTATGGCTTCTCTGCTGCAAATCAGGCAGCTCTCCATCCTTCCAAAATGTTCACCACACTTGCTCTGCAGTTGGCCACTCAGGATCAGTCACTGGGAGATAAGTTGCTCAGTATTATTGAGGGAGTGGATGTGCGCACACGCACATCACTCAGTCCCCCAAAGCAGCTTGACACCTTCTTACTCCCACTCTTGCAACCTGCGGAGGATTCCCCCCCTGTCCATCAGATTGTGATTGTGATTGATGCTCTTGATGAGGCTGGGGCTGTCAGTCAGCGCGCTGAAATTCTCTCTTTACTTGTAGAGCTTGATACAAGGCTCCCTGCCAATGTGAAAATGCTCATTACATCCCGCTTTGAGCATGATGTCCAGAAGCAACTTCATGCCACCTTGGGCAGCACAAGGGCTCTCCTCCAGATGAACAGCATTCCTTGGGAAGCCACAGAACATGACATCCACCTCTATGTGCATCACATGCTCAAGGATGCATTTGAAGTGGATGCCAGCAACTATGCTGATGAATTGACCCAACTTGCTATCAAGTCTGAGCAATCATTTCAATGGGCGTTGACTGCCTGCAGTTACATCATAGCTGTGGATGATGGACAGGCTGGAGTGAGTGCTGAGGAGAGGCTGGCTAGAGTGCTCACATCTACAGATGGTGGATTGTATAACCTGTACACCACAGTGCTGGTCTCTACCTTTGGGGATAACCCACCCCATATGTTGTTGGTTCTCCTTGGACTGCTGGTGGCCTCCCAGCAGCCACTCCCTATAGAGTCATATACCAGACTAGGCCAGTCTGAGTGGCCAAGTGCTATAAGACACCCTCAAGCAGAAGCATTGCGCCTCATGTGCAGAATTGCATCTCTCATAGCTGGCACTGAGGACCCTAAGCACTCTCTTATTCCACTACATACATCCTTCACTGACTTCCTCCAGAGCAAAGTCCACAGCAAACAATATGCTGTGGACCTTCCCAGATTCCATCTACTGATGGCATCAGGTAGCTTCTCTGTGATGGAAGACAGCAAGGAAGG
>WIDE01000198.1:19424-34381 GCA_015039315.1 Clavulina sp. PMI_390 | reverse complement strand
GACCACCCATTCTGAGTCTCAAAATTGCATTTTGAGTATCAGATTGGGCAGTGACCAGGCATTCTGAGTCTCAGAATGGCATTTTGAGTCTCAAATTTGGCAATGAAAAACAACTTTTGACACTCAAAATCGCATTCTGAGTCTCAGATTTCACCATAGTGCCTCCCATGCCCTCAACCTGGAATGAGACTCAGAATTTTCAAGTCATATGACTTGCAAAATCATCAATTTTTACACTTCATATGACTTGTAAACTATGTGCATGGGGTGGGTTGGGAAAGCAGCTCGCAAGCACTCACCTATTATTGGGCTCAAATCATTCAACAATTGGACCAAGGCCGTCCTCATTGCGAAATTTGCCCGTCCGGCAATCCGCGAGACAAATACGCGGCCTGAGGAGGTTGAATTCGTCGGCTCGAAAAAACGGCCTCGATTCATTGCGCGAGTCTTGGATCTTGGGTGTGGTAAAGGCAGTGATTTGGGCAAGTGAGCGAAGAGTGATATCGCAGGGTATGTGGGTGTGGATATTGCGGATGCGTTGTTGGACCAGGTGAGGGAGAGACGGGCGGGACAGTGAAGAAACACGTTTGATGCTGAGTTTTTTGCGATGGATTCTTACTCCGTAAATTATTGCTCTCTCTATTATTAGGGGATCTTCTTACATCCCCCTTTCATTATTCATATTGCTTTTGGTGCCGATAATGATATGGCCGGCGACTTTACTGACATGTGGATCCATCCTCAGTATTATCGGCCACTCGAGGATCTATTATCTCCAGGTGCATTGAGGCCTCCTATCGATGTCGTCTTGCAACGGTTCTGCATAAATTATGCATTTGAAAGTGAGGAGAAGGCTCGGATGATGTTACGGAATACCACCATGTTCCTCCAGCCTGGTGGGATGTTCATCGGAACGACTCCAAACGCGAAACCTCTATTGTAAGTCAACTCCTCGATTCTGTTTGTCTCCAGCTATTCAGCGTGCCCCTATCCGCTCGCCATGTACAAACCGTTCTCGCTCTCTAATCGCTACACTTCCTCGGTCCCTCTTCATCGCCTTGCAGACGAGAACTGAAAAAGATTCCCGAAGGCAACGAGCTCTCCTTCAGCAACGCCGTCTACACCATTCGATTCGAGTCACGCCAACCCCCAGTCGACGCACACGGCCAATCCACATTCGGACACAAATACTGGTTCTATCTTGCCGATGCAGTCGATGCGCCCGAGTACCTCGTGCGATGGGAAGCCTTTGCGTCGCTGGCTGCTGAATACGGGCTCGAGCTTATCTATAAGGAGGATTTCCATACGATCTATGAGCGCGAGCAGAAGCCTACAGAGTTCCGTCAGTTGTTGACGTTGATGAAGGTCGTCGATTCGCGAAGCGAGAGAGCGCTAGATCAAGATCAATGGGATGCTGCTAGTATGTATTGCATTGGTTTCTCCCTATGATTTTCATTTGAGGATAATTGTCACTAATACGAACGCCTCTTCTCCTTGACTCAACCCTTAGACCTGTACATTGGCTTCGCGTCCAAGAAGTCGCTCCCTGCTCCCGCCCTGAACGGATCTCATGATCTCACTTGCACCGACGCACTCCATACCTTGCACTTTACACTTGCCCGGCCTTCTCTCACAAAACTACACACCCTAAAAACCCGCCGCGACACTACTGTTCCTATTTCACTTCACTGCCCGACCTTTGTCTTGGTTCTTTTCTCTGTTGACTCAATATTGACTCATTATGCTGCTTTTTGTATTGTTCTCTATGATCCCTTTTGCCCGCCCGTACCTCTCTTGGCTTACTTTACACCCCATTCATACAAAGTTCCTTTTGAACATTCAACTTGCTTTCTTCTTTTTTTTTGGCTCTGGCTTGGTTAGTAATACCATGAAGAATGGAATTGATTCAGCAATTTGACCTATGTTCACGCTATAGGTTGGGAAAAGTGCAAAAGTTCCTTCAAAATCTTTTGCACTGATGAGGCTGTGAGCACAGGCTAAACCTTTCAACCAATGAGCAGCAAGCATGAATGTATTGTACAAGGAATTCTGAAAATCTCAGGCTGGGGAGACACTGACAAGTCCATTGCTCTGATGGAGTGTGGAATGGAACTGTTGAGTGACTGATAGTGAAAGAAGGGACAATTCAGCAAGCGGCATGCTAAGTAGGTAAGGGTGTGTAGCATTTGGCCCAGTCTTCTCCCAGCACCATGTTGTCAAAGTTGAGTCTGACTCTGGAACTTGGGTCCTCACCAAGAACTGCAATGAGGCGCTCATCATATAAATGGGTTCTATAGCTTGGAGGAACCCAAAGTATGAGCTCATCATTAGGACCCTGGACCCAACCATCATCAAGCAATTCAGGCCAAGCTGGGTCAAGGTTGAAGATGGGAGAGTGAGTATTTGGGATGGGCACAACCATGCACAATGCATAGGAAGTAATATTCCAAACTCTGACTGTTTTATCTGAGGAGCCAGAAGCAAGGAGTAATGCATCATGAGAGAATGCCACAGAAAGCACAGAGCCTCTGTGGCCAATTAATACATCTCCCTTGGGTGCATGAGATTGCACATTCCACATCTGAATGGTTTCATCATCAGAGCCAGAAGCAAGGACTGCTCCATCGGGAGAGAATGCCACAGAGCACACAGAGCCACTATGGCCCCTGAGTCGATCTCCCTTGCATGTGTGAGACTGCACATCCCACAGCTGAATGGTTTGATCGGAAGAGCCAGAAGCAAGGACTGTACCATCAGGAGAGAATGCTACAGACTGCACAGCACCACTGTGGCCCTTGAGTGGATCCCCAATGGGTATATGAGAGTGCACATCCCATAGCTGAATGGTTTGATCCTCAGAGCCAGAGGCAAGGACTGTCCCATCAGGAGAGAATGCCACAGAGAACACAGAGGTGCTGTGGCCCCTGAGTGGATCTCCTTTAGGTGCATGAGATTGCACATCCCACAGCTGAATAGTTTCATCATGAGATCCAGAAGCAAGGATTGTCCCATTATGAGAGAATGCCAAAGACCACACAGAGCCACTGTGGCCTCTGAGTGGATTGCCTATGGGTACCTGAGACTGCACATCCCACAGTTGAATGGTTTTATCAATGGAGCCAGAAGCAAGGACTGTACCATCATGAGAGAATGCCACACATAGCACAAGGCCACTGTGGCACCTCAGTAGATCTCCCCTAAGTAAGTGAGACTGTGCATCCCAAAGCTGAATTGTTCTGTCATCAGAGCCAGAAGCAAGGACTGCTCCATCAGGAGAGAATGCCACACATAGCCCAGAGCCACTGTGGCCCCTGAGTGGATGCCCCTCGGGTTGGTGAGACTGCACATCCCACAGATGAATAGTTTTATCATGAGAACTAGATGCAAGGACTGCCCCATTGTGAGAGAATGCCACAGACCACACAGAGCTACTGTGGCCCCTGAGTGGATTGCCCATAGGTGTCTGAGACTGTACATCCCAAAGCTGAATGGTTTTATCATTTGAGCCAGAAGCAAGGAGTGCTCCATCAGGAGAGAATGCCACAGACCACACAGGGCCACTATGGCCCTTCAGTGAATCACCTTTGGGTTTGTGAGACTGGACATCCCACAGTTGAATGGTTTTATCAATGGAGCCAGAAGCAAGGACTGTACCATCAGGAGAGAATGCCACAGACTGCACCCAGTCAGTGTGGCCTCTTAGTGGATCACCCTTGGGTTTGTGAGATTGCACATCCCACAGCTGAATGGTCTCATCTAAAGAGCCAGAAGCAAGGACTGCACCATCATGAGAGAATGCCACAGATAATACAGGTCGACTGTGGCCCCATAGTGGATCTCCTTTGGGTGTGTGAGACTGCACATCCCACAGCTGGATGACTTTATCCTCATAGCCAGAAGCAAGGAGTGCTCCATCATGAGAGAATGCCACAGACAGCACAGAGCCTCTGTGGCCAATTAATACATCTCCCTTGGGTGCATGAGATTGCACATCCCACAGCTGAATTGTTTCATCATGAGAGCCAGAAGCAAGGACTGCTCCATCATGAGAGAATGCCACAGACACCACACAGCCACTATGCCCCTTGAGTAAATCTCCACGCTGTTGTCCAGTTTGCATGTTCCAAAGCAGGATGGCTCCATCAAATAGCCCTGCAGCCACCACTCCATCTCTGGAGACTGCCATACTCTGTACACTTGACTGGTGTTTTAAAATGTGTCTCAGGGCAGGCCACTGTCTCAAATGCCCACTGTCTATCAAAACCATCCTCTGGTACTCTTTACATATCCTTTGCAGTGGAGAAATTGTGGGAATGAATGGTACAGCACTCAGGTAGATATGGGGTGTACTGAGTGCCATTGGGATGGCATAACAGGTTGTAAACAGCAAAGCCTCTGTAACCAAGGCAGCAATACCAGATGCTGGCTGCAAGGTGTTTTAACATCAAACTGATAGTTTCACTTTTAAGCAATAGAAACTTACCTCAGCTGCAATTAATGAGAGCATTTTTGTTGGGGATGCACATGTCAGGCTCATCACCTCAAGCCAGTGAAGAAACTGAGGTGTGGACAGGAGAGTTCTGACTTCACTGACAGTGTTTGGAGCAACATATGTTGCTGACACAAAGTGGGAAGCCCAGAAGTGACATGCATATGACAGTGTTTCCCCAATCTTCTCTTGGATCAGAGCAGGTAGGTCTGGAATCAAGTAGTTGGGTAGGAATGAAGTATGTAGCTGGCAAATATTGAACATTAGCCTTTTCTCTCCATGCATCATCACAGCAAAACAGCTTTCTGTGAGAAGTCTGTGAGTGTTTAAAACATCCACACAGTACTTGGGATTCCTTACAGAATCCTGGAGGAAGTCCAGTAAAGATGCATGTAGTGGAAGAAGTGGTGCATTAGAGGTACTGCTTCTGGTTCCAGAAATAAGAGAGGATAAGAGGCCCAAGTTCCTTGCTGCTTCCACTTTGACATCATCAATCTCACCATACTGTGAGAGATGGACATGTAGAAGTTGCAGCATGGCATCTAGTGAGAGAGGTTCCCTTGCAGCAACAAGAGTCCCTAGAAGTAGCCTGAGAAGCTCCAGGTCTTTAGACTGAGATTGGCCAAACTGGGCATCCATCAGAGTGGAGTACAACCTGTATAGGGTAAATTGGCTGTCTGCAGTGTTGGAGCTAGACAGAACATTTTTCAACCGCTTGGATGGGTGCACTGCCTGATTGCCATCTTCCTGGTCCACAATGTAGAGACAAGCAGTAGAGGCCCATTGGAATGACAACTGGGCTTTATCAGCAAGGTTTTTTAGCTGCTCTACTGTAGGATAGAGTGGAGGGCCCTCTAGCATATGATTGACATACTTGTAGATGTCATCATTGGTAGACCGGTTTGGAAGAGCATCTGTGAACAGTGTAGAAACTCTTGGAAGTGGTGGTGTAATCTCTACCATGTTTAAGATGTCCAGCTCTGGCCTTGATGTGATGAGGATGTGGACATTTGATGGGAGATGGGGAGCAAGGCTGGTCAATGCCTTCAACAGTTTCTTGCGTGCACCAACTCCACCTGACTCATCCAGTGCATCAATAATGATTACAAGTGGAGTCAAAGTTGTAGAGTCCCCTTTGAGTAGAGGGAGAAGGAACCTCTCTAGTTGCTCTGCAGGATCCTCACTCCTCTGCTGAAGATCTTTAGCAGATCTCACAAGTGCCAGGAGTTGTGCTTCAATCCCAGCATCCTGAGCAGCAAGTTGGAGTGCAATGGTGGTGAACAGATTGGATGGATTGAGATGATGCTGCTTTGCTGCTTCAAAGTGGTAGTATGCAGTGCACACACTAGCACTATGAAGATACTTGGCAAGGCTGACAGCAATAGATGATTTGCCAGAGCCAGCCACCCCCAGAAGCCATAGAACACTGATGTCTGTGAGACTGAGTGTATTGGGAACAGATGAGTTGGGAAGTGAGTTCAGTGCCACAGACACAGATCCACCAACAGCCCAGGCTTGGAGAGCATCCAAGATAGCAGTACGAGTACCAGGAAGGCATCCCCTATCACTGCCATCATGGAGTGCAATAGCTGCATTGAATGCATAAGGAAGCACAGAAAACACATCATTTTTCACTATATTTTATTGCTCATAAGCCATGCTGCACTGTATGGTCTAGAGATGAAACTCACTAAGGTGTTTCAAACCCTTTTTGATGACCTGTACATCAGCAAAGATATCTGCCACTGAAGCTGCAGTGAGCTGAGAGCAGAGTTCATTGAACTTCTGGATGAAAGCATCAGCATCTTGCTGAAAGGATGTGAAATATGTAGGGCATTTCAGCCCAGCTGAGAAAGAGAGTGCCACAATCAACAATCAAACACAATTAAATGGTGAAGTAGATCATACACTTCTTTTTGTATTCAGCATAAGCCCTGACAAGAGCAGCTGCATGCTGTACCTCAATCAAAATTGACTCTATCTTAGAATAAATCAGGTGCTCCTGCTTCTGGGAGGATGCATATTGTCTTGTGAGAGTGCACAATTCATTCATAGAAGCAAGCAGGGCTCCCATCCTTTCATCAACAAGAGCACTGGCTTTCACAATTATGTAGGCACCATGTAGCACATCTACAATGACCTTGGCAATGGGGTGGACCTGGAAACCATCTCCTCAATCTCAGGACATGCACCAATGAAATAGCATAGCTCACTTCTGAAAGCAGACCACCAAGCTTCAGAAATCCTTCCACAGCAGAAATTACACCAGGGAAGGCAGCACAAAAGTCTGCTGTGAATTGGCTCAAGTTGGTAGACTGGCTAACAGCCTGAGTGCTATCTATGATACCACAGACCTGGGTGTTGTGCTCTTGTGATGCAATGAGAATCATCTGGGCCTCTGTAATAGCAGTAGATACTTCTTGATGTGGGTCCATCTTGGTCCCCGGTTCAGAAGCAGCTTCTGGTTGAGTAATAGCCACACGGACACCAAGCACACCATCAATTTGATCTACAAGGGATGATAGATGCAGCTTGGTCATAAGGCTAAACAACAGACCAGTAAAATGCAAACCTTCAACGCGCTGATCAGCCAAGCAACTGACTTTGTGAGACGAAAGTGGGCTCCAGGGAAGGAGATGGAGCGCACGCTCCTGAATTGTAATCACAATAGTTTGAGGAAGCAAAGCAAAGAATCTACGCCATCCACATGTTGTGAGATGGCTTGAGGTTGAAGATATTGAATGAGCATACAGACCTTTTGATGGACAGTGGTGCCCATTCAACCCTTCCGGCGATCGACGCCTTGATCTTGTGAGTAGTCACTGTTGAGACGGTGTCGACATCGGGAGGACTCCATTCAACATAGACGCGGTACGAGCGTGATTTCTTGATCTTATCGCTCGTATATGACACATCTGTAGATCACCTCACAATCAGCATAGCAATCAGTCTCAACTGAAGAACACCATACGTCTGATTTCGAACGAAGATAACGAAGCTGGATCCATCCTGATTAGTAGTGGTTTGTCTTCAGTTCTTCTGAGTGTTCACGGGTCGTCAAGAGGGATGCAAAGCTGTGCCTTTGTGTGCGCGAACAAACAGTCACTCGGATCAATTGTTTTGCTCCACTTTGGTTTGCTTCCGACATGCCCAAAGCCGCTGCAGGGAGCAAATCAGAACAACATTATTCTATCCATTGCATGTCTAACTAGCATAGGCACGACCAACTTGAATAGTTTTTGGAGTAATTTTCGAGGTGATACTGGGTTGGTGTCCGCCACTGATTACAATCAACAGTAGTGAGTAAGGACCAGCAAAGCATGAATAGGAGCAGAAAGTAGCTCTATCGGGCTTCCCTCACTGCACAATGCCAGTTTAGGAAATTGGATCCCCATTGCTAAAGCAAAATGATGAAACAGCTGTGGGTAGACTACAATGCAGTAGTACATAGGCGCTTGCTCCTGTATTTTCCGTATCATGGCGTCGCGTCTGTGGAGCGACGTTCCACTTGTGAATGTGATAACCTTTTTCTTGACGCACAGTGGAGATTGATACGTCCCTTGTCACTTTTACGCTATAGGCGCATTGAAAACCTTGTAGTTGACAGACGGATAAGTGGAAAGCTAGTGGTTCATACCATGCAGCCCGAAATCGCACATCTCACTGCCCCAAGATAGAACACTCCCATACCGTGGCGCGCGTGATGATTTTTGTGCTTCATCTCGTGCCTTCGTGGTCCACCTACGTGAGAGGCCGATGAGCATGATGGTAGCTCCTGCCTGCGACGAAGAGGAGATTCGTCGACGCGATCGATGCCCGAGAGCTTGAATACGAGGGCCGAGAGACGCAATGTGGGATTTGTGAAGGCGTGCTATGCCAGCAGGCGGATTGTCGCGCGGACGTAGATCGGAGATGATGGCCAACCAGGTCTATTGCGGGTTAGAGAGGACGGCGGGCGGTTAACCTGTGAAGAGGGCGATATGTATGAGGGGAGATGGAAAGAGAGAAGGCGATTAGTTGGCAAGGCGCGATCGTATTTCTACAAGGACAAGACGTACGGGGGTAATGGTAGCGAGAATTGACTGGGAGTCCACTGACGACGAGTGCGCAGCACCGCCAATAATCAGACATGGTGTGAATGGAGTAGAGTGCATGTGGGCGATCAGTCATCCTTTGAGAAGCGTAACCCTGGTGTGGGGGGGACCTGGATGTTACTCATAGGTGAGGAGCAGCGACAGCCATATGAGGCGCATTGGTAGTGGCTACATAGTGATCAGCCATCGGTCCGACGCCAGTAGAGAGCAACGTGTGCCTGAGAATTGGCAGTGAACGACAAAAGATGGTAACCCCTCTTACGGCGAGGAGGAATGTAATACCAGTGCTTTCTATTCCACGTCCAGCCAAGATTGCCGCGATGTTCCGTATAGCAGTCGAGATGACAGCTTGAAGGAAGAGTATGACAACACCAACTTGGCCAGCAGGAGCGGGAATGCCCGCCCGTACAAGGGCGGGCGCATACGAGAGGAGAGATGGAGCTGGGGACAAACAGCGAGGTATTGAGACCAAGGATATTTGCGATATAGGAGTAGAGGAGAAGGAACACTGTGCTAGTAAGGATGGAACTGCACTCGCTCTACCGTGTGCAGCAACACCACAGACTAGTCATTATCAGTATCGGCCGAGGCATCGAGATCTATGTAGTGAGGGAGGATATTGAATTATCTTGAGCTACAGTCTATGCGAGTGAAGAAGCAATCGAACTCTCGGTGGCCATGAAGGGAATGGAGCCAAGAGGTGGGCTGTGGAGGAAAGTCACCAAACATGGAGGACGATGGGTGGCCGAAAAGCAACCAAGACCTCAATTGTCGGCCCCGCTAATCTGAAATAGCAATCTTCTTGCCTTGAACTTTTGACCCCTGCGTATCGAGTACAGACAATGGATGGCACGCTCTCGCCACATTTGTATCAATGCTATCTATTGCGGTGGAGGAACTAGCGAGAGAAGAAAGCTAGTCACCAGTGTCCCCTTGCCTGAATATTCGTGAACCTACTCTTGCTCAGGTTTCTGGCGCGTCTTTTTCTTCCTGACGGCCATATCAGACGATGCATGACATGTCAACTCCATCGCCCACCGAGAGATGATCTCTACTAAGCACCCCGCCTTGCCTTTCCTGCAGGCACTCAAATCACTCGTTGGGGCCAGCCCAGAACGCTCGCCCCCTCACCTCAACAACGATTCGCCCTCCGCCCCATCCTTGTCGTTTGATGCTCCTTGGCTTGTACATCCTCCTTCCTCTTCATCTCAAGTGTCAGCTGGTTTTATTTCTGATCCAGGACCTCCACTGCTGCGTTCAGCGATCCTTCGCGCAACCTCCAGGCTCAACCGTCCCTTTCGTTGCATATCGCACCCTCCTACCATAGCTGCGCTCCCAAGCTTCATACTCTTTCCCCCTCTAGGCCTCGTTCATCACCACGTCCCTCCGCACAGCTCCGCTCGCAGCAATAATGCTCTCCATAGGTAGACTCGACGTCGTGCTAGCCTCGGATGACAAGCCACCCAGTTTGCCACATGCCCCCACTCAGGGATACCACCCTCTCTCAACTCTGTCCTGATCTCAGTCGCAGTTGAAGCGCTCCATCCTTGGTGCCGATCCGTACTGGGAGCCCTCCAGAATGCTATCCCAGCGGTGCTTACTCGACTTGACCCCCTTCAGCTCAGCAGCTGCTTCGCCGACTTGTTCTAGCGAGCACTCAGGAGACGGTAGACGTCGTCCCTCACGCGCAATGTGAGTCGTAGATGATGTATGTTCTGACCTGATAGCTCCTTGCCTTGAACCATATCTCATGTCGTTACCTCTCCAGGGTACAACACATCCCGTCGCCAACTAAGGGTCGTCCCGCATGCGATGCTGGGCGACGAGGTCAGGAACTTCTTTGCTATCCACGGGTAAGGATGACCCTGATCGAGATATCCGTCCTCCAAATGACCCAAGGCCATCTCACTTCAAAGCGTCCAATTAGCATGCTCTCGAAGGCAGACCCTACCCCACCATCGCGCTCAGTCACCAGGAGCCCAATCCAAATCCCACCGAGCCCGTCTGGGCGCAGATACGGCCCCGTGCACGACCCGGACGTGCCCTCACCTGTCGAGATGATGGCCAGCAGCTCGTCGTACTTTCCACAGGCACTCACATCACCCGTGCTGCGGCCACACCCGCATCATCTTAACGGTGATTCGCCTTCTTCCTCAATATCTTCTGCGCCCCGTCTACCCCATCTTCCTTCGTCGTTGGCTGTGCTGGCTCTCAATCCACAACGGACACTGCCTGGTCCCGCCCCTCCCCGGGCAACAACAAGCTCGCCGACAATAGGCCACCTTTCATCCTCGGCCTCGCTCCAGCTCTCACCGCACTTGTCTCCTTCCATACCGCATTCTCGTCCTTCCTCGTCTCGTTCCATGCCTCCTCCACCTCCCCCTCCTTCAGCACTACCACAGCTTCCTTCTCTTGGTTCCACGCACATCACTTCCCACCATGCACATCCACCACATTCACAGCACCCACAAAATCAACCACCCACCATTCCAACACCTCCACCCCCTCGAAAACCTAGCTTGCCATAAGCACCGCGTAATCGTATCACTCCTCCAAACTCGGTGCTAATCCCTATAACGGCTGAAGAACTTCACCGCCTTGCCGAGTCACACCAGAGCCCACTACGAAAATCCATCCCAGCCGTCTCTGCCCAACTCGACAGCTACCCGCGTGTTAGCAATAGTGCAGCTTATGCTATCAAACAACAGTCGGATGGTGGTTGGAGCCCCTCGCGAATGATGGAAGGAGCAGACGACGCACCCTCTGTTCAACAACCCCTGGCGCATCTCATACCGTCGCCGCTCCGAGGCACAAAACGTCCCGCAGCCGACGACGACGCACCAGACTACGAGCGTCTCGCACATCCATCTCAACGACCACACATGAGCAATAGTCCTCCACCTCGGAACCACAATCACAATGGTCCGAGAAATGAAGTGGTCGTCGCGCAGCACTACAATGCACGCCCCGAGGTCGGTAAAGCTGCGCGCGAGCACTCGCCTATCATCGGCCTCAAATCCTTCAACAATTGGATCAAGGCTGTCCTTATTGCGAAATTTGCTCGGCCTACAATCCGCGAGACGAATTCACGCCCTGAGGAGGTCGAATTTGTTGGCTCCAAAAAACGGCCTCGATTCATTGCGCGAGTCTTGGATCTTGGGTGTGGAAAGGGAGGTGATTTAGGCAAGTGGGCAAAGAGTGATATCGCAGGGTATGCGGGTGTGGATATTGCGGATGTGTCGTTGGAGCAGGCGAGGGAGCGGTGGGCGGGACAGTGAAGAAAGGCGTTTGACGCCGAATTTTTCGCGATGCATTGTTATTCTGTAAGTTATTGCTCTCTCTATTCTTAGGCGTGATCCATTATGTCCCTCTTTCATTTCTCATGTTGCTTTCGGTGCTGATAATAATTGTGGCCGGCGACTGGCGCGAATTTTCTGATATTTAGCGGCCACTCAAGGATTGATTACCACAAGGTGCATTGAGGCCTTCATTCGATGTCGTCTCGCAGCAGTTCTGTATGCACTATGCTTTCGAATCTGAGGAGAAGGCTCGGATGATGCTTTGGAATACCACCATGTTCCTCTGACCTGGTGGGGTGTTCATCGGAACCACACCAAACGCGAAACCCTTATTGTAAGTCAGCTCTACTCTGTTGTCTCTGGCTACATCGATGCCTCCCTTTCCGGTCGTCACTTTCTCGATCTCTAATCGCAACTTTTCCTTCATCTCCATTCTCTCTCGATCAATACGCAGACAAAAACTGAAAAAGATCCCCGAAGGCGACGATCTCTCCTTCGGTAACGCCGTCTACACCATCCGCTTCGAGCCGTGCCAACCCCTAGTCGACGCACACGGCCAATCCACATTTGGGCACAAATACTGGTTCTATCTCGCCGATGCAATTGATGCGCCCGAGTACATCCTACGATGGGACGCTTTTGTCTCGCTGGCTGCCGAGTATGGACTCGAGCTGATATATAAGGAGGATTTCCATACGATCTATGAGCGTGAGCAGGAGCCGGCAGAGTTTCGTCAGTTGTTGACGTCGATGAAGGTCGTTGATGGACGAGGCGAGAGTGCGCTGAACCAGGATCAATGGGACGCTGCCAGTATGTATCCCCGTGGTTGTCTCGGCTGCTCTTGATTGCATTACGATTCCTGATATGTATTCCATCTTTCTTCATTGCTCCACGTGTAAACCTATATATTGGCTTCGCGTTCAAAAAGTCGCTCCCTGCTCCCGCCCTCAACAGATCTGGTGCCAGTGCGGGTAACGGCTCATGATCTCAGCTTACGCCTATGTGCTTCATATTTTGCACAATACGCTTGCCCTACCCATCCCTCTCCCACAAAAATTACGCACCCTAAACACCCGCCGCGACGCCACCCATACCTATGTCACTTCACCGCCCAATCTTCGTCTTGGTTCTTTTCTCTGTTGACTCATTCTTGACTCATTATGCTGCTTTCGTATTGTTCTCTATGATCCGTTTGCCCGTCCGTACCTCTTACCCTACTGTACACCCCATTCATACAAAGTTTTTTTTGACTGTTCAACTGGCTTTTCTTCTTTTTGGCTTTGGCTATGGTTAGCAGTAACATGAAGAATGAAATTGGTTCAGCAACTTGACCTATGTTCATGCTATAGGTTGGGAAAAGTGCAAAAGTTCCTTCAAAATCTTTTGCACTGATGAGGCTGTGACCGCAGACTAAACCCTTCCACCAATGAGCAGCAAGCATGAATGTATTGTACAAGGAGGTTTTGAAAATCTCAGGCTGGGGAGACACTGACAAGACCATTGCTCTGATGTGGTATGGAATGGAACTGTGGAGTGACTGATAGTGAAAGAAAGGACAATTCAGCAAGTGGCATGCTAAGTAGGTAAGGATTGTTGTAGATATTTCTGCTTGGGACCTAACTGGTCAGCTGAGGAGAGGCTCAGTCTCAACAGATGCATGGAGTACTCAATTAGAAAGAATTACCTAAGGAGAGACTATGTACAGTAGTTTGAATGAAAATGAGTAAAAGGAGTGTGTAAAGTATGCATATGTAAAGGTCACCTCAGTCTCAACAGATGCATAGAGTACTGAGGAAAACTAGAACTCAAACCAAACAATAATAAACTATTGACTTGGGGGGCTCTTCAATCATTGTCCATACAACAAGGGGTGTAGGATTTGGCCCAGTCTTCTCCCAGCACCATGTTGTCAAAGTTGAGTCTGACTCTGGAACTTGGGTCCTCACCAAGAACTGCAATGAGGCGCTCATCATATAAATGGTTTCTATAGCTTGGAGGAACCCAAAGTATGAGCTCATTATTAGGACCTTTGACCCAACCATCATCAAGCAGGATAGGCCATGCTGGGCTTAGTCTGAAGGTGGGAGATTGAGAGTGCGGGATTGGCACAACCATGAATAGTGCAGAGGAAGTAATATGCCAGAGCCTGACAGTTTTGTCCTTTGAGCCAGAGGCAAGGACTTCTCCATCAGTGGAGAATGCCACAGAGTTGACAGGGCCACTGTGGCCCCTGAGTGGATCTCCCTTGGGTGTCTGAGACTGCACACCCCACAGCTGAATGGTTTGATCATCAGAGCCAGAGGCAAGGACTGCTCCATCAGGAGAGAATGCCACAGAGTTCACCCATTCACTGTGGCCCCCAAGTGGATGTCCCTTAGGTGTATGAGACTGCAAATCCCACAGCCAAATGGTGTGATCCTTTGAACCAGAAGCAAGGACTGCTCCATTGGGAGAGAATGCCACAGTGGTCACCTTGCCACTGTGGCCTCTAAGTGGATCTCCCTTAGGTGTATAAGATTGCACATCCCACAGCTGAATGGTTTGATCATCAGAGCCAGAGGCAAGCACTGCTCCATCATGAGAGAATGCCACAGACTGCACAGAGCCACTGTGGCCCTTGAGTGGATCTCCCTTGGGTGTGTGAGACTGCACATCCCACAGCTGAATGGTTTGGTCAGATGAGCCAGAAGCAAGGACTGCTCCATCATGAGAGAATGCCACAGAGTTCACCAGGCCACTGTGGCATCTGAGTGGATCCCCCTTGGGTGTTTGAGACTGCACATCCCAGAGCTGAACGGTACGGTCAGAAGAGCCAGAGGCAAGGATTGCTCCATCATGAGAGAATGCCACAGATGACACAGAGCTGCTATGGCCCCTGAGTGTATTTCCCTTGGGTATCTGAGATTGCACATCCCACAGCTGAATGGTTTCATCATATGAACCAGAGGCAAGCAGTGTTCCATCACAAGAGAATGCCACAGAGTGCACAAGGCCACTGTGGCCCATGAGTGGATCTCCCTTGGATGTCTGAGACTGCACATCCCACAGCTGAATGGTTTGATCATCAGAGCCAGA
>WIDE01000198.1:0-19299 GCA_015039315.1 Clavulina sp. PMI_390 | reverse complement strand
TCATGAGAGAATGCCACAGACCGCACCCAGTCACTGTGGCCTCTGAGTGGATCTCCTTTTGGTGTACAAGACTGCACATCCCACAGCTGAATGGTATAGTCAGAAGAGCCAGAGGCAAGCACTGCTCCATCATGAGAAAAAGCCACAGACTGAACCAAACCAGTGTGACTCTTGAGTGGATCTCCCCTGGGTATGCAAGACTGCACATCCCATAGCTGAATGGTTCCATCATCAGAGCCAGAAGCAAGGAGAGCTCCATCAGGAGAGAATGCCACAGACTTCACATAGTCACTGTGGCCCCTGAGTGGATCTCCTTTTGGTGTACAAGACTGCACATCCCACAGCTGAATGGTTTGATCATCAGAGCCAGAAGCAAGGAATGCTCCATCACAAGAGAATGCCACAGAAGTCACCTTGCAATTGTGGCCCTTGAGTCGATTTCCCTTAGGTGAATGAGACTGCACATCCCACAGCTGAATGGTATGGTCAGAAGAGCCAGAAGCAAGGACTGCTCCATCATGAGAGAATGCCACACACTCCACACCATGACTATGATGCAGGGGATCTCCATATTTCTCTCCAGCTTGCATGCTCCAAAGCAAGATGGTTCCATTCAGCAGCCCTGCAGCTACTATACCATTCTTTGAGATTGCCACACTGTATACAGCATATTCATGTTTCAATACATGTCTCAAAGCTGGCCATCTTTCCAAATGACCAGTTGATATCAAAGCAGTTTGTGGATGCTCAGTACCTATCATCTGCAGTGTAGATGTTGTGGGAATGAATGGCACAGCACTCAGGTAGATGTGAGGTGCACTCAGTGCCATTGGGATGGCATAATAGGTTGAAAACAACAAAGCCTCCACAGCAAACACACTGATTTCAGAGGTTGGCTGTACATCATGTCAATATCAACTTTTTGATTGACCCTGAGATAGCAGAACCATACCTGAGCTACAACCAATGAGAGTGCTGCTGTTGGAGATGCATCTGTGAGGCTCATGACCTCAAGCCAATAAAGAAATTGAGGTGTGGACAGGAGATTCTTGATTGCATTGAGAGTGCTTGGGGTGACATCTTTTGCTGACACAAGATGGGAAGCCCAGAAATGGCATGCATATGACAATGTTGACCCTATGTTGTCCTCAATTAGAGTGGGCAATTGTGGAATAGATGAGTTGGGCAAGAAGGAAGTTGTCAGCTGGCAGATGTTGAACTTGAGCTTTTTCTCTCCAGATTGCATCACAGCAAAGCAGCTCTCTGTGAGGAGTCTATGGGTTTTTGAGATATCCACACAGTACTTGGGGTTGCTGGCAGAATCCTGCAGGAAGTCAAGGAAGGATGTATGCAGAGGTAAAAGTGGCATGTTTGGAGTGTGGCTTCTGGTTCCAGCAATGAGAGAGGATAACAGTCCAAGACCCCTCACAGCTTCTGCCTCCACATCGCCAATCTCACCATAGTATAAGAGGCAGGTATGCAGAAGTTTCAGCAATGTAGCCAGTGAGAGGGGCTCCATTTTTACAACAAGAACACCTAGAAGCAGTCTGAGAAGCTCTAGGTCTCCAGATGTAGACTGCCCAAACTGTGCATCCATCAGAGTGGAGTACAGCGTGTAGAGGGTCACTTGACTGCTTGCAGCACTGGAGGTTGAAAGAACATTCTTCAACCTTTTGGAGGGAGACACTGCTTGATTCCCATCCTCCTGGTCTACAATGTAGAGACAGGCAGTAGAAGCCCATTGGAATGACAGCTGTGCTTTACTAGAGAGGTTTTCTAGCTGCTCTTGAGTAGGGTTGAGAGGGGGACCCTCCAGCATGTGACTGATGTAATGGGAGATGTCCTTCTCTGTAGACTGATTGGGAAGAGCATCCATAAACAGGCTAGAGACATTGGGTAGCTGTGGTAAGATCTCAACCATGTCCAAGATGTCAAGCTCTGGCCGTGAAGTAATGAGGATGTGAACAGTGGATGGAAGATGGGGTGCAAGGCTAGCCAGTGCCTTTAAGAGTTTTCTGCGTGCCCTAACTCCACCTGACTCATCCAGTGCATCAATAATGATCACAATTGGAATTAGGGTTGTGGAGTGCCCCTTGAGTAGAGGGAGAAGGAACCTTTCTAACTGCTCTGCAGGATCCTCATTCCTCTGCTGAAGATCTTTAGTAGATCTCATAAGTCCCAGAAGCTGTGCCTCAATCACAGCATTCTGAGCAGCAAGTTGGAGTGCAATGGTGGTGAACAGATTGGATGGATTGAGATGATGCTGCTTAGCTGCCTCAAAGCGGTAGTATGCAGTGCACACACTAGCACTATGAAGATACTTGGCAAGGCTGACAGCAATGGATGATTTGCCAGAGCCAGCCACTCCCATGAGCCATAGAATACTGGTGTCTGTAAGCCCAAGTGTATTGGGTGTAGATGAGTTGGGAAGTGGGTTCAGTACCACAGAGACTGAGCCTCCAACAGCCCAAGTTTGGAGAGCATCCAAGATAGCAGTGCGGGTGCCAGGAAGGCATCCTCTATCACTGCCATCATAGAGTGCAATAGCTGCCTGGACTGCACATGGAAGGGTAGAGAACACATTATCTTTCACTACATTTTATCTCTTATTAGACATTTTGAGCCCTGTAGTCCAGAGGTGAAACTTACCAAGGTGCTGCAAATCCTTTTTGATGATCTGCACATCAGCAAAGGTATCTGCTGCTGATGCTGCATTGAGTTGTGAGCACAGTTCACTGAAGCTCTTGATAAGGACATCAGCATCTTGCTGAAAGGATGTGAAATATGTAGGGCACTTCAACCCAGCTGGGAGAGAGGAGCATGATTAACTACACAATATAACCAACTAGTGAAAGGGATCTTACACTTCTTTTTATGCTCAGCATATGCCCTGATGAGTGTAGCTGCCTGCTGTATCTTGAGCAGAATGGTCTCCACTTTGTGATAAACCAGATGCTCCTGCTTCTGGGAGGAAGCATACTGTGCAGTCAGGATGCACAGCTCATTCATGGAGCTGAGCATAGTCCCCATTGTTTCATCAACAAGAGCACTAGCTTTCACAATTATGTAGGCACCATTGAGCACATCCACAACCACCTTAGCAATTGGATGAACCTAGATTCCAATATTTAGTTGCATGAAAGGTGCCAGCAAAGTAATAGAGCTTACTTCTGCAAGCAGACCACCAATCTTGAGAAATCCTTCCACAGCAGAAATGACACCCGGGAAGGCAGCACCAAAGTCTGTTGTGAATTGAGTCAGTGGGGTAGACTGGCTAACAACACTATCTATGATCCCATAGACCTGGGTGTTGTGCTCTTGTGATGCAACAAGGATCTTCTGGGCCTCCGCAATAGCAGTCGACGCTTCTTGATGTGGCTCCGGCTTGTTCTCCGGTTCAGAAGCAGCTTCTGGTTGAGTAATGACCGCACGGACTCCAAGCACACCATCAATTTGATCTACAAGAAATGATAGATGCAGCTTGGTCATAAGGCTAAGCAACAGAGCAGTAAAATACAAACCTTCAACGCGCTGATCAGCAAAGCAACCGACTGTGTGAGAAGAAAGTGTGCTCCAGGGAAGGATATGGAGCGCGCGCTCCTGGATGGTAATTACGATAGTCTGAGGAAGCGAAGTGAAGAATCTAGTTTATCCGAATGGCGTAAGATGGCATGAGGTCAAAGGCATTAAGCACGCATACACACCTTTTGATGGACAATGGTGCCCATTCAATGTTTCCGGTGATCGATGCCTTGATCTTGTGAGTAGTCACCGTTGAGACGCTGTCAACATCGGGAGGGCTCCATTCAACACAGAGGCGGTATGAGCGCGATTTCTTGATCTTGTCGCTCGTATATGACACATCTGTAGATCACCTCACAGTCAGCATAGCAATCAGTCTCAGCTGAAGAGCACCATACGTCTGATTTCGAACGAAGATAACGAAGCTGGATCCATCCTGAGTAGTAGTGGTTTGTCTCTTATTCTTCTGAGTGTCCACGGATCGTCAAGAGGAAGGATGCAAAGGCTGTGCCTTTGTGTGCGCGAACAAACACGGCGACACTTGGATCGACTGTTTCCATGTGCCCCAGAACAAGGTCACTACATCCAACGTCAGCCTAGCATAAATGTAACCAATAGTTTTCGGAGTAATCTTTGAGCTGACGTTAAGTACAGTTGGCCTGCTGTATTGAGGAAAGGCTTGAACATTCAAAACCAAAAAGCAATGCATGTGAACCGAAAGCAGCTGGATGGAGTTCCCCCGGCGCCCGACGTAAGTTCCCATCGCGAACGCGGAGTGATGACACAGCTGCGTGTGGTCTACAGAGCACGGGTGCATAGGTGCTTGGTCGTGTAACAGGATTCCTGTTTCTTCCGGATTGCCCATGACGCTGCGTCTGCGGAGGAAGTCGCACACAAAAGAAGCGGATTGGATTCAGAAGCGAGGAAAAACGAAGAAGTTGCTCTATACAGTGCTCGAGAAGCTCCCCTTGTTATTGGAAGCAGCAGGTGTAGCCGGGGGCTGGCCTGTCTTTGCTTCCTTGGGCGGGCAGCGTCGTGTACCCAACAGAAACTCGATGCCATAGACCAGATACATAAATGGGCCACAATAGCGAGGTCCATATCCAACCGGCTTCTTCTTTTTCTTTGCTGCCGCCGTCGCTGGTGCACCATTGGCATCCACAACTGGTCCCTCGATATCTCCACCGTGGGCCGGATGCATCTTCTTCTCTGCATCAGCCTCCTCCGCTTCTGCCTCTGCCATCAGTCGCTCTCTCTTCTCCGTCTCCTTCCTCTCCCTCTCCACCCGATCTGTGTCCACGATATTGCCCAACGAGAACACCGCTAGTGCGCTGAGAGCACACCATGGGAGCAAGCTGTAAAACGACCATTTCACACCATAGTTGTAGGCGTCACGCACGGCTTGCTGCAAGTTTTCGGGAAGATGAGCGATACCGGGGCCTCAAGACTGCTTGCCACCTTCGGACGCAAGGCTCTGTGCGATGATGAGCGCATCTTGCAAGGGGAGTGAGCCGCTCTTGACGAGCCCGAGGATGTAAGATCGCAGCTTGGACTGGAGCACTGCGGAGAGCTACGGAAGCCCAATCATCCCACCCGCAGTTCGGGACTATCAGAGCGGCGAGCAAGGGGAAGGGAAATCAGATGAGCGTGGAGAGCAATGGGTCAGAATATCAGTTAAGACCGGAGTGCAACAGAGAATAACTCACAGAAATATGCATTGTGGTTAGCAGCGAGTTCTGATCCTTGGGCAGCAGGAACCGAGATTGCACCTCGAGCGTACCCATAGAGAAACCAATGCCTGCGCCACACATGGCCAGGAAATCGTTGATCTGGCCGTGGTTTTTTTCAGAAATAGCCTTGGCCAGCAGGCCCACCCGAATAGCTTGTACAACCTGGCCAATTGTGACCGGGAAGCGAGGCCATCGGCAAGGAAGACAAATAAAAAGGGATAATGAGAAAGAGACAGTCAAACGAGTGGAGGTCATGATGGTACAACGCCGTCAAACGTACCTGTGGCCACCAACTGATCATAGCAGCAGCCACCCATACACCACCACCAATACCAGGCGTAAGGTAAACGACCTGCGTACCTGGGACCACAGCCGATGATAAGTAATCGTCCAGAGATAATGCAAGATCTGACCCTTGCTCACCTGTCCTAGTGTTCTGGAACCCAGCAACGATGCTCCAATACACAGCAAGGAAGTAGAGACCGCTAAACATGACCATCCCGCACGTAAACGCTCCGAAAAAGACAACTGGAATCTGATGGTTCTTGAAGATCCAGAGCGGGACCATTCGACTCGTATGCGCGATTGGGGGAGGAGGTATCTTTAGGCCCTCCGTCGCTCCGTCCGCGCGAGTTTTCAAGGTGGGCGTCTTACCGTCCGGTCCGAATTGCACATTGTACTGGCCCAGATAGAACTCCCACACGATGCACGCGACGACGAGTATATCTCCAACCGTGAGACACGCGATGACTTTGGCTTCGTCCCATGATTCCGTAGACCCCCGCGAGAGGCCAATGAGGAAGACGATGGCTATGGATGTTATGTTAAGAGGAAGGCACCGACCCAGTCAATGCGGGGGAGCTGGAAGGCGAGCGCTGAAAGTCGGGATGTGGGAGTGTGGGTGGGCCATCCGGGAAGGCTATCGCGTGGATCGAGGATCAAGCCTATGAGATCATTACGAACGGTGATGAAAGCGAGGATAGAGCTGCCCAAGAGGATGATCTGAAAGCATGAGGATAGAAAATAAGAGGGTTGGGGTAGTTGGTGCCCATTTTGGTACGCCCAGAAGACGTACGGGGAGATTGATAGCGGAAATCCATCGGAAATTGACTGACGACAGCGCGCCGCCGATCATAGGCCCTAAGCATGGGAAACAAGAGGTTAAGCCACGGGCGATACGATAGTCTGACTCTTAAAGAAGACGGACCCGTTTAGTGCGGTGAAGAGAAGTGAGAGAACCGCGACACGAAGCATGTGGGTGGTGAGGGACCGGTTATCCGACACGACGACATGGACAAGCTAGCTGGAAGCGTTTGACAATCGAGAGCGAAGCACAGAGTGGGAGTGCCCTGGCTCACAGCGAGGAGGAATGCAGCGCCAATACCTGCTATTCCACGATACAGCTAAGACAGTTGCCATACCCCCCGCAGCGGTCGAGATAACAGAGCCTAGGAAGAACATGACGAAACCAAATCGTCTAGTAGGAGAAGAGTGCGGGTCATCAGCAGAGGGGTTGTATATGAGAAGAGACCGTGAACCAACACTGTGCGGTGACGGCCAAGGATGGTTGCGATATCCGAGCAAAGAGGGGGGAATGTCGTGCAGGTGAGGAGATAATTTGTCCCAACCCACGTCTATTCGCATGTGGAGTGCCCACTAACGCAGGCACTCATACTCAGTATCGGCCGCTAGAAAGCTATGCAAGTGAGGGAGGTCGATTGCCTAGAGATCCAGTCCCCCAGATGCAAGAGTAATCTGACGTTGGGCAACTTGGAGTGTGGGACTCACCAAAGCAAACAAGAATTCAATTGTCGGCCCCGCTCATCCGAAAGTGGCCTGCCTTAATCTTTTGACCCTTGCGTGTCGAGTGCAGACTACGGATGGCACGCCCTCGACGCGTTCCTATCAATGCTATCTATTGCGTTGGAGGAACGAGGAGAAAGCTCGTCATTGTGTCCCCTTGTTTGAATAGTCGCGGACCCACTCTTGCTCAGGATTCTGGCGTGTCTCTTCTTTCTGACGGCCATATCAGATCACCACGCCATATCCACTCTATCGCCCACTGAGAGATGATTTCCACTAAGCACCCCGCCTTGCCTTTCCTGCAGGCTCTCATATCACTCATCGTAGCCATCCAGAGCACTCACCCCTCGCCTCAACAACGATTCCCCCGCTTCCCCATCCTCGTCGTCTGATGCTCCTTGGCTTGCACATCATCCTTCCTCCTTGTCGCTAGCATTGGCTGGCCTTACTCTTAATCCAGGACCTCCACTGCTAGGCCCAACGATCATCCCTTGTGCAACTTCCAAGCTCAACCATCCCTTTCAATGCACATCCCACCCTCCCGCCATAGATGCGCTCCCAAGCGTCATACTCTTCTCACTCCAGGTCTCATCTAATACCGCGTCCTTCTACACGTCTCCACTCGTAACACTCACACTCTTCGCAGGCACACTCGGACGTCGTGCTATCCTTGGATGACAAGCCACCTCTCGAAAGCCAGTTTAGCGCATGCTTCACTCAAGTATATCACCCTCTTTCAACGCTGCTCTAACCTCAATCAACTTCGAAGTACTCTAACTTTGGTGTCGATCCGTACTGGAACCCCTTCAAAGTGCTACACTAGCGGTGTCTACTCAACCGATAAGCAGCCCAACTCGGAGCAGCAGCTACTTCACCAACTTGCTCTATCGAGCGCTTGTGAGACGGTGGGCGTAGTCTCTCGCGCGCAATGTGAGTCATAAGCGACGTATCCCCTGGCCCAACAGCTAATTGCCTGGACCCATCTCATGCCGTCGCCTGTCCTGGGCTCGAAATATCCCGCAGCCAAAGATGGGACATCCTGCACCCCACGTCGAGCGACAAGCTGAGAGGTTTCTTAGCCAACCATGGGGTAAGCGCAACCCTATCCGGGGTCTCAAACCTCCGAATGACCCTAGGCCATCCCCCACCACTTCAAAGCTCTCACTTAATATGCTCTTGAACACTGACCCGACCCCGCCATCGCGCTCGGTCACCAGGAGCCCAATCCAAATCCCGCCGAACCCGTCATGGCGCAGATACGACTCCGTACACAACCCGGACATGCCCTCACCTGTCGAGATGATGGCCGGCAGTTCGTCGTACTTTCCACAGGCACTCACATCACCCGTGCTGCGGCCACACCCGCATCATCTTAACGGTGATTCGCCCCCCCCCCCCCCCCCCCTCGTCTTCTGCTCCCCGTCTGCCACATCTACAATCTTCTTCGTGGTCGGCGTCGTGGTCGGCTGGACTGGCTCTCGGTCTGCGACTGCCTGCTGCCTGGTCCCGCCGCTCCCCGCGCAACAAGCTCGCCGACAATGTCAATAGGCCACTTTTCATCCTCGGCCTCGCTCTCACCGCACTTGTCTCCTTCCATACCACATTCTCGTCCTTCCTCATCTCGCTCCATGCCTCCTCCACCTCCCCCTCCATCAGCACTACCACAACTGCCTTCTCTTGCTTCCACGCACATCACTTCCCACCATGCACATCCACAGCACCCACACTCTTCACAAAATCAACCACCCACCATTCCAACACCTCCACCCCGTCGATAAGCTAGCATACCATACGCGCCACGTAATCGTATCACTCCACCAAATTCTGTGCTGATCCCTATAACGGCTGAAGAACATCACTGCCTTGCCGAGTCACACCGGAACCCGCTACGAAAATCCATCCCAGCCGTCTCTGCCCAACTCACAGCTACCCGCGTGTTAGCAACAGTGCAGCTTATACCATTGAACAACAGTCGGATGGTGGTTAGAGTCCCTTGCGAATGATGGAAGGAGCAGACGACGCACCCTCTGTTCAGCAACCCCTGGCGCATCTCATCCCGTCGCCGCTTCGAGGCACAAAACGTCCCGCAGCCGACGACGACGCACCAGACTATGAACGTCTCGCAGATCCATCCCAACGACCACATATGAGCAATAGTCCTCCTCCAACTCGGAACCACAATCATAGTGGTCCGAGAAATGAAGTGGTCGTCGCGCAGCACTATAACGCTCGCCCCGAGGTCGGCAAAGCAGCGCGCGAGCACTCGCCTATCATCGGCCTCAAGTCCTTCAACAACTGGATTAAGGCCGTCCTTATCGCGAAATTTGCCCGTCCTACGATCCGCGAGACGAATACACACCCTGAGGAGGTCGAATTCGTCGGCTCGAAAAAACGGCCTCGATTCATTGCGCGAGTCTTGGATCTGGGGTGTGGAAAGGGAGGTGATTTAGGCAAGTGGGCAAAGAGCGATATCGTGGGGTATATGGGTGTGGATATTGCGGATGTGTCGTTGGACCAGGCGAGAGAGCGGTGGGCGGGACAGCGAAGAAAGGCGTTTGATGCCGAATTTTTCGCGATGGATTGTTATTCCGTAAGTCATTGCTCTCTCTATTATTAGATGGTTTTTTACGTCTTCGTTTCATTTTATTGTGTTGCTTTTGGTGCCGCCGGTGACTTTACTGACATGTGGATCCATCCTCAATATTTAGCGGCCACTCGAGGATCGATTACCTCCAGGCGCACTGAGGCCCCCGTTCGATGTTGTCTCTCAGCAGTTCTGCATGCACTATGCATTCGAAAGTGAGGAGAAGGCTCGGATGATGTTACGGAATACCACCATGTTCCTCCGACCTGGTGGGGTGTTCATCGGAACGACTCCAAACGCGAAACCCTTATTGTAAGTCAACTCCTCAGTTCTGTCTGTCTCTGGCTGCATCAACGTGTCCCTATCCGCTCGCCGCATACAACCTGTTCTGGATCTCTGATCGCTACTCTTCCTCATCTCCTTTGATGAATTCGCAGACGAAAACTGAAAAAGATTCCCGAAGGCGACGAGCTCTCGTTCGGCAACGCCGTTTACACCATCCGCTTCGAGTCGCGCCAACCCCCAATCGATGCACATGGCCAATCCACATTCGGCCACAAATACTGGTTCTACCTCGCCGATGCTGTCGATGCGCCCGAGTACCTCGTACGATGGGACGCCTTTGTCTCATTGGCGGCTGAATACGGCCTCGAGTTGATATATAAGGAGGACTTCCATACGATCTATGAGCGCGAGCAGGAGCCGACAGAGTTCCGTCAGTTGTTGACGTCAATGAAGGTTGTCGATTCGCGAGGCGAGAGTGCACTGGATCAGGATCAATGGGATGCTGCTAGTATGTATCACATTGGTTTCTCCCTCTGATTTACATTTGAGGATAACGCTCACTAATACGAATACCTCTTCTCAACTCAACCCTCAGACCTGTACATCGGCTTTGCGTTCAAAAAGTCGCTTCCTGCCCCCGCCCTGAACGGATCTGGTGCCAATGCAGGCAACGGCTCATGATCTCACTGGACGCCTATGCGCTCCATACCTTCCACAATACACTTACCCTACCCATCCCCATCTCCCACAAAACTACACACCCTAAAAACCCGCCACGACGCCACCCATACCTATATCACTTCACTGCCTGATCTTTGTCTTGGTTCTTTTCTCTTTTGACTCATTCTTGACTCGTTATGCTGCTTTTGTATTGTTCTCTATGATCCGTTTGCCCGACCGTACTTTACCCTACTGTACACCCCATTCATACAAATTTTTTTTTTTGACCATTCAACTTGCTTTTCTTCTTTTCGGCTTTGGCTTAGTTAGGAACATGAAGAATGAAATTGATTTGGCAACTTGACCTATGTTCATGCTATAGATTGAAAGATTGTTACAGTTCCTTGGACAGCTTTTGCGCAGGGGAGGCTGTGAGCACACATTAAACCTTTCTACCAGTGAGTAGCAAGCATGAATGCATTGTATAATGTGGTTTTGAAAGATTTATGGGCTGGGGGAGATATTATGCATGAGACCATTGCTCTGACACAGGAGGGAATACATAGAACTGTTGAGTGACTGATAGTAATGGAGATAGTGATTCAGCAACTGGTATAGTGGGTAGGCAAGGGTGTGTAGCATTTGGCCCAGTCTTCTCCTAGCACCATGTTGTCAAAGTTGAGTCTGACTCTGGCACTTGGGTCCTCACCAAGAACTGCAATAAGGCGCTCATCATAAAGGTGTTTTCTGTAACTTGGAGGGACCCAAAATATAAGCTCATCATTGGGGCCTTTAAGCCAACCATCATCAAGCAGGGCAGGCCATGATGGGCTAAGTTGGAAGGTGGGAGATTGAGCATTTGGGATAGGAACAACCATGCTCAATGCAGAGGAAGTGATATTCCAAAGCCTGACTGTTTTATCATCTGAGCCAGAGACAAGGACTGTTCCATCATAAGAGAATGCCATGGACTGCACAGAATCACTATGGCCCCTGAGTGGATCTCCCTTAGGTGTCTCAGATTGCATATCCCACAGCTGAATGGTTTGATCCCAAGAGCCAGAAGCAAGGACTGCTCCATCATGAGAGAATGCCACAGAGTGGACTGGGCCACTGTGGCATCTGAGTGGATCCCCCTTGGGTGTTTGAGACTGCACATCCCACAACTGAATAGTGTGATCCCAAGAGCCAGATGCAAGGACTGCTCCATCATGAGAGAATGCCACAGAGCTCACCTGGTCACTGTGACCTCTGAGTGGATCCCCCTTGGGTGTTTGAGACTGCACATCCCACAGCTGAACAGTTTGATCATCAGAGCCAGAAGCAAGGATTGCTCCATCATGAGAGAATGCTACAGAGTTCACATGTCCACTGTGACCCCTGAGTGGATCTCCCTTGGGCATGTGAGACTGCACATCCCACAGCTGAATGGTTTTATCATTAGATCCAGAAGCAAGGAATGCTCCATCCTGAGAGAATGCTACAGAGTTCACCTGTCCACTGTGACCCCTGAGTGGATCTCCCTTGGGTGTGTGAGACTGCATATCCCACAACTGAATGGTTTGGTCATCAGAGCCAGAAGCAAGGTATGCTCCATCATGAGAGAATGTCACAGAGTTCACCAGGCCACTGTGGTACCTGAGTGGGTTGCCCTTGGGCATCTGAGACTCCACATCCCACAGCCAAATGTTTTGATCCCAAGAGCCAGAAGCAAGGACTGCTCCGTCATGAGAGAATGCCACAGACTTCACAGAGTCACTGTGACCCCTGAGTGGATCCCCTTTGGGTGTTTGAGACTGCACATCCCACAAGTGAATGGTTTCATCAGAAGAGCCAGAGGCAAGGACTGCTCCATCATGAGAGAATGCCACAGAGTTCACCAGGCCACTGTGACCCCTGAGTGGATCTCCTTTGGGTGTGTGAGACTTCACATCCCACAACTGAATTGTTTGATCAGAAGAACCAGAGGCAAGGAATGCTCCATCATGAGAGAATGCTACAGAGTTCACCTGTCCACTGTGACCCCTGAGTGGATCTCCCTTGGGTGTTTGAGACTGCACATCCCACAGCTGAATGGTTTGATCATCAGAGCCAGAAGCAAGGAGTGCTCCATCTTGAGAGAATGCCACAGAGTGCACCCAGCCACTGTGGCCCCTGAGTGGATCTCCCTTGGGTGTTTGAGACTGCACATCCCACAACTGAATGGTTTGATCCCAAGAGCCAGAGGCAAGGACTGCTCCATCAAGAGAGAATGTCACAGAGTACACAGTGCTACTGTGTCCCCTGAGTGCATTGCCCTTGGGTGCCAGAGACTGCACATCCCAGAGCCAAATGGTTTTGTCATAAGAGCCAGAAGCAAGGATTGCTCCATCATGAGAGAATGCCACAGAATATACAGTGCCATGATGACCCCTGAGTGGATCTCCCTTGGGTGCCTGAGACTGCACATCCCACAGCTGAATGGTTTGATCCCAAGAGCCAGAAGCAAGGACTGTTCCATCATGAGAGAATGTCACAGAGTGCACAGAGCCACTGTGTCCCCTGAGTGCATCTCCAAGCTGTTCTCCAGTTTGCATGTTCCAAAGCAGGATGGCTCCATCAAATAGGCCTGCAGCCACCACTCCATCTTTGGAGACTGCCACACTCTCTACACTAGACTGTTGTTTTGAAACATGTCTCAAAGCAGGCCACTGTGTCAACTGCCCACTCTCTATCAAAACAGTTCTCTTGTACTCTTTACCAATTGCTTGCAGTGGAGACATTATGGGAATGATAGGTAAAGCACTCAGGTAGATGTGGGGTGTACTGAGTGCCATTGGGACAGCATAATAGGTGGCAAACACTAAAGCCTCTTTAGCAAATGCAGTAATACCAGAGGTTGGCTGTAAATCATCTCAGCATTAGCTGTTAATTTGCCTCTGAAACAATAACATCATACCTGAGCTACAACCAATGAGAGTGCAGCTGCTGGGGATGCACCTGTCAGGCTCATGACCTCAAGCCAGTAAAGAAATTGAGCTGTGGACAGGAGAGCCTTGACTCCACTGAGGATGTCTGCTGAAACATTTATTGCTACCACAAGATGGGAAGCCCAGAAGTGACATGCATATGACAGTGTTTCCCCTATATTTTTTTCAATCAAGTGATACAATCCTGGGATAGAGGAGTTGGGCAAGAATGAAGTGGGCAGCTGGCAAATATTGAACTTCAGCTTCATCTCTCCAGACTCCATTACAGCCAAACAACTCTCTGTGAAAAGTCTGTGAGTTTGGGGAATGTCAACACAGTACTTGGGGTTCCTAGCAGAGTCCTGGAGGAATTCAAAGAAGGATGTATGCAGAGGTAAAAGTGGTGTCCCCAGAACATCACTTCTGGTTCCAGCAATGACAGAGGACAAAAGGCCTAAATCCCTAGCTGCTTCCAACTTCACATCTTCAATCTTGCCATACTGGGAGAGGTGGATATACAGGATCTGCATGATTGCAGCCAATGAAATAGGTTTCCTTGCTGCAACAAGAAAACCTAGAAGTAGCTTGAGAAGCTCAAGATCCTCAGCTTTAGAATGACCAAACTGGGCATCCATAAGTGTGTAGTACAGATTGTACAGGGTAGCTTGGCTGTCTGCAGTGCTGGAGCTGGAGAGAACCTTCTTCAACCTCTTGGAGGGATGCACTGCTTGATTGCCATCATCCTGGTTCACAATATAGAGACAGGCAGTAGAGGCCCATTGAAATGACAGTTGGGCCTTGTCAGAGAGCTGGTCCAGCTGCTCTAGTGTGGGCATGAGAGGAGAGCCCTCCAGCATGTACTTGACATACTGATAGATATCATTCTTGGTAGACTGGTTTGGAAGAGCATCCATAAAGAGTGTCAAAGCATTTGGCAGTTTTTTTGCAGTCTCCACTGCGTCCAGGATGTCCAACTCTGCCCTTGTTGTGATGAGGATGCGGACAGTTGATGGGAGAAGGGGAGAAAGGCTGGTCAATGCCTTCAAAAGTTTTTTGCGCATGCCAACTCCACCTGACTCATCCAGTGCATCAATAATGATGGCAATATGAGACAGAGTGGTAGCATCTCCCTTGAGTAGAGGAAGAAGGAACCTCTCCCATTGCTCTCTAGGGTCCTCACTCCTCTTCTGGAGATCTTTGGCAGATCTCACAAGTTTCAGAAGGTGTGCCTCAAGAATAGCATTCTGAGCAGCAAGTTGGAGTGCAATGGTGGTGAAGAGATTGGATGGATTGAGATTGTGTTGTTTGGCTGCTTCAAAGCGGTAGTATGCAGTGCACACACTAGCACTATGGAGATATTTAGCAAGGCTGACAGCAATAGATGATTTGCCAGAGCCAGCCACTCCCATCAACCATAGAACACTGGTGTCTGTGAGTTTGAGCATATTGGGAACAGATGAGTTGGGAAGTGGGTTCAGTGCCACAGACACAGATCCACCAACAGCCCAGGCTTGGAGACCATCCAAGATAGCAGTACGGGTACCAGGAAGGCATGTCTTGTCACTGCCATCATGGAGTGCAATAGCTGCATCAGCTGCATATGGAAGGGCAGAGAATACACTATCTTTGACTATATTGTATCTTTTATAAACCATGTTGAACTCAGTAGTCTGGATATAAAACTTACCAAGGTGTTCCACATCCTTTTTGATGACCTGTATGTTGACAAAGGCATCTGCCACTGAAGCTGCATTGAGTTGGGAGGAGAGTTCACTGAAAGTCTGTAGGAGTCTCTCAGCATCTTGCTGGAAGGATGTAAAATATGTTGGGCACTTCAACCCAGCTGAGAAGGGGATCAATTACAAAACAGAATGAAATTAGCAAAAAGTATCTCACACTTCTTCTTATGCTCAGCATAGGCTCTAACAAGTGTAGCTGCCTGTTGTATGTTGAGTAGAATGGTCTCCACCTTTTGATAAACCAGATGCTCCTGCTTCTGGGAGGAAACATACTGTGTAGTGAGGGTGCACAACTCATTCATAGAGCTGAGCATAGCCCCCATCTTTTCATCAACAAGAGCATTGGCTTTCACAATTGTGTAGGCACCATTGAGCACATCTACAACCACCTTGGCAATTGGATGGACCTAGCACCCATATATTCAGTCCCATAAGAGGTGTCAATGAAACAATAGAGCTTACTTCTGCAAGCAGACCACCAATCTTTAGAAAGCCTTCCACAGCAGAAATTGTGCCTGGGAATGCAGCACCAAAGTCTGTTGTGAACTGAGCCAAGTTGTTGGACTGGCTAACAGTGCTATCAATGATGTCATAGGCCTGGGTGCTGTGCTTGTGCAATGCAACAAGGCTCTTTTGGGCTTCTCCCATAGCTGCGGATGCTTCTTGATGTAGGCCCATCATGGTGTCTGGCTCAGAAGCAGCTTCTGGTTGGGTAACAACCATGGCAACTCCAAGTATGCCATCAATTTGATCTATAAGAAATGATGAATAAACCCCAGTGTCACGGCATTTTTGAAGCAATAATGCGAACCTTCAAGGTGCTGGTCAGCTAAGCAACTGACTTTGTGAAAAGAAAGTGGGCTCCAGGGGAGGATGTGGAGCGCGCGCTCCTGGATGGTAATCATAATAGTCTGAGGAAGCAAAGTGAAGTCTCTGGATTATCCAGAGGTCGTGAGATTGATTGAGGTCAAAGATATTGAAGAACCTGCAGACCTTTTGATGGACAGTGGTCCCCATTCAATACTTCCGCTGATCGGCGCCTTGATCTTGTGAGTAGTCACTGTTGAGACGGTGTCGACATCGGGAGGGCTCCATTCGACGCAAACGCGGTATGAGCGTGATTTCTTGATCTTATTGCTTGTATATAACACATCTGCAGATCGCCTCATAATCAGCACAGTAATCGGTCTCAGCCGAACAAGAACATCATACGTCTGATCTCAAACGAAGCTGACGAAACTGGATCCATCTTCGGTAATGGTTTGACCCGTGTTCTTCTGAGTGTCCACGGATCGTCAAGAGGAGGGATGCGAAGCTGTGCCTTTATGCGTGAACAAACACGGCCACAAACACGGCCACAAACACGGCCACAAACACGACACTTGGATCAACTGTTTCCACATGCCCCAGAACAAGGTATTATATCCATCACATGTCAAGTAGCATAGGTGTAATCAATAGTCTTCGTAATAATCTTTGAGCTGACATAAAGTTAGTGTTGGTCACTAATTACAGTTGGCCTGCTGGGTTGGAGGAAGGGCTTGAACAATCGAGACCAAGAAGCAATGAACGTGAACCGACAGCGGTCATAGGGTGTTTCCCTCGCCAACCGATATGAGTTCGTATCGCGAATGCAGAGTGATAATTCAGCTGCAGATGGGCTACAGAGCACTGGTACGTAGGTGCCTGCTCCTCTTTCTTCAGGATCACCCATGGTGTTGCGTCTGCGGAGCCACGCTCGACTCAAGATCATGATAACCTTTTCTTAACCCCACCCAAGAGATTATTGCATCACTTGTAACTCTTTGCTATCGTCGCATTAAAACTTTCGTAATCAATAAAACAAATGAACGGAAAACTAGTTGTGGTCCCGATATGAAGAATCAAGAGAGTAAAAACAGTCGGCGGAATCGGCACATACGAGCAGCACATTGGAATCAGAGGGGAGGAAAACCGAAGCAGTCGCCCTACACAGAGCTCGAGGGACTCCCCTCATTGTTGGCAGCGGCAGCAGGGGGTTGGCCTGTCTTTGCTTTCTTGGGTGGACGGCGCCTGGTACCCAAGAGAAGCTCGATGCCATAGACCAGGTACATGAACGAACCACGATAGCGGGGTCCATATCCAACCGGCTTCTTCTTTTTCTTCGCTGCTGTTGTTGCCGTTGCACCACCATTGGCATCTACGATTGGTCCCTCGGTATCTCTACCGTTGGCCGGATGCGCCTTCTTCTCTGCTTCGAGCTCCTCTGCCTCTGCCTCCGCCATCAGCCGTTCCTTCTTCTCCTTCTCTTTCCTTTCCCTCTCCACCCGATCCGTGTCCACAATATTGCCCAACGAGAATACCGCCAACGCGCTCAGAGCACACCACGGGAGCAAGCTGTAGAACGACCACTTCACACCATAGTTGTACGCGTCACGCACGACTTGTTGGAGATTTTCTGGAAGCTGAGCGATACCGGGGCCCGAAGACTGCTTGCCACCTTCGGACGCAAGGCCTTGTGCGATGGTGAGTGCATCTTGCAAGGAGAGTGAGCCGCTCTTAACGAGCCCGAGGATGTAAGAGCGCAGCTTAGACTGGAGCACTGCGGAAAGCTGCGCGAGCCCAATCGTCCCACCCGCAGTTCGGAACTATCAGAGCGGCGAGTAAGGGGAAGGGAAATCAAATGAGAGTGGAGAGCAATGAGTCAGAATATCAGTTAAGACTGGAGTGCAGTAGAGAATAACTCACGAAAAGATGCATTGTGGTCAGCAGCGAGTTCTGTTCCTTGGGCAGCAAGAACCGAGACTGCACTTCGAGCGTGCCCATAGAGAAGCCGATACCTGCGCCACACATGGCGAGGAAACCATTGATCTGGCCGTGGCTGTTTTCAGAAATAGCCTTGGCGAGTAGGCCAACGCCAACGGCCTGCACGACCTGGCCAAGCATGATCGGGAAGCGAGGCTATCGAAAGGGGAAAACGAGCAGGAGGACGTAATGAGAAAGAAACAGTTAATTTGTGGGCATCATGATAATACGAATTTGTCAACCATACCTGCCGCCACCAACTGATCATCGCAGCAGCCACCCAGACACCCCCACCGATACCAGGCGTCAAGTAAACGAGCTGAGTACCTAGGGAGAGAGCCAATTATAAGCAATCGACCAGAGATAATGTTATATCGGACCCTCGCTCACCTGTCTTCGTGTTCTGGAACCCAGCAACGATGCTCCAATACACAGCAAGGAAGTAGAGACCACTAAACATCACCATCCCACTTGTGAACGCGCCCATAAAGACAACCGGGATCTGATGGTTCTTGAAGATCCACAGCGGGATCATTCGGCTCGTATGCGCAACTGCGCGCGGGGGGGTCTTCAGTTCCTCCGTCGTACCGTCTGCACGAGTCTTCAGCATCGGCGTTGCACCGTCCGGCCCGAATCGGACATCATATTGACCCAAATAGAACTCCCAGATGATACAAGCGACGACGAGGACGCCTCCAACCGTGAGGCACGCAATGACTTTGGCTTCGTCCCATGATTCCGTTGATCCCCATGACAGGCCGATGAGGAAGACGATGGCTCCGGATGTAAAAAGGAAGGCGCCGACCCAGTCGATACGGGAGAGCTGGAACGCGAGAGCCGAAAGTCGAGATGTGGGAGTGTGGGTGGGCCAACCAGGGAGGTTATCGCGCGCATCGGGGATAGGACCAAGAAGATCATTACGGACGGTAACGAAAGCGAGGATAGAACCCAAGAGCGCGATCTAGAGAGGAGAGAAAAGGAGAAGAATGTCAGAAATGAGCACGCAGTCGATGCTATTTTGGCACGCGCGGAGGACGTACGGGGAGATTGATGGCAAAAATCCATCGGAAATTTACCGACGACAGCGCACCGCCGATAATAGGGCCTATGAACGAGAAACAAAAGGTGAGTCAGATGTGAAACGATATTCAGACTCTCAGATGAGACTGACCCGTGGAATACCCAATGGTGAAAAGGAGTGAGAGAACCGCCACACGAAGCATGTTGGTGGTGAGCGACCGGTT
>WIDE01000197.1:3860-37257 GCA_015039315.1 Clavulina sp. PMI_390 | reverse complement strand
ATAAGATAAATGTTTCGAGATCATCAACTCTTAGCACACATTTAAGGATGAGCCTAAAATATTTCATGGCGGTTGAGGCCCACATTGAGTGTCTGAAGACTTCAACTGCTCAATGTGGGCCTCAACCGTTTGTAGCACGCGAACTCTGCCGTGCTCTGAGCGATTTGTATAAGGAGTAATAAAATTTTGAGAGATATTCCAATCCCATTTTCGGACTTCATCTAGGTTTTGTGTACGTCGGGGACTGGGCGCTTGCCGCCGCTACACATGGAACTAAGACTCGTTCACTGGGAACTAGGTCACAGGTCACACCGTGGAACCTCAGATCGGTTTAGTACAGTATCCTAGACACAGGTGAGGGACTGCTTGGCTCGAGAAAAGAATTATCGCGTTTGAGAGAAAGTATATCACGCCATTCTTCAACAATAATTACAAACGGATGCTAGGTCACGATTCCAAAGTCCAAGTCACGGTTCCGTGCGTCCTCCCCTCGAAGTGCAAATGGACGCGTGGGTCTCACGCTAATGCCTCTTTATTTTGCTCGTCCATATCGGCCTTGCTAGGCTATCAACTGTACATATGCTTAATTTACGACTAGTTTTGACAATATATTACCCATGTTCGACGGGTTTCGAGCAACGTTGGGGCTGGGGGATGAGAGGGTGATGAGAAAAAAATGACAAATTCCCTCCACTCGAGATGATCTTTTGGCGATCAGATGTAACGAATTGCCAATCAAATCGCGCCGGATATTTCATTTATCAAAATTCCCTCAGGAATTTCATGCATGTAGGGTCCATTATGGAGGCGGACAGCTCAGTGAAAGCAGCTGCATAGCACGAGCATAGGAATGTACCCTAAGAAGTAATGTATAGAGGGATTGTAGGTATAGCTGAATAGATAAGGAAATAAATTTATGGTATTGGCCAAATAGGGCCCACTCTGTATCACTGCTAAAATCGAGAGGGGGGGGTGGGATACAATAATGTTAAGCTTGAGCTGAGGCGAATGCCGTGATACCGGAAACGGCAGGCGCTATGAAAAAAGTGAGCGCCAAGCCGATGGGTAGGTGGAGTTCAGACCTGGAATCGTGATTTGCGACATAGACCTTGAATTTCATTTGTTTGCGAAAAATGAGCTGATAAAAGTATGACGCGCTGCGCCAGAGCGTAGATTTGATGCTAGACATGAAGACGGACACAGACGAGTCAAGGAAAGCAGATGCATCAACATGTTTACAGGTGTTGTCTTCGCGCAAACAGTCGGAGCCAGATATTCCCTCGAATATCCACCAATTGCAATAGCCGTCCGCCCAGACAACCCACGCCGGCATCCATCCTATCTCATTCAGTAACATTACTAGCCTAGATATGGACGACCATGTGACCTTCACGATAATGTGTCTGTATTGCCTATGCACCTTCTTGTCCGATTCGCTCATCTCTATGCTCGTCAGCGCAGCGCGCACTCGGCTTGCGTGTCTTGGGAATTTGGATTCACCACATTATTTAATATTTCGTCGAAAAGTGTCTTTAGTACTATGCTAGCCTATCATGCATGTAAATACACTTTGGAAATCTCATAGACTTTTGGAGCGCTGTTGCTGACCGCAAGGCCAAGAATAGTCAGTGGAGTCCGGGTGAACACCAGACCTCTTAAGGTCTATGAACATGAGTTCTTAGGTTTGGTGGGTTTGAGGGTTCACAACTCACGCAACTTCACCAACTCACGAACGGATAACAGTGTTTGGGGGGTTTCAATTGGTTGTCAGGTTGACGGGTTCCTGACTCACTCAACCGGCCAAACTAGGCGATCGATGTTTGCTGATGAAGTGGGACTAGTTTTGTCGGATCGTCCAATTTCTTTGCCAATATGGAGCCGTTCGCCCCTCGTCTTGGCGCTCACATATCTCATCTGGGGACGATGCATCGAGGTTACACCCCCATGAGAGACGAGGGGTGCCACATACCGAGGGCGGACATACTCTGCGTTCCGTGCCTCCTAGCTCTCACTGCACTATCTCAATTTGAGATATACATGCATCCTAGAATCGGATGCTTGATCTTCGACCGCTTGGGCGTTTGCATTGTTCATATAGGACATCGCAGAGCTCTGCCTGGATCGACAACATCGAGGCCGACGCCACCTATTCATGCGTCCTTTCATCGCCCTCCCCAAGCTGCGTGTCTCACGACAATTTTTATAACTCGTCCGTATTGGGGATCAATGAATGCGTCTAGTGGACTCTGCCGCCATTGATTATGGGAATGAGCTAGAACCGGCCTTTTGTTACCCTATAGATTTCGCTTCATCGGGACTCTGGAGCACGATCAACCCTTGTATAGACTGGGAACGCTGGTACCGTGCCAGGGTCGTGCAGATTCTGAGGGTGGGTCACTATCTCATGCATCGTTGGAAGAGCGGAATAAGGTTCTGAATAACCTAGATAGCCACCATATCTAGCTGAGCTGGACGGTCCTAATGGCTGTGAAGGATTCTCATTCACGGCTGGACTCGGAGCATGCATCGACTGTGTCCCATCGGTAGGTGGGTATAAACTTGTCGCATAGATCCCCCTCGTTGGCCCGTAAAGTGCAGGGTCCTCTTTACTTCTTCGGCGTAGGACAACTATAAGAGCGACGATCACCAAAATCAGAACAGCCAGACCCCCTGCTGCTCCGCCGGCGATGGCGGCGGTGTGTCGCGAATGAGAAGAGCTGGAATTGGTCGGTGACGAGGCAGAGGAAGAGGTCGAAGACGAGGTTGTGGAGCTGGTAAACGAGGTCAAAGATAAGCACTACGATTGCTGTCGAAGCTTACAAGCACGAAATCAGTTGCCTCACGTTGTGGTAGCTGTAGAATTTATTATCCTGTAGCAAAAGAAGGCAAGTAAGAGGTAGAGAGATGGTGAGTAAAAGGTATACCCAACTAAAGGGTATGAATACTGACTGGAGTAAGTCTAGCGTTACCCATAACCCATCCACATCATCGTGCTTGATTACCACAGTATGGGGTTCTGAGAGACTGAGATTTCCAATCTCACAGAGGAGTGTTTCTAAAGTCCATGTATCGTCGTTGACATGACAAGTGCATTGTTTCGTAATAGTCCCATCAACCGTAAAGGTGAAGTGTGCCCCATCGGAATGAGTGACACCATACATGCTGATATCGGAGCCTGGTAAGGTCTAGCAAGTCAGTTTTGATGCAACAATTTTACTGTCCGGAGTGGGATCCTCTCACCGTAAAATACAAGAGATGCGGTTCCTCCTGTGTAATTTGTGCGGTGTGCAAACCCACCGGAATTAGCAGGATTGGGGTCAAGAACCCAGGTAGAGTCAAAAGTGATCCCAGGAGAATCTGTATCCTGGACGATAAGACTCCATATCCGGAGGGTACAGAACACGCAAAGCAGAGGCAGTAAAGAGACCCAGTAGCCGATCGGCATTGTTCAGCTGTAGCGAAGCTAGGGTATTGGTGGGAAGGTCAAGTGGACAGATGTACAAGCTTCAGCACCCCTCGCTGGATATTCACCAGATTTCGAAAGTAGGTCAGTTTGAAAGGATGGGGAGGCAGAAGGACCAAGATAATGCTCACTCAATCGTGGCGGCTAGCAAACGGCTAGACGCCAGCAGGTTGTGGACTTGGCGTCTCTTTTTCGCAAGATCAAAAGGCAGGCACACAAAAGCCGAGTTATTCAATGGGGGTATTCAAAGACGCACAGATTCACCCCATCAGTGTCACACGTGAGTGAGAGTTTAAATAGACCGCTCTACGCAAGCTCGCGCTTATTGAAGAGAGTTTAATGAACCAATGGTATCTTGATATCCTGCTTTGATAAGTATATAAATGCTTCGCTTTTGCAATCGATGAGTATTGAGTACATTTACTCATCCAATCCGAACTCGTGCGACATCCCTCATCGTTCACGGAACTGTGACCCCCTCTCTCTTCACGTCTTCCACCCAGACGTCCCACATTGACTTGGTCAGAGCATCGTCTGACGAGATGACATTCGGGTACAGTTTGGTCTGACGTATGTAGAAGGCTCCACGCCCGGCTGCAGAGATCAAGAGAGGGTCCGTCGCTGAAGCGAGCCATGTCTGCGTGGCCGCGCATTGCTCTTCGCTGACTACAATATGGCGAAGACCATAACCGAATCAGGCGGCTTCATATTGGTTAGCTAAGACAGGTGCGGATAACTTACGAGAGAGAGCCTTCACGATTCGTAACATCCTTTTCTCACCATCAGTCAATTCACCACCGAAACCTCCATCAGAGCTAGTGTAAAGCCCTGTCCATGAGATGCCTATATTGACGACGAAAAAGAAACGGAGCTCGGGTTTGAAATTTGGGAACGGAAGCAATTCTAGAACGTACCAGGATTACATGCATAGACGCCAATGTTCTTGACCTTTAATTCAGGGTGCATGTCAAGATATTTCTGGAATTCCTTGCTAAAGAGGGAATAAGAAGTGCGTAAGAGAAACCTATCTTGTAGCGACTCGATGTAGCTCTAGTGCACCCCAGACATACGTGAAGACCACCTGCATGAACTTGACTCTGTAGTACAATTGCATGCCTTGAGGGACAGGAATATCACCACCTGGTGAGATGGCCCAACCTCCTTGTTCTATGGCCCCTTCGATGTGAGTGTTCCATGCCAAGTCTGAAGGGTCGATCCAGTTTCGGTCACGCATCTGGTAGCTCGCGCCCGACGCCACATTTACAACACGTGCGTTGATGGCGAAGTGTGGCAGTAGGGAAAGGGTAAGCTGGATGGGCCCTAGGACATTGATGTAGTACCCCCGCTCGTAGTTTTGTGAGGCATTTGGGGCATATTCATACGCTTTAAGACCTGTACCTGCGTTGCTAAGAATAAAGACATAGATCAAAGTTAGCAGTGGCGATTTCTTTGAAGGAATAAATTATGAATGAACCAACTTGACTAGAATATCTATCGTCTTGCTACCACTCTGCTTCTGCCAGCGCTGAATGAAAGCCCTCACGCTAGCTGCATCGCCGAGATCCAACTGTTCCACGCGCACATCCGCCTCTGATCCTCCCTCTTGTGCGTCGCCATGCGTCTTGGCTCTCTCGCGGACGGCTGCCAAAATCACCAGGCGTGCTGCCTCAGCCTTCTCTAGATTCCGGCATGCAAGGACCACGCTGGCTCCCATGGCCGCAAGGTGCTTGGCCGTTTCGAGACCAATCCCAGTATTTGAGCCTGTGACAATGGCCATGCGCCCAGAGAGGTCCACATATGGTACAGTCAACGAGGGGAGCAGTGGTCCGAGAAGCGCGTAGAGTTGAGCCAGGATACGAGATCCAGCATAGGAGGAGTCAAGGATCATAGTGAGCTTTAAGAGCCTGGGGTGTGAGGGAGGGGTGCGTCAAAGGGCTTTTATCTAGTCACTGAATCAATTGACGAATCCGGGGCGCGAGGGACCGAGACATGACGTGCAGCAAATGACTCTTCAGGATTCGGTCAATGTCAAATATTCCTCCTAATATTTGATTGAATATACCTGCTACTATTTATATAGTTTAGCATCAAGAGGCTCACGGTGTGGGGATGAGCCTCGACGGAGGTTCGGAACTGCATCGGAACTCGGAACTTGGAGCCGGAATCAATTGGGACCATGTTCTTGCGTTTCGGCCCAGAAACCCTCAGCAGTCGTTCCTGAGGTCTTCGAGGAAAACCTTGCTGAACCAATGCGAATTTCGTTTCTGGCTTTGATTGCTGTGAATAATACGAGATACATTGATTGTTCAGGCACAACACTGCCAACACCCCAGCCCTAATCAAAGCACCGTAACACCTTCATTCTTCGCCTGCTGCACCCATGCATCCCACATTGACGTCGTCAAAACATCATCTGATGTGAGGACGTTTGGGTAAAGTTTACTTTGACGATCGTAGAAGGCCCCGCGGCCGGCAGGAGAGAGTAGAAGAGGATCCGTCGATGTAGCAAGCCAAGTTTGCGTCGCCGCGCATTGCTCCACGGGGACTGCAACATAAAATCGACAAGGATAATGTTGGTATCAGTCATCTTCTCGTCATAAATGAAAAGAAGTCGGCTGGCTCACTCGAAACAGCCTTTACGACTCGTAACATCGTCTTCTCACCACCAGTGAGTTCCCCGCTGAAGCCTCCGTGAGAGCTTGTGTATAGCCCAGTCCATGAGATCCCTATACCAGATGATTCCCTAGAGTTAGATAGGATTTCGGAGTGCGCATCATTGTATTACGTACCAGGGTTGCAGACATACACACCGATATTCTTTTCCTTCAGTTGCGGGTGCGCATCCACGTACTTTTGAAGCTCCTTCCTGTGGATGTCATGGATAGTAAGCACCAGAATGCATCGGCACTAGCGACCAAGGAATGAAGTTGCCTCCAACGTACGTAAAGACAACCTGCATGAACTTGACCCTGAAGTACAATTGCATGCCGTTAGGAACAGGGATGTCGTTGCCGACTGAGAGGCCCCAACCGCCCTGGTCTGTGGGCTTCTCGATACGGCTGTTCCATGCAAGGTCGGTAGGGTCCATCCAAGAGCGTTCTGGCACCGAGTAGTTAGCTCCCGACGACACGTTCACGACGCGCGCGTTCACAGCGAAGTAGGGAAGGAGCGAGAGGGTGAGTTGGATTGGTCCCAGCACGTTCAGATAGTATCCCCGTTCATAGGGCTGCGAGGTGTTGGGAGCGTACTCAAACGTTCTGAGCCCAGTGCCCGCGTTACTGGGGTCGAAGAAACGAGTTAGAAAGCGGATGGGAAGAGAACAAACTGGGTTCGAGGATGCGGATGGTGGAGACAGGGCCACTATACAACACGCCACACCAAGATTTCTACTCACTTGACAAGAATATCGATCGCTTTCCTGCCACTCTGCTCCTCCCAGCGCTGAACGAATGATTTGACGCTAGCTGCGTCACTGAGATCTAGCTGTTCCACGCGCACATTTGGCTCAACTACGGCGGCTGCTGCGCCGCCGCTCTTCTTCGCTTTCTCGATTGCAAACTCCATGATCTCCTTGCGTGCAGCTTCAGCTTTTTCCACGTTTCGGCACGCCAGTACTACGGTGGCACCCATAGCCGCCAGGTGCTTCGCGGTCTCCAGTCCAATCCCCGTGTTCGCTCCGGTGATAATCGCCACGCGTTCAGAGAGGTTCTCATATGGGACACGCAGGGAAGGTAGGAGAGGTCCAAAGAGCATGTACATTTGGGCCAAGAAGTGGGAGCCGCGGTACGATGAGTTGAAGATCATGGTGGGCGAAGAGGGATTGGTTAGTAGAGGGAGTGCAGCTGCAGTTGATAGCAGGCTTATGAGGGTTGCATCGCGTCAATCAATTGACCACGGGGCGCGGAGGACCGAGGGCATGACGTGTTATGTATGACCATCGAGAATTGAGTCCCGTGGCAAATCACGGCACTAATTCAACGTCGATAATTCGTGAATTGATGGTACTTATTACGTCATATGGGGTGAGAATCCAGGGACTGTATGGGACTGGGTTGCGCATTGCAGCATATCCGGACTGGTTTGACAATGCCCGAGGCTTATTTTCGTCTACATTCATACATTCACACTGCCATAAAGTTTAATTTTCCATTGAAAAAACGTTGTTCCGAACAAATAACCAGGAGGACAACAGAACAACTTCGTCAAACTGGAATTCCCAGCAGTACTGGTGCTGGGCCCATAAACGCCTGGTCTTATCTACAATCCCCGTCATATTTCTGGTATTTGATGGTTACGATCGACCCTCGAGTACCCGGGCGTGGTGAATCCAGTATCAGGAAATGCCCCAGGGCGAGTACCCTGGCCATCCAGTTCAGGAACGCCTGAGTAACCATTCCCGTATGCGTGGAACGGTGAACCTGCCGTATGCTGCGGTGAGGGGAATATCGAGCCGTATCCCGCTTCTGCGGATTGTTTCTCCACTGAGGATTGAGCTTGGCTTGGTCTAGCAGTTGTTTCTGTCGCAGAAGCTATTGTATGCCTTGAACTCTCCTTCCTCGATCGCATGAGAAGTAATAATATCCCTACGATGATGAGGCCACCCACACCCCCTCCGACTCCACCGGCAATCGCAGCAACATGCGATGGATGAGAAGACTTAGGTGTGGATGGTGTGGATGTAGAGGTGGACGATGATAACGTTTGGGAGCTAGGAAATGGAATCTGATGTGAGACACTCGGAGATATGCATGACTGCATGTATTAGATGGCTCACGTCGTTGTGCTGGTAAAGTTGATTATTCTGCATGAAGCAACGGCCCCGAAAATTGTGAGCGATATACTCGTGATAAAATAACAGTATAATACTCACTGGAGATAGTCCAAATTCACCCATTGTCCATCAACATCATTGTGCTTTACGACGAGATTGTGCGCCGCCGAAGGGTCAAGGTTGCCGATCTCACAGACGAGCTGCCAGAATGACCATACGTCGACGCCAACATGGCAAGTACAGTTTTTTGTGTTTGTCCCATCAACGGTGAAGATGAAGTTTGCGCCGCTAAGATGAGTTACTCCGTACATGCTAATATCGGAACCTAGTCCAAAACCAAAACAAAGCGTAAGTCGTCGTCAAAGAGCTTCTCAGGGTACAAACACCTCACCGTAAAATGAGTACGACGCTGTTCCTCCTGTGATATTGGTGCGATGAGCAAACCCGCCTGAGTTACTAGGGTTGCCATCAAGAGACCACGTGGAATCGAAGTTGATCCCAGTATCTGTATCCTGAACGATGATACTTTGCGTTGGTAGAGGATAGATTGCACACAGTAGAAGCAACAGTGAAGTTGCCCGCCAAAGAGGCCAGACGCTCATGATAAGGCGCGTCGAGATCAGAGTTGTTGCAAGCGATGCAAGCTTCGACACCCCTTGCCCAAGATGTGGCCGACGAGGGGTCGGCTTGATAGTGAACAAGAGGGAAAGAGATGGATAGCTCAGGGACGTTTGAATAAGTGATAAGGAGTGCTGAATTGGTTAGACGCTAGCTTGGCACACGCCTGGCGTCTCTTTTCCACGCGCCGAACAGATCAGCTCTGGAGTCAGATGAATAGGCAATATCAAAGATTCGCAAGGAGCGTGACCAAAGTTGCTCTCTTCAAAAGAGCGTGGAGCTGCAGCATGATCTCAGTAGGTTGCATGCGTCAAAATCCGCCGATAAAGCAAGCGTGATCGAAACATGGAAACTCCTACCAGGAGCCGACAGAAGCTGAATATGATGAGTGCAGATTCCCTACAGCCAAGCCGAAGTGCGCGATCGGGACTGGGGCTGGGTGGTATGTTGACGTGTTCATCACGCCTCTGGAACTGAATCCATCTCAATATACTCTCACCTGGAAGAAAGAAGCCTGTTTTTCGAGAAGAAAAAAAAATCCCATCGTCAAACCCAAGAAGCTGCGTTTCGTAACGCGAAGGTATCCCCTCCAAAACAGTTATGCTCTCTTTTAGGCGCAATTCGGCGAGCTGGGAACTGCTGATTGATGAGATCGGCTATGATCCACACTCGCCCAGACTCAGGCCAGTAACTTGAAGAGAAAGTAAATGGTAATGACACATTGAACAATCGAACGAACCCTGTACTGCTACAACCGACATCGTGAATCGCACTTCCATTCGCAGGCAAGAATGCACTGCTTAGGCCCCTAACCCTAGCACTCATGTTAATACCTGAGCCTCCCCAAATTTTGCGCACACTATAACTCTGGAGGGCGGTCGTTGCGGTCGACTCTTGAATGGACAGGGAAGACCGGTACCTCTCCAGGGTGATACATATTCGCATAGTGTGCGTTTGCTTCGCTCATTTGAGGGATAGCCAAGTGAGGCTCTGAGTATCCCGAATACCCAGCATACAGATGCGAGGGGGGCGCGTTTGACATCGGGGGCGTTCCAGTAACAGCTCCGCTGTGGCTGGGAGGATATAGCGACTGCGTGCCATCGCTACCAGGATGTAGTGTGGGCGCGTACAGTTTACCGGAGGGGCCATAGAGTGCGGGGTCTTCTTCTATAACTCGTCGGTTGCGTCGGCGAACTATAAGGGCAACGGTGGCGGCTATGACGAGGACAGCGACCCCTCCAACCACCGCCCCTACGATAGCAGTGATATGCGATGACTTCGGATGAGGCTTGGTCGAATTGGTATTAGTGACGTTGCTAATTCTACGTGGGTTTGGTAGTCATATCAGCTGAATGTTCATCTTTCGAAAGGCATAGGTGTACTCACTGAAAGAAGTCCAGATTCACAAACTGGCCAGGTACGTCGGTATGTTTAATCGTGAGGGTGTGCGAGACTGAGCCATCAAGAGATCCAACGGAGCAAACAACCTGCTGGAATGCGTAAGTGTTGCTGTTGGAGTGGCACGTGCAGTTGATGGGCTGATTGTTATCGATAGAAAATGCGAAGTTGGCACCGCTGGTCTGGGTCACCGCATACATACTGATATCTGTGGCTGCGACATAAAGAAATTCAGAACGACGGTGTCATCAGGGCGACAAAGCGCTGATATAGGTCTCACCAGTGAACTTATAGGAAGCCACGCCCCCAGTGGTGTTTGTGCGATGACCAAATCCACCCGAATTTTGGGTATTAGGGTCAAGCATCCAAGTGGAATCGAAAGTAATGGTGGGATCGGTATCTTGGACAACAGTGGCATTGGCCTCCCAGAACCAGAGGAGGCATAATACAAAAACGGAAGAAAACCTCCCTGCGTTCATGACGAAGAGATCGCAAGGAAAGGTGGTAGAGAAGGTAGAATCTAACAGCCAGCTGCAAGATTCGTCGAACCCCAGACGGTGGTTAAAAGCAAGACGAGGGACACTGCACTAGCCATGCCAAGACCAAATGAGTTTTGGTGAGGGAAAGGGACGATAAATTGTTGTCGCGTGAAGTTGATTAACAGAGCACAGTCATCTTGTTCGTTACTATGCGAGGAGGTCGCGGGCTAGCCAAACCGGTCCAATACATGTCACAATACGTGACAACAGGGGGCTCAGTGGATTCAGTAGCGTGGAGAATTGATTTTAAAAGCGAAACGCGTTAATGACAACGCAGATCCAATCTGGCTCGTATGTCAGGATGTATTACAACTCCCCTGGTACATAACGACGCGCATCAAGTCGTGAGCAGAACGCCAACCATTGCCTTGACCTAGTCTAGGACCGGTCTGAATAGCGCGTATAGTAGCTCAGACTGAATGGCTCATAAAGGCACATTAAAACTGTATTGATCCTATTTACTCGAATAAGCGCTGCATTCAAGTCGAAGGATTCGCCTGGTGGGTTGAACCCTGCCAGGATGGGCAAATCCCAGTCGCCCGCTGCAAAATCACATCCAATGTATGGGGCGCCTAGTCAAATGAATTGAGCTAATACAGTTTTAATGTGCCTTTATAAACCATTCAGTCTGAGCTACTATACGCTTGAATTGAACCAATCCCAGCCTCTCCTTAGAGAGGCTGGGATCCTGCCTAGCCTTGACCCATCCCGAGTCCCGATAGAATGAGAAGCAAATCCGGCCTCGTCCCTAAAAGACTCAATGTAATTATCACCTATGGAGGGTCCGAATAGAGTAGTACCCACGCCGAAGCTGGACGGAGAATACGTTTCGTAAACCTCGGCGACCGGATACCGCGATGCAGCATCTCTCCATGCCAGATACTGTACAACTTTCACCCATAGCTCAGTGCTTCCATCAAGAAACGTTTGGTCAAACTTTTGATCCCGACCGAAACTTATGCCGGCCATCGTCACCAACAGTAAAATGGCCCGATATGAAAGCCGTGCTCTAAAACCTCCTGCGCACCCACGAGGTAGACATTCCGCCAAAGGGATAGCGGTTGAAAATTACGAAAATTCTATTTAGGACACGTCCGCACTGACGCAGTCGCCTTTTATTGCTTCCTCACCAGTTAGTCACGCAATACAATTTTTGAGTCTGTGACCTCAGCTCCGGACTACAGATACGCATTAACCACCTAATCCCTTAAGTAATTGCGCAAGCCGTGTCCGCCATCGACACCTTCTCTGAGCCGGCCGATGGCAGGTGGTGATTGAATGATACAACATCCTCGGCTCTACATGAGCGAATCCAACTTCAGATCGAATCGTAACCTTGTGGTTTGAAGAGTACTTTTCCAGGCTCCAGCCATGTTCACAGCGCCCTTACTTCTCTCGGTATCCTCTTCAGGACTCTGCGAGGTGGTCAACCCTTGTATAAACGGGGAAGGCTGCTGCTTGGCCCGCGTTGTACGGATTCCCATAGTGAGCATCCACTTCGCTCATCTCCGGTATCGCTGAATGAGGTTCTGAGTATCCTGAATACCCGCCATACCTTGGCGAGTTGGACGCTTGTGAGGGATGTGAAGGAGTCCCAGTGACAGCTGCACTGAGAGGATATAGCGACTGTGTGCCATCAGTAGCAGGGTATGTGCTTGGCGCGTAGAGACCGCTAGTCGGACCGTAAAGTGCAGGGTCCTCTCCACGGCGCCGGCCGCGTTGTCGGAGGAACAGGAAAACGGCAGCGCTGACGATCATGAGACCGCCGATACCCCCAACGACGCCACCCGCAATAGCACCAGTGTGGGAAGAATGAGTGGACGCATGTGCCGGAGAGCTGTTAGAGGCACCTGCGGTTGACGTTGACGCGAGGGATTCGCTCGAGACCGATGCAAGAGAAAGGGAGCCTTCTGCAGAGTTCATCGAAGCAGAGGCTGAAGTGGATGTGGACGTGGAAGTAGTCGATGTTGATAATGTTGACGTCTTTGTCGTGGAGTCTGGGTTGGTCGAAGTAGGGGTGGAAGGAGGGGTGGTAGAAGTCGTTTTGGATGTCCTAATGAAAGAATTTGATGGTCCCCGTCAGCTGCAATCCCAAATACAAGGTCTAGAGGCTCACGTTGATGTGGATGTGCTGGTAGTGATGCTGTAGATGAGATTCGACCACCGCTCATAAATTGGTATACTGAGCTTCAACATAGGGGATACGATATCCACTTACTAGAAGAAATCTAGGTTTAACCACAGCCCGTTATTGTCATTATGTTTGACGACGAGATTGTGGGATGTAGAGCCATCCAGGCCACTGATGGAACAGACGAGTCCACGGAAAACCCATACTGTGCTATCCGCGTAGCAAGTGCAGTCTTGGGTATGTGTCCCGTCCACCGTGAAAGTGAAACTCGCTCCATCATTATGAGTTACACCGTACATGCCAATCGCGGTGCCTAGTAGAGTAATGCAGAGTATATAGTCCATCAGCCTGGTTCGTGGGGTATTTGCCTAGGTGGGGCTTGACAACAACAGTGTGAGCTCGTACCAGTGAACTTGAACGTAGCAGTTCCTCCATTAACGTCTGTCCGATGAGCAACACCGCCATAATTGTCTCCATTGTTATCAAGAACCCAAGTGGAGTCGAATGTAGGGCCTCCAGGGTCTGTGTCCTGAACGATCTGTTGAGCTCCGACCAACGAGTGCCATGGTAAGGAAAGCGCAAAAAATGCCAAGCCCAAGTGAATTGCATGAGAGAAGGCTGTCATGATCATAGCGACCAAGCTGGGCGCAGATGTTTCGTATAACGAGGGGAGCCAGTAAAGGAGAAGATAGCTGTCACTGCTCGTCAGGACGCGGGTTGGAACAAGACCCTTCGACTCCTACGACGATGTGGTTTGGCAGGAGCAGCGAAGCCGCCCCGCGTGGTCGTAAATAACGCGTGAATTGAGTGTTAATCATCATGCAACTATATTGCAGCCCTAAAACGGCATCTGTTTGATCGAGAGCAATGAATGGCATACGGAGAACAATGGCCACGTTATGCCGGTATAATAAAACGCAAAAAGCATTCTTGGTCCCCGTTGCCATGGTGCGATCGTCAATAGGAGAATGGGTGGCGATGGGGCCGAAAATCCTATTCAGTCGACTCGACCAGCGCGAGCGAGAATCTGATGACCCTCCATCCCTTTCATAAGCGGCGTGTCTGGGGGTGCAGTTGGGCTTTGGGCGCCTACGCTGCCAAGTCCTTTCCCACGACCGTGAAAACGATGAGTCTGTATGACCATGAATAGCCCTCTCTGACTCACTCAAGTACGACAAAGTAGAACAGGAGGTATAGATAAAGACATAGCCATTTTGTGTTCATGCCTCTGATAAAGAGTTTAATATGATGCGTAACCCCCATCCTGATCGTTTTAGCTTCTGGAAAGGCATCATGAGAATAAAGTTCTGCTTTGCATGAAATGATGCTCATAACCCTAACGCAGGGAACATACGTAACGACCCTCTTTGCCTTCCCGCGAGGTTTTTCCTAACGCTCGCCAGTAGGGCATCCCAATTTCGCTGATCAGGAGTCGGAACGATCGCTGCCCTGGATGACTGCGGCCGTCCCTAGCGGCGACGCCCCTACAGCATGAGGCCCCCATAGCTGGGTCGAGAGGTTGCTCATCTGAGGACTTGCCTCGTAAGGTTCGGAGTACCCTGAATACCCGTTCTGGAATACGGGGGGCTCGGTTAGCTGCGGTGCTGCGCTATTGGTTCGGAGAGGGTACAGCGAGCTAGACCTCTCGCTCCCTTGTATTTGGGTATCCGCATATAGTGAGCTTGGTGGCCGGTAGAGTGCGCTTGATGGTCCATAAAGTGGAGAATCACGAGCGCGACGCTGGCTCCTCCGGCGGAACAGCAGGATGACAATGGTAACGATAATGGCAAGACCACAAACCCCTGCAGCTGTTCCTCCTGCAATCGCAGCGATATTAGAAGATTTTCCTGGAGCGTGCGGTGGGCTGTTGGTGGCTGAAGTGCTGGGAGACAGGGTGCTGGATTGAGAAGTGGAGGAAGTGGATGTGCCTGTAGAAAGCGCCGCGGCGGAGCTTGACGTAGTGGTCTTCGTAATGGTGGAAGAGGTCGTAGTGTCCGAAATTTTACTCGATGTAGTAGTAGAAGTGGTGCGGGACGAAGGCGGGGGCGAAGACGTAGTGTGCGTACTATCCATGAGGTCAGTGACCTTATGAGCAAAACTGCGCTGTTCTTTACTTTCTTTCAGCTTACTTTGCAGGGGGTGACGAGGTCGAGGTGTCAACACTTGGGGTGTATCTTGGGAAGATGTCAGCGTCCAGTATGTTCCGTTGCAGTATACCACCCGCAATCCTCGCGAATAGGTGTTTGGAATCACTCACTCGAGAAAATCCAGATTCAACCATAAACCATCCGAGTCCGCATGCGTTACGACCAGCTTGTGCGAGGTGGCGCCCAACCCACTGACATAACAAACGCGCACTCCGAAAAACCACACCCCGTTATCAACATAACAAGTACAGTCCTGTGTGTAGGTCCCATCGATGGTAAAGGTGAATTGCGCGCCATCATTGTGGGTCACGCCGTACATGCCAATCGTCGTACCTGCGAGATGTGCAAGAAAAAGGATCCGTTCAGTCCTGGTCTTGAAGATTTTACCGCAGTAGAGTAACATCAGCTCACCGGTGAACGTGAATGTAGCGGTACCCCCGTTTTGGCTGGTGCGGTGCGCAAGACCGCCGCTGTTATCGCCATTCTCGTCAAGAACCCATGTAGAATCGAATGTAGGTCCCCCAGGGCCCGTGTCTTGAACGACTACTTGCGCAGAGACCAGCCACTGGCACCAGCAGATGAGAATTGCAAGAAACACTCTGGCATATGGATTGGGATAGGCTCTTTCGACCATATTCCCAAGAGAAAGGCGAAGCGGAAGGAATGTGTTGTCTTAAACGTAAAGACAGAGGTTCTTGGTGACGGTCAGAATCAGCTCTAGCGTCCAAACAGGGAAGAGAACGTGAGCCAGAAGATATAACATGGAGTGTGTAACCACCTCTGGTGGTGGAAGTAACGTAAGGGGTATTGAACCCTCCCAAAAAAGAATGCATCATAAATATACTCAATGATAGGAGCATTCATTCCGGAGCCAAAGGCAGCTCTTCGTAACCCGGATGCCCGAATCGTAACTGATGGGCAAGGTTTAAGGGGATTCGCCAGGCCGCGTTGTTCAGAACGTGCGATCCTCGGACCTGAACACCGAACCATCATTACACTCGTTAGAATTCCCACCAATGAATCCATGTATGATCGCTTGCGGTCTCCCCAGACGGAAACTTTTGGGGGGTGATCACGGCTCCTATATTTCACAATGACGAGAATCAGACATACAAAGCGGCGAAGTCATTGCCTAACGCAGGGATAGTGCAGTCAATCTGAGAAAGAGGGATCATCGAATTGTTCCGATTAGGCTGTTCGGATCGGCTGGCTGCGTTCGATCGTCGAGTAAAGTGTAGGGAAAACCGCTGGTTCTGGTTTAGGGGATATTTGGACATGCTGAGATGGCCCGCCCAACTCGGGAGCCCTTGAATATCTCTGGTATGCAGATATTGGGATGGCAGAGACGTTGGAGGGATGAGGTGTAGGTACCAATTGTGACCCAGAATGTTGGAATGACATCTCTGGGTCTATTTGGTATGGGGATAATGGGACGGATGGAGGAGGTTGTTGTCGTTTACGCTTAAGGTGGAAGAATAAAAGTATGCCAATGACCATGAGAATGCCAAGGCCTCCGACTACCCCTCCTGCAATAGCAGCGGTATGCGACGACGAGTGATTTGGAGGTTTCGCGGTGGGACTAGTGTCTGTGATATTGTCAACTCTATACACGGAGGATCAGGCACGCAGAGTGATGTCAGTAAGGGGGCCACTATCGCAATGATTGGCAAGCTCACTGGAAGAAGTCCATGTTCACGAATTGGCCAGCAACATCTGTATGTTTTATTGTCAACGTGTGAGACCTTGATCCATCGAGAGATCCGACAGAGCAAAGAAGCTGCTGGAAAAAGAAGACACTGCTGTTGGAACGGCAGGTGCAGCCCAGGGTTTGCTTGCTGTCGATCGTAAATGAAAAATTTGCCCCGCTAGAGTGCGTCACTCCATACATGCTGATGTTCGTACCTGGAGCGCCAGTAGTCAGTGAATCAATGGAGTCTGGGCGCTAAAACGGTGGGTCAAGAACTTACCAGTGAACTCGTAGGACGCTGTGCCTCCCGTAACATTTGTACGGTGACCAAAACCTCCAGAATTCAGAGAATTCGAATCAAGGGTCCATGTGGAATCGAACATGATACCAACATCAGTGTCCTGGATAATGATAGCATGGGCTCGCCCTAGCCAGATCGCACACAGTGCGACGAGAAATTGGAATCTTCCGGTAACCATGCAAGTAGGACAGTGGAAGAGGACGAGATCTGACAGCCGGCTGCACAGAGCTCGAGTACTGTGGGGACTCGTACGGTGGTTAGAAGGAAGAGGTAGAAATGAGTGACAGGCGGGAGTTCCGGGTGGAGCCTTGATCAATATACCCATGAGGGCGATGTGACCCCGGCTACCATGGTGGCGCCGTGTTGATTGAAAGCAACGCCGACTTGTTTAGCTGCTTTATAGAAGGGGTTGGAGGGGAGTGAATAAGTGAATAGGAGATGTGACGACATAAGCTTTTTCCACAATACGGAGAACGCTTCCCCGGTTGTCACTCTCGCTGCGACTTACACCCCACTCCCAGCACTCGATAGAGGAAGCAGAGAAAGAACTAACCTTCGAATGGGGATTTTTATCAGAACCTGTATATTAATTATATTTTCTCCATTGAGCTGACGTTTTGCAGGCCCAGGGATACCCTGGTACCAGACTCTGGTCCATATTTCCTCTAGTGAGCAAGTAGTGTGGCCAGCATGGTGAAAAGCGAGGCGATATTAGGATGATACATTATTATGAGGATTCATAGATGTTATATTAGTGAAAGATCAATTGGTGTGCATAGCACGACGCGACGTTGACTGGGCCGAGGTTTGTTGGATGTTATTTACACTCGCTGATGCAGGTTTATGCTGCGTCAGAAACTCATTCACTTGCAGTATTTTCAACACATTCGGCGGAAAAATACAAGTCTCCCCTCACTTCTATGGCTTCTAAAGAGTGATTAAATGGATCTTACTCAATAGCCAGGCTCGACCAGGCGGATGAAGAGAAGATCGATTGCAGTTGGCGAAACGCCCATCGACTGGTTGTCACTCGTCTAGGGCTCAAGCACGACAAGAAACTACCCTCTGAATCGGATGTTATATGATAGTTCGCTAGTGCCTCCGACTGACTGTTTGGCGCTCAACAAAGTTGGTAGGGGTGGGGCCCCGCAATTGGTGGCAAACCACATGTGCACGAAACTGGGGATGAAGTGCTCGACCCATCCAAACTAGGTCCAAAGACCAGAGAGTAATTCTACAAAGTCCAGAGATTCGATAGCGCGCAAATCACCCAACCTCAAAGAATATGTTGGGGCGAGCAAAATCTTAGGAACATGTATGGCTCCTCATCAACATTTCTGTGAATCAGTTGATTTTGAGATCTGATGATGGTCCCGGATATTTTTAATTCACTCATGGAGTAATTATATCCTCGGAACGAATTGCCAAGCCTCTCGGTCCTCGATTGTCATACAACGCTTGTCATACCTCGGTCGATCGCGCCCCGTATTTTTCAATTGAGTACTTGACTGGATAAAAGCCTTCTGACGCACCTTTTCCTTACGCCCCAGTTTATCAACGCCCGCCATGCTCTTGGACTCTTCGTATCGCGGCTCTCGCATCCTAGCCCAAATCTACGTATTCCTTGGACCTCTACTCCCTTCCTTGCGGGTGCCTTATGAAAACCTCTCTGGACGCGTAGCAATCGTGACCGGTGCGAATACTGGCATTGGCCTGGAGACTGCGAAGCACCTCTCATCCATGGGTGCGACCGTCATCCTAGCGTGTCGTAATGTGGAGAAGGGCGATGCAGCACGCAGCGAGATCCTAGCCGCTGTCGGGGAGAGGACCAAGGCAAACCCTAATAACAATGGCGGCGCACCCGTCGTTTTGTCAGAGGTAAATGTACGTGTGGAACAGTTGGATCTCGGTGATGCGCCCAGCGTGAGGGCGTTTGTCCGCCGCTGGGAGGAGCAAAGCGGCAGCAAGGCGATTGATATTCTTATCAAGTGAGTCCATCTGTGGCATGAGACCGCACTGGCACCCTTTAAAAAAACTGTCAATGTAAAAACGAACTTACGTCTTCAACACCAGTAACGCAGGCACCGGACTCAGAACATATGAGCACGCCCCCAACGCCTCACAATCCTACGAAAAAGGATATTACATCAACGTCCTTGGACCCATTCAGCTCACACTCTCCCTGCTCCCCTATTTCGCGGTCAACGCGCGTGTTGTCAACGTATCTTCCGTCGCAAATTTTGAGGTGCCGGGCCGCAGTTGGGTCGATCCCACCGACCTTGCATGGAACAGCCGTATCGAGGGTGTGAAAGAGCAAGGTGGCTGGGGCCTCTCGCTTGGTGACACCATCTCTGTCCCTCAAGGCATGCAGCTCTACTATAGGGTTAAGTTCATGCAAGTCGTCTTCACGTACGTTTAGGGTCGCCCAGTTCTGGTTCTAGAGTGTCAAGAGTCAATTCTTTTATGCTGAGAATCTTCTGATGTCACAGGAAGGAGTTCCAAAAAAATCTCAATTCGCACCCGCAGCTAAAGGAGAAGAACATTGGAGTATATGCTTGTAACCCCGGTATGTTCAGCCATAACATGCGATCTCAAGTTCCATATCTGACAGTAGTGGGCATAGGGGTCTCGTGGACTGGGCTATACACAAGCTCTAATGGAGGCTTCAGCGGTGACCTGACAAGAGGTGAGAAGCTCATGTTGCGAGTCGTGAAGGCCATCTCCAGTGAGTCCTCGACGCTTTCCTGTTAGATTACAACCAGAAAAGCCTGAATCGCGTTTTGCTCTTTATATCACAGTCAGCCAAGAGCAATGCGCGGCCACGCAAACATGGCTCGCGACATCGATGAAACCTCTCCTACTCTCTCCCGCTGGGCGTGGGGCATTCTACGACCGTCAGACCAAGCTTTACCCGAATGTCCTGTCATCGGATGACACGCTGACAGCGTCGATGTGGAACATCTGGATGGAAGCGGCCAAGAACGAGGGTGTTACATTGCTGTGAAGGTTGAAAATTCTCAGACCTGATAATGTCAGTACATTCATCTAGTTCAATACAGTCAAGAGTTGCTGCGGTTGGAGTGAAAAGCGTAAAGATTATTAGCCGAGCAGAGCGCTTTCCTCTAGAGCGAGTTCGCGGGACTCCTGCGCCAAAGCACAAGGCATGTAGAAACAACCAGTGCAGCTACCAGTGGTATCGAAAGGTCAGTCGTTCTGGCCAGGCGAGCCACGAGCCTGATCAAACCACGCACAATTCACTGGCACCACTTCCCCCGATATTGTAACGCTCGCGTAGCTCTCCGCGATGCTCGGTGTGAACAATGCAGGCGCTGGAGCGGCTGAACAACAAGCAGTCAGCGCCAAGCTAGACCCATGGGTCCAAAGGTCAGAGAGGGCGGTAAGAATTAAGAGCTTTGATGCACCGTACACAGCTCCTACCTTCAGGATGTGGTAATCCCCGCCGGTCGAGATATTTCAGCCTCGAAGCATTCCTTCCAAACTGCAAGAGGGGGCAAAGCATCAAGAAGAGGCAAGCTCTACATGCGCCGAAACAGTCGAACATCCCGAAAGACCACTCGCGCTCCCCATCACCACCTACCGACTTTTTTAGGACATTTCGTGCTGGTCGGTAAGCCAGCCGGATCGTTAGGGTTCATGCTATCAATACCGATTGGAGGCACGCTAAGTGGTTGCTGACTCTCATAAGCAGGCGATGAACTTGGCTAGAGGTAAGCAGAACATTGCGCAGAACAGGGCCACATACTCCTTTTCTAACATCTTTAGCAATCTCGAATGCTGATGCGAACGGAAGAGTGATCACAGACGGAGAAAGTCAAGGTGTCTGCATTATGGGTGGCTTAGTGGTCTTCTTTTATTATCAACAAGGACTCTGAATTTTCGCCAAAACAGTAGACAATTCGGGGTTAAAATTAGCGCGGTGGCGATCTTGAAGAACTCCGTATCGCTTTGCTGTCCTTCTATCAACTCAGGACGGAGAGGAGGGCTTATCATCCCGTCAGCGTCCCCCACATAGATTGACGCCTCGGGTGACCACAATGGCGTCTGAACACAGTTTTTTATGAGAGCGGTATATTTTCATATCAGTTCAACCACTCATCAGTTGCTCACTTCCTGTTCCGTCCAGGTTGTCGTTTTGTGGTCAGGGTTCGATGACACGAGCCTTCCCACGCACTCTCTTTCCACGATATTTACCTCTTTCTACTTTCTGGCAGATGCGCCAAGAGCACTACCACTGCCACCCACACGACCCCTGATTCTCTATCACTGCATTGCTGTCAGCTCCTCGGATACGATGACAGTAACTTTGTTGGGTGTGTGAGCAACGGCACCGCCTATGCTGATCAAATCTGAGAGGAAACGCCTTGGTCCTATGATGGCCTTGTACAAGCAACGTCGGTTGAGGGTAGAGAAATGTTTTGATTGGGTGTGGCATGGACATAGTCTATTTTTACTGCGCTTGAGAGGCTGTGTCTGCTGCGCGCCCAGGATCAAACGATGCCTCGCCCGGTTGTTGACGAGGAATAGGTTTGTTCCCAAGCTTTTGTTCTAACTGGCCAACCCTAATTCTGTCGATCGTTATTGCTACCAGAACGTACTGAAGAGCTCCCGAACAACTAATTACGTCTCACTATGCAACTTCTCGAGAACCCGCCTCCAAGGCAACCGGAGGCAATTATGCTGAGAAGACTCGACACTCCGCACAACGGCAAAATCCATATCACAATTGATCGAATTGTGGACATACTTCTTTGAATGCATAGCGTGTGTAAACTCGACACCAAAACCGATATAGTGGTACTGTTCCTGAGCATCGCTCGGGCAGACCCAACCAGATGGTGTCTGATGTCAGAATTCGGATCTTTTTTTAGTTGGCGAATGCCTCTCAGCAACGGTTTTCAACTCTCTCCCACCACCAAGGCTGGTTTAAGCAAGACTTTCACTTCGTCTGGCGTGTAGTGTCCATCTTGCTAGCGCGCGTCGAGCTTTTTTTTGCCAACCTTTACACCGCGTGTACCAGTGGGCAACAACACATCCTTCTCTATCTCTTATACCACAATAAGCAGCGCCTTCTCTCAACCGCATTCCCTCGCTCGTTCCACTCACTCTCTAACGATGTGGACTGGATTTATCCACGGTCGATTTCGATCTATTCTTCTCGTGCTGGTCACGCTATCACAATCTCTCGTATACGCCCAGCAGCTCGTGCAAGATGGCGAACTTACGTACGACTTCACCTGGATGGAGATCGCCAATGGAGACGATTATGGCGGCACTGAACGTGCGACAAACTCTAGTCAAGGAACAGCTGCTTATACCTTCACTGGTGAGGACCTAATACCAGCATGATACAATTCGAATCCCCTCTGACGCAGGTAGATAATATGACTCGACAGGCACCGCAGTTAGCATGTATGGTGTGACGCATAACGACGGTGCAAAGTTTACCTTTACCGTCGACGAAAGTCACACACAAGATTGTACATGCTATACCGATAGCGATGTATACACTTTCCGGGCGCTCCTTTGCACGATTGATGGTCTCGATGGCTCCAGCTCTCATGACTTGGTCATCACGCAAAATGATGCTAGCGGGCTTTGGGTAGCTCTGGACTTTCTTGAGTAAGCGGAACTCGCATCTACGAGCCAGCCATGGTAACTCTAGCGGACCGAGCGCGCTGATACTTTGTTATATTTTCCAGAATCACTCCCGCTTCCTCATCCCCCGCTACTAGTACTTCGTGAGTAAACATGACAGTTAGGCAATGCCGGTAATTGCTACTGACAATTGCCCTGGACATTCTACTTAGTTCCCACCAATCTTCGTCCTCGCCACAGGCCACCTCCACCTCCTCAACCACTAAGACCTCGGCGGGTGGAACTTCGGCTACTCAAACCACAACTTCAAGCTCTACCACTTCCGCGCCTACCACAGGCTCCAACACAACGCTCTCTTCCAATGGGTCCCTGTCAACCACCTCCCCATCGAGCACAACAATCTCCCCCAGCACCGCAAGTACGACTGCTCTCGCTCAAGCAGCCGTCCGCTCATCTCACGTCGCTGCGATCGCGGGAGGCGTGGCCGGAGGTGCCTGCGTCATCATCGCCGCAGTGATCGCTATCATTCTCCTCAGACGACGAAGACAGCGCCACGCCCACGATTCTCCACTTTATGGGCCGACGGGTGCACTATACCGTCCGCCTAGCTCCCTCTATGCGGATACCCACGTCCCACCTAGCGACGCGACTAGTTCGCTATATCCTCTACGAACTCCCAGTACCATGCCACAGGTACCCGGACTACCCCCGATGGTGCAGAACGGGTACTCAGGGTATTCTGAGCCATACGAAGCCAGTCCCGGAATGAGAGACATGGGGAACCAGCAATGGGGACCTTCTCTAACAGTACCACCACAGGCTAGCGATCATCCTCCTCACTTGTAGTTCCAGAACCGGATAATCTTCTGGATTTGAACATCTCGATATTGGGACATCCTATCTCTCGTTAAGTATTATGCCTTCTTGTTGACACTACTCTGTACTATCCGCAAATAGCTTTCGTCGGAAATAAAGGCTGGTGATGCTGGGTTGACTGCCAATAAAGCGGACACGGGGCGAATTTACGCTGAGAGCCTTGAAAAAAAAAGCTTTGGGGTTTGAAGGGAGCAGTGATTCGTAAAGTCGAGGGGAAATACTCACTTTCTTCAAGTAGAGAAATCCGGTCGAAAAGCCGGTATGCTGTTTTCGCCGATCTGGAGGTGCTATGGGTTCAGGTCGGGCATATCAAGAACCAGGGCTCTTATCAGGCAAGAAATCCTCCAAGAAGACGCCTGTCGTCTCCTAAGAGCATTGAAAGGTCCTAAATTGTCCTCAGTTAGAAGTAAGTAACACGTACCTGATCCGGCCATCAAAACGGTTCGGTTTCCAAGTACTCTCGAGTGACGAGGATTCTGCAGGGTATCTCATGGAGCGGCAAGTCAGGGAAATGTGATAGTGAAGCAGGAAAGGGGAGAGGGGATTAGAAACTCGCCTCACGTAACGTATAGCACCCAGAAGACTCCATTGCCTACGTATCATTCAAGGGGTCGAACACAATGCCCTCGATTTCGATAGGAGAGATGTTTTGATCCGCTGATAAGATGTAAGGCATAGCTAGTCTTTGGAGGTGGTATTTGAGAATGGCATTCAGTTCTGGCAAGTTTCCTCTCCGCATAGCCATCCAAATGGCGCAATTGTTTTTTCCATATCGATATAGAGGCCAAAGCGGGTGTGTTTTGGTGTCTTGGTTTCCCTCTATTGTCTTAATCCCTGGTAAAATAGGCTTTTGACCGGTACCACAATTTCGTGTTGTTTCTCCCCCCCGGGGTGGGGTGGTTTTTATGTAGGAGTACATTAGAAAATATCATAATAATGTCTCGGAAGATTTTCGTGAGCTGATAAAAAAAATCAGTCTCATGTAAATCCTGGTTTTCGCCCAATGGTCGCTCATGAGACGCTGATAACGTGTGATAAATCATTATTCCCACGCCCTTGGCCCAAAGACGGCGCGGTTTGCTTTTGATGTTCTTGCTTCAGTCTCTTTCTGGGATATCCAGACGCCGGTATTAGGGTTTACAATCAATACGAACAGTTTTCAGCTACTGCTTTGGCGACTCTAGTCCTAATTCGGCTAGGTGCTAGGAATCTTTCAAGAATCAATTCAATCAGCGAGGTCGCTATGACGCATGACTGAATTGTTCATTATATCTGTATGGTAGTCGGACTGAGTAACTCCCGATCCAGGGTAGCGCGGGGTGGATATCCTCCGGTCTATCCAGTTCACGCTGAGGGCCTTCTCCATTAGGAGCGGGTCCAGGGTGTTGATTTCAGAATTCTAATCTTTTTTAGTGGGTAAATGCCTCTCAGCAACGATTTCCGACTCTCTACCACCACTCAGGCTGGGTGGAAGAACCCCACATCGTCTGGCGTGCAGTATTGCCCATCGCTAGCCCGCGTCGGGCTTTTTTGTCTGCCTTTACCCCACGTGCAACAGTGGGCGATAGAACGTCCCTCTTTACTTCCTCTGTTACAACAAGCAGCGTCTTATCTGAACCGCATTCCCTCGCTCTTTCCACTCACTCCTTAACAATGCGAACTGTAGTCACTCGCGGCCGATTTCGGTCAATTCTTCTCGAGTTGGTCGCGCTATCACAATCTCTCATATCTGCCCAGCAGATCGTGCAAGATACCCAGCTTACATACGACTTCACCTGGTCGGAGATTACGAATGGAGACAATTATGGTGGCACTGAACACGTGACAGATTCTCCTCAGGGAACAGCTGCTTATACGTTTACTGGTGAGAACTAATAGCATCGTGATAGAGTTTAAATCCCCTCTTATACAGATGATATGACTCGATAGGCACCGCGGTTAGCGTGTATGGTGTGACCCACAACGACGGTGCAAAGTTTACCTTTACCGTCGACGAAAGTCATACACAAGATTGCACATGCTATGCGGATAGCGATGTATGGACTTTCCGAGCACTCCTTTGCACGATTGATGGTCTCGATGGCTCCAGCTCTCATGACTTGGTCATCACACAAAATGATGCTAGCGGGCTTTGGGTAGCTCTGGACTTTCTTGAGTAAGCGGAACTCGCATCTACGAGCCAGCCATGGCAGCTCGAGCGGACTGAGTGCGCTGATACTTTGTTATCTTTTTCTAGAATCACTCCCGCTTCCTCATCTCCCGCTACTAGTACTTCGTAAGTAACTGTCACGATTAGGCAATGCCCGTAATTACGGCTGACAATGATTGCTGAACTTTCTACCTAGGTCCCACAGATCTTCATCATCCTCGCTACGGATTACCTCCACCTCCTCGACCGCCAAGACCTCGGCGACTGAAGCCTTGGCTACTGGAACCACGACCTCGAGCTCTACCACTTCGGCGCCCACGGCAGGATCCACCACAACACTCTCTTCTAATGGCTCCCTGTCAACTACCTCTCCATCTGGTACAATTGTCCCCCCCAACACTGCAAGTACTACTGCCCTGGCTCATGCTACCGTCCACTCATCTCACGTGAGTGCGATCGCGGGAGGGGTAGCTGGAGGAGCCTGCGTCATCATCGCTGCGGTAATCATCACTATCGTGCTGCTCAGGCGACGAAGACAGCGCCGTGCCCAGAATTCTCCACTCTATGGGCCAACAGGTGCTCTATACCGCCCGCCTAGCTCGTTCTACGCAGATACTCATGTCCCAGTCAGCGAGGCAACCAGCTCGCTATACCCCCAACGAACTCCCAGCACCATGCCGCAGGTGCCCGGATCTCCCCCACCAGTACAGAATGGGTATTCAGGGTATTCTGAGCCATACGAAGCCATCCCCGTAATGAGGGACGCAAGAAACCAGCAGTGGGTGCCTTCTTTGGGAGCACCAGTGCTGGGTAGCTACCATCCTGCCCATTTGTAATTCCCAGAAACAGAGAATTTCTGGACTTGAATATCTCGACGCTAGGACACAATTTCTCTCGTCTAATATTATACCTTCTTGTTGACAGTACTCTGTACTATCTATAAATAGCTTTACGGGATAGCAGAACGACAAATCTTAACAAACGGCCAGTCCAGATCGCATCATCCAACGTTGTTCGAATTATAGTAGGGGTGTCTAAGATTATAGGCGAACTGGAGTGGTAATATGGCAAACATAGTGTCTCATAAGTAAACTTGAATCACTTCATATATATTGTACGCTTCACAATATATATATTGCATTTTCCGTCACATATAGTTATATTTTCTTGCACATATATATCGGACGGGCCAAGGAAAAGTGCCTCCATGACGGTTCCGCTAGCGTGTACACCGCCAGAATGGGCCTGCTCGCTGCCCATTCATTTGGAGCAGGGTCCGCTATATTGGACCGATTGGTTCTCACGGCGTCGTCGCTGTGGTTCAAGGCGCAAATCACTGCCGCTTGCGTCCTAAATCACGTTCACGAGTACCGTAGTTGTCCTTGTCAATCAGTGGGTCTCTGCGGCCTTCTGCTCAAACTTACAGCTGCAGCCACCCAAACCTATGAGTTTTTGGCAGATTCTGCATCATTTCCGACGCTGTCCACTGTTTTCCCACTCCCATGTCATCTCAGCCCAGCCCAATTTATAGGAAGACCTTGTTCTGGCAGGAGCGCTTCAGGATTCCTTAGCAGCTATGCCTAAACCCATTGTTCTTATGATACACATTTGTACACTACATCCATAGATGGAAATATCATATTTTGTCATTGTGACGAATTGAGGACTCCTTGGGTGCGGACAAAGAAGGAAGATATCCACGGGCCAAGGGTGGGACAATAGCCACAGTACCCAATCACTCAGGACACAAGCGGCGGTGATTTGCGCCTTGAACCACAGCAATGACAGCCGTGAGAACCAATCGGTCCAATATAGCGGACCCTGCTCCAAATGAATGGGCAGCGAGCAGGCCCATTCTGGCGGTGTACACGCTAGCGGAACCGTTGTGGGCACTTATCCTTGGCCTGTCCGATATATATGTACAAGAAATAATAATTATACGTGACGGAAACTGTAACATACATGTCATGAAACACACTATATATGTTGTGAAATGCACAATATATTCAAAATGTACTTATGAGACGCTATATGTGCCATATGGTAATAACGACAGGAGGTAGAAGTGTCGTTGATCTCCGCTGCCGTTCCTTAGTATCCAACTCTATCAGGCCACTCGCATGACCTCAAATACGCCCATTGACTATGATTCACGTCCATAGGCAACCAATCTGGTGACTAGTTGCCACTGATGGGAGACTTTTTCCACAACGTATATCGATTGGGCTCCTTGCTTGGGAATCGATACGTATTCCATCAAATGGATAATATTATGACATCGCGAGAGATATAATCGATGGGAGTGAAGTGGCTACCGCTGGTAACGCATCCACTAGTCTAACATCCGTGAGGCCTGGGAGAATCAGGTGGGTGGTGGGTGCAGTTGAATTCGCAAGTGATGTAATGAGGCCACACAGCTCGACTGAATCTACATGGCTGGACACTCGAGAGCTTGCACAAGGCGCCCAAGCATGAGCCGCCGTAAGAGGGGCTCAGGACCCGCCAATGCTTCCAATCTTGGAGTCACAGTAGGCCGCAGGCCTGCGGAGAAAGCGGACGAGAAGCGAGTTTACGGCGAGACCATTGCACGAGAACCATTGGAGCTTAAAAGGAGCATCCATTGGAAGAAATGGAGCAAACTTGTTTTCGCAGGTGAAGAAATGCCGATGAAACGCCGGAATTTTGTATTCGCCGATCTGGAGGTGGTATGAGTTCAAGTCAGGCATTGCGAGAAGCACGACTTTGATCAGCCGAGAGAATCCACGAAGCAGGCGCCCGTCGTCTCCTATGATTACTTAAAGTTCATCAAAGGCGTCCTCAGAAATAATCTAAACGTACCCGATCCGACCATTGGAATGGTTGGTATTACGGGTATTCTCGAGTCACGAGAACGCCATAGGGGTGTCCATGTTGAGTAGTCGCATATCAGGATACTTCACGAGAGTGCCCAAATCTAGACAGACCAGTCATGAGCGAATTGGTTCAGTATGTCTGGAAGAAGCGCAGCCGAGAGGCGAGAACCGCCTATAGATTGGGTTGTGGGCTCGGAAGTAGTGATGCTAAGGTTCGGTTCGGTCCGGTTCTTGCTACTATTTTTGCGAACCTGAACCTGAACCTCAAACGTGGTTCGGTTCGGTTCGGTTCCGAGCTTCCTCAAGTAGGTTCAGGTTCGGTTTGGTTCGGTTCGAGGTTTGAACCGGTTCACAATTGCCAATTGCCAATAAAGCTATATATATATCGATCGACGAATAGTAATTACATGCCATCCTTAGAGACCCAATCCTCAAACAAAGCACTGAAATTGTCCTCAACATCCTCTCCTACCGTCAACACATCCGACCGATAACCATACTTGAGAAGCTGAAGTGCCTCAAAGACTTGCGGAGTCAGTCGGTTACGACGGTCTGTACCCGTCAAACCACTGCTAGAAAAGGCTCGCTCACATGGTACAGCAGAACCTTGAATAGCAAGATAGTCTCGAGCAATCTTAGCCCAAGTTCGGTACCTAGTAGATTGGAGCTGATATGCAGTTAGTCAGCCTGTGAAATGAGGAGCATACAGCGTGAACTTACACCCCACCAGCCAACAGTATCGAGGTCAGAGATCTCTGGTTCTGACTCAATGTAAGCCTTGAACTCAGTTGTGGCGACCTCCGAAGGGGTTGGAGCTCGAGATGGCTCGGTGTCCCGTGTAGCGTCACGGATCCAGGCTGATGCATACCCACGATGCTTCTTGGGGGATGCTACACGAAAATCTGAGAATTGGCATCGATGAATATTTGAGCTCACATACCTTGAGTCACAACCGTGAGAGGAATCTCAACAGACGATCTCTCTGGCATGGTAAAATAACCATCAAACTAGAGCGCATAACAGAAAGATCAATAGTTAGAAGCAAAACAGATAATCTGAATCGTACAACAGATCGGATAGTTTCCAGAGCAAGCACCTGCTGCTGATGGGTCCAGTTTCGGGCAATGTAGCGGAACTTGATACTGGGATCAAGAACTAACGGAAGTAATTAGAGCAATCTTCGAGGAAAGGTGCACGACACTTGCTGGATTCCACGTACTCAAACATATCAAATTAGCATCAAGCTTCTCCGCAAGGGCATGATACTTGTTCAGCAGGGCCAGTCCTGCATGAATAGCCTCACGAAGGGGCGCATATTGGGGAAGTTGAGCCATATTGGTCCAGTGACGAGTCATGAACTCCAGGACAGGGTAAGTACGGAAAACCGAATGGTTCTGCTCCGTGGAAAAAGCATGCTGCGCGCTGTGGGGTTCCTGTCGGAAAATCGGGGACATTAGCTCCAGTCCGACAGCAAGTTAAGAGGTGGAGCATACCTGGAGAACATCTCGGATCAGCTCAAGGCGGGCCCATTCATCATCACTGATGGAATAGTCACTATAAGATCGCTTCCGAAGCTTTGGTACCTTCGGTGTCCGATCAGCCATGGCAGTGAAGAGGTCAATGGCCTACAGGCGATTCCATTGGTTAGTGGTAGTTTCATCAGACTATCAACACATCACCTACGTTCCGCAGTAGAAGCGCGCGATCTATCATGTTGTACATGCTAGACCACCGAGTGGCAACCCACTGAATCAGGCTAAGTTGACAGGTGTCAGAGCGCTCACAACAAGTATTGAAATACGCGGTTGCCTGAGGACTAGCACGAATCTAGACAGGAAAAAGGGTTTAGGTGCGACATAAGGAAGGTCGAATAACGGTACCTGATTTACAATCCCAATGACTTTCTTGACAACGCTGTTGAGATTGCCATCATCATCATCATCTCCACTGTCAACATCAGGATGAATAGCACTAATGAAATGCTTGGCGGCGAGGTGGATGATGTGGGAGCCACAGCTTCAAAGGAAACGATTAGAGAGTAGCAGTAGAGAGGTACAGTAACAAATACCTACCGGACGCGGCGCTCAGGGCCTGGATATTCACCATCAGGAATGAGGTCATACTGCCTCTCGTCCGGATCATCCTGGGCAAGCGTCGACGGATTAGCTAATGCGCTCATAGTGGTGTCGTTGTTGGATGCATTGTCGCTTGTGAACCACCCCATCTAAATTTGAAATCAACAGGCGAAGGCGAATGGATAGTAAAGAGATACACTCACTTTAGTACGAAGATCAAAGCGATCAATGCATCTGAGCAAGTGCCGAGCCTGATTGATACCAGAATGATTACCAACAATTGGCACAAATCCGATCAGGTGAGTTTTCAGCTCCCATGCAGATGGTTTGTCGGGACTGGAATGGATATGGTGAGCTGTGACAGCCATATAAGGGTCTCTTGCGCGACTTGTCCATGAGTCAAACGTGAAGGACACCTTGCCAGGCGTGTCCTGTTGAACAGTTCATTGGATAGAATGATTCGAACGACGGAAAACTACATACCTTGAATAGCGTAGTCAGTTTCTCCACATACTCCTCAGCCTTCTCGAGAACTTCATTACGGAGGGTCTGGTGGTGAGGGATATCACTCTCGCGAGTTGTGGGCCGCATATAGAGCAGTAATTCTCGGAAAGCAGGCTTCTCGACGAAGAGGAAGGCCTATAGTGATTACGAGATTTTGGTGAGAATCAAAAGCAAAGAAAAGAAAAGAGGACGTATACATTGTCATCCTCAACGCACACGCGAAGTACCCGCTCCTTCAATCCTTCCCTTGTCCACCGCCGAGCCACATGGCCAAAAGCGTCGAGGGTCACCTGTGATGAGCTATGAAGCAAGACTGAGGCAATGTCGAGACGGCTTGTAAAAGGATGCCACATACTTTGGCTCGCGTAGATCGTCCGGAACACAGCGTGGATTAACTGGCACGTTAGCTTGATTGCACCGCTCCTCGTAAAGTTTCCAGTGGTGACTGTCAAAGCGCATGAGGATGAATGGAAGGAAAGCACAGTCAACGCAAGCACACACCGTTTGATATGCATTCGTTGAGTCGTAATATTGCCTGTCATGAAGGCAGGCTGACCACGGAGGCTAAAAAAAGTCGATAGTTAGCTTCAGGCGGTAGCAAAACAAGAAGAAATGGTGAGTGCTTACCGACAGCCATCACAAATATGGCCTTTCTGCGGGCGACTCGTATCGGGATGAGACCGAATGTGCTCATGAAAGAGTAGCCGAACATCTTTGGTTCTATCGGACTTCCTCATCTTTCTGACGTGTTTAGAGTACTGGAAATAACATATGAGAGAATTCATAGCTTGAAGAAGTTGGCGGCTCACACTGCGATCCTCCTCCGCCATCAGCTTGGTCCTCTTATATGCTCGAACGATATTCTCCTGGTCCGAAAGATGATCGCCGTCGATTTCATCCTCGTCATCCTCCATGTCCTCGTCAGCCTCACTCTCATTGTCCTCGTTATCGTCGGTAGCCTCAGTACTGTTGATTTCGGAGACTAGGCCACCACCTGCCAGATCGTGATCGCTGTCAGAGTCGAAGTCGTGGGGGCGTTTCTGACCTGCAACGACGGCAAGATCAGGGATCGAACGCTCCATGCGAGAGGTGATACTATTGCGTTGGGATCGAACTAGCTTGTTGCGCAGACGTCCAGAGGCAGTGGAGCTCATACGGGCGTGTGGGCGAGGGGGTTGGGCAGCACGCCTGCCACCCCGCTTGACTGCTGGGCGCTACACCAATTGAAGCAATCGACAAGAAATGAGCCATCAAAAATTATTTCCAAAAGATGGATGACGTACTGAGAGCCTTTATGGATAGAAACAGCCTCAGTGTCTGACTCAGTCGAACTGGCCTCGGTTGCAGCTGCGGCAAGGGCCTTCTCAGTGAGGCGACGAGCTCGCTTCGGGCGAGTATTGTTGCCGCCAAAGTCAGGCGCTGGGATAGGGCCCTGCGTGGCCTGTGACTGCGTCAGATAAACTTAAGACTGGAAACAAAGGAAAGTAGCCTTACAGGTATAGCCAATAGGTTGATAGGATGAGGGTCAGAGGGCGAGTTGAACCACTCCATCTCAGAAGCATCCTTGAAAGTACCATCAGGATTGAGAGCTGGGGCGGTGGGCGAAGCAGGAGGGTTTTCGGCCATAGTGATAGATTGGTAGTGGAAGTTGACGAGAGAAATTGCCGAAGAAAGAGTCAAAGTCAGCACCTTATATACTGCAATCATTGAATACGGACATCTTTTGATTGTCATCCTCCTGAAGCTCGGCAGCGTTGTCGGCTTTTGCTAGGGATACCGGCAAGCTATTCTGATACGGAGGGGGATCGAGGTCTCGCTAGGAGTACTCCCAACCTCGATATAGGTAGTGGGAGACGCTGAGAGGTAGAAAGGAAAAAGTTTTCCGCTGGTCCAGGAGCTGTGTTAGACAATATAAGAGCGGGAAGAACGACCGGAACCTGATTGGCTCGCTCATGGTGGTCGTGCCCGCTATACTGGTCCGCCTGTTACTGTCACATTCCGCACTTGGATCTCGCCATCCTCCTCCCACCATCCTGCGTTCGTCAGATGCTAATTAACCGATATTCTGATGCCAAGGTAGCTTTCTATCATGCTGTAGCCATTCGTAGCAGTTTGGGCCGCATTTGCCGCCCCCGGGATACTTGAAGGTGAGCCCAGTGATTGCCGCGTTCAAATGCATGGCTATCGTTCTCTGATATCGATACCCTATACCAGATATCTCACGCATAGGATGAGGCGCCAAGCTTGCCATCGAACTACCACGGCTGCCT
>WIDE01000196.1:21993-38068 GCA_015039315.1 Clavulina sp. PMI_390 | reverse complement strand
TAGCCAGTAATGTTTGTAGTGACCTAACTTGCAGCAGTGACTTGACCTTGATCTTAGCATGCTATGTAGATGTCCATGCCTACCCTCCCTCATTTTTATATGATATAGCACCATTACCTTAGGCTTTTGGGGCTTTTATTGACACAAGGTAGTCATATAAGAGCCAATGGTCCTGAAAATACTATAAAGAGACTTGCAAACAACAGTAGTAGGTCAATATCACAACTGGACAAACAGATATAAACAAATGAAATAACCACATTGACAGAGAAAAATAACTCGATTAGGAATATATTTTTTCCATCCTTGTAGCCTCAAAATTGGTGAAGATATGAAAAAGTAGTTGTTTCCCGGAGATTTTGCTTTTTTCCCCGGAGTAGGGTATTGTTCCCCAGAGCAGAGTATTGTTTCCCGGAGTGGAGTATTGTTCCCCGGAGCTTGGTATTGTTCCCCGGAGTCAAGGCAGATTTCCCCAGAGCTACTTGTGGGGCCTGTAGCTCCTTCAGTTTTGAAGCTACAGACATGAGGCATATATATTCCAGAACTAGATTCTTTGCTCTACCGCTTTGTGTGTTTATTTGTTGACATTTGTTTGTTTTGTAATTTTGTCCTCTCATTGATGTATGATGGAGGTCATAGCATCTGAACCTATGGCCTACAGGGCTGGTGGGAACATGCATTGTATATTCTAACATGTATAATGTTGTATTTAACTGCTTATTCTTCCAATTGCTATCTTATCACTGATAGTTCTTTTGTATAGCATGGTGTCTTGGTGGATTTTCTGATGTGCTACCTCAGCTATGTTTACAGGCAATGCAAAACAGAAATCTGCACTTTGATAAACTACTTCTCCATTTGGAAGGCTTTGTTAGGGTGTTCTACCTTGATAACTCCTTCCTTATTTAGACATCCACTGCACTCTTTGCTTTAAGTTTGAACCTTCTTGATCCACAACTTTGGCATTCTTTATACTATTATTCTTATACCAAATCTCCTGTTTTCTGTTGACTGAATTCCTTTGTTCTGTGTTCATGCTTATACCAAGCAATACACCCAGCATCCCTTCTGGTTTTCATTCATCCCCTACATCAACTCTGAGTTGCGCATTCCTCTTGAGTTGCCTCTGTCCACCTTGGCTGATCATGTCTTGTATAGTCACCTTGTGTTCCTCTCACAGGCTTGCAGCTCTTCTGAGTCTTCTCTATTAATGTGTGTCTTCATATTTTGTTTACTAAAGTCACTGACAACTCAAGAGGGGAAAGCTAAAAGCAGGGAAGACCCCATTAGAAGGGTTGCTATTCAGTCACCCAATCTTCCTTCACCAAAGTGACCTAGCAGTTAGCTTCCAAGTCATCAATGGACAAGAGATATGTAGAGGTGCTTGGCAGTTGTGGAGATGGCAGTAGTCAAGAAGCTTATCTTCCTCGTGCATTCAGATGTGAGCTCTGGGGAAAGGTGAATCTTGGAGACCTGTCTCTGCCACAGGATGAGCAGCTCAATGAGCTAAGCATGAGAATCCCAACACTGTACTGGTGGTGGCTAATACAATTGCTAAGCTATCAAATTTTCTGTTGGCATCCTACAACCATAATACACACAAAGCTTCAACATAGACCAAGGAATGGTAGAAGCTTGGTCAATGATATAATGAGATGATTGTTGTGAGTTTCACCTCCACCAAGGCCAATTTAGTGACCTCTCATCTAACCAATGAAGGAATTAAGGATGTTCATATGGGTTGTGGGATGTGATGGAGTGGATTGTCTAACTCAAAGCTGCTAGTCACAGGTCTGTCCTTGTGGCCACTAGCCCTAATCACCCTAAAGCAAGCTTGGCCTCCAAAGATATTAAAGCCCCATTACTCCTACACAAGAGCTGAATTGACTACTCCAATGGGTACAATTTGCTTCTGATCAGGGGTTGGTTAATAGATGGAAGATAGCTTTGGATGTAGTAATTGAGACTGTGTGATATGACAATATGGAGACAGATTGAGGGGTTTCTGGGTAAGTATTTGATTTATTTATTACCCTCTGTTAGGCAGATGAGTGACTTTGTATCCATGTTTATGAGCATAGCTACAGTGTTATGATTCCTATGGGAGCCAGTCAAGGATATTCTACAAGATGGGGGGCCAATTGAATCCAGGAATAAATTTCAGCATAGGAGTAGCAAATGACAAGAAAGGTTGAACTATTCAGGGCCAAGATAGTAGGAGTAGCTCCAAAAAATGAGGAGAAATAACCAGCAGACTGGATTTAAATTGGAGGTGATGTAAGTGGAAATTACAAGCCACCAGATTGAGCATGGACAGTCATAAGGGAGAAGGCTGAGCCACCTAAATTCCAGCCCTATATTTTCTTAAGACAGAATTTACTGAATGAGAGGCATCTAATCCATACAGCCTGTTATCTTTTCTAAGAACAAGGAGCCAGGAATATTATGCTGAATGTGGAGCTACAGAAGGCTGATTTGAAGGGGTGTGTAGGGCTGAGAGTTGGATTGATAGTATGTCTGGTGGATGTCAGATAGATACTTGGCAGTGATTGAGAGGGCCTGAAAATTTACATTTCAGCCCTGTAGATCAAACAGAGTGCTATCAGGCCCCTGATGCCATATTCAACACAATCACCTGTCAATTCTTCAGGTGCTTGGCTTGGCTTAAATCTAGGCAGCTTGACTAGTTGGTTCTACTAGATTTTCTCCTGCTGGGCAAGTCAGCTATCATATATCACACAATGGCAGCTTACCTTTTGGAACTACTCTTCTGGATTAACTGAGTCTGGGTCACACTCCCATTCTGATATTCTGTTCAGCAGAAAAAACCCATTTCTGATTCTGCCCAGCAGAACATTGGAGCTGTGGATGCTGGATATATGAGGCTCATGTATACCATTCAGAGAACATCATGCACTCTGTGATCTTGGAACTGACTCTTAGAGGAGGCACAAGTACATCAAGCCTCAGGTACCAATCATGTATGCAAAGCCACAACCAGCAATAATGATAGAAAGATGAGCAATGGGGAATGGATGAGTAGGTGTAGGGGACCCAATGAAAGAGGATGCAGTAGAAGTTACAAATGAACCTGTTCATTTCTGCCAAAAAAAAAATAGGTCAGATCTACAAACAGTCTAGAACAATTAGTGCAAACATTAGGTTCCAAGTAGGATTAGAACATGGACCAAGTCATACGTCTGATTCATGTGATGGAGTCATTAGTAATGCATATAGAAAGGAGATGAATAGCTTAGTTGGATTAGGATTGTAGTGACAGATGTAGCAATACCTTTGATGCAGCAATATAAACCAGATGTGACAGGTTACTAACTGCTGATGCTGTAACCAGGAGTGCCACCCTGTCATAATTAAGCATGTCAGCCACAGTTTTCAGATGCTATGACCTCCATCATACATCAATGAGGACAAGATTACAAAACAAACAAATGTCAACAAATAAACACACAAAGCGGTAGAGCAAAGAATCTAGTTCTGGAATATATATGCCTCATGTCTGTAGCTTCAAAACTGAAGGAGCTACAGGCCCCACAAGTAGCTCTGGGGAAATCTGCCTTGACTCCGGGGAACAATACCAAGCTCCAGGGAACAATACTCCACTCTGGGAAACAATACCCTGCTCCGGGGAAAAAAGCAAAATCTCCGGGAAACAACCACACACGCTCTGGGGACAACACCATCTGCCTGTGGGATGTCAAGTCCCAAACTCAGAAGGGAGAGCCTCTCAGAGGTCATAATAGTTCTGTATCCTCTGTGGCATTCTCCCCTGATGGCACACTGCTTGCCTCTGGCTCTGGGGACACCACTGTCTGCCTGTGGGATGTCAAGTCTCAGACTCAGAAAGGAGAGCCTCTCAGAGGTCATGATAGGGATGTATCCTCTGTGGCATTCTCACATGATGGCACAGTGCTTGCCTCTGGCTCTATAGACAACACCATCTGTCTATGGGATGTCCAGTCCAAGGTACAAAAGGGAGAGCCTCTCAGAGGTCATGATAACTGGGTATACTCTGTGGCATTCTCCCCTGATGGCGCACTGCTTGCCTCTGGCTCTTTAGACAAGACCATTTGTCTGTGGGATGTCCAGTCCCAGACAGCAGTATATGATCTCACCACTGCCAACCACTGTTTGCATACTCAACTTGGTCCTAGATGGCCTGTCACCATTCAGGAAGGCTGGGTCAAAGGTCCCAATGGTGAACTCCTCCTATGGATACCTCCTAACTTGAGAGTCAACTTATATGATGAGCGGCTCATTGGAAAGCTAGGTCATGACATGAGCTCTAGAGTTAGATTAAACTTTCATAACATGGCTATTGGGGGCCACTGGACAGATTGCTATAGTCCTTCCCAGTAGTAGCTTATGTCTCATTCTTGCCCTTCTTGTGCCTCATCAAACATATGCTGTCTTCCTTTATGATTTGCTTCCCCAGGTTTTCAACTACACTGTCACCTTGTAACATGTCATTGAGATCTAGGCTGTTGTATTTGTGCTAATCTCAATAATAAGTTGCACCTGAGAGCAGCAGAGACTACAGGGGAGAGGTGCTTAGAATCTTAGCCCTGAGTAGCTGTGACAATCAAGCCCAGGGATGTGCTTCATAGAGCACTTGGGAGTTAGCAGTTGGGGTAGTGGAGGTATGAACAAAGTTTTGATTGTCAGGTAATACACAAAGTTACATAATCATGGAGAGACAACTTAGCCGAAGCAAGGCCTGCAGCATACCTGTGATAGCTGGACATTATGCGCATCAAGCTTCTCTTCCATCACCTGCTTTAGAACTTTGAGGATTAGCGAGTGCGCCTCATGCAGAGTCATTTGCTGTCATATACCAAATACATGAGATTAAAAGTGCGTGTAGAGCAATGGGAGTGAAATATACCTTGTGGTATTTGTCTTGGAGCTCGCTCTGCACCGCTTCCGATCCGCTCCCTATTGCCATCGCGCTATATGTGGTGAAGGTTCCCGAAGGATCGGTGTGATATCTACACAATGGGACTGAGGGATGAGCAGAAAGAGAGGGTACAACGGGAAGGGGGAACGTACAGGTGTGGCCCGAGCTCATCGATACCCGCAATTAGAAGTGCGACACCAAAAGGCCGAGACTAGAGCGAACAAGAAAGTGAGTAGAGTGTACAGGTCTCGATGTAAACGACACGTACCATCATTGCCTCGTCGCCGTGAACACCTTCGCCGAATCGCAGCGCTGGATCACACACGGCTTGTGTCACACTTTCAACATTGATAGCCTCGTCGTAAGTGAAGGCATGGTTCTGTGCGGTGACGCGGGCATGGTCGATGATGGTACGCGCGTTGGCAGTGAGGCCCGACATGGCGCATCCCAGGTGGCACTCAATTTCCATAATCTTCTCGATCAACGATGCTTCTAGTAGTGGTGATTGGTCGCGCTTCTCTACTCCAAATATGACGCCTAGTGGGGTAACGATTCCTACAGCGGTGGAAGCTAAGGAATTGATGTATCGTGACCATAGGAACAAAGAGACTATTCATCCTGCTGGACAACGAACCTTGAATGCCTCCATGGCATATTTGACCACAGGTATACGTCGAAATATAAAGATTAGTTGTCATAAGCCTTCGAGCGCGCACCTTGGAACAGCCGTCCCTCGGGTGAGAAAGTGTTAACACCACAATCTAGACAATGACCATGAGCACTCGGAACTCTGCTACCTTGACCAATCTCAACAATCGCTCACCGTACTCTGAGCGCGTCAAGAACATTGTGTTTGGTGGGTAGTACGCGCGTCCGTAAGCGTGGGAAAAGCAACTCTGTTTGGGTTCACGTGCGAGGCTCAAATCGATATAAGGAAATGCTTCAATCGATAGCCACTCGTGCACCAAGTCTTCACCACCTACGAGCATCCTCAAGGAGTCTTGGAGCTGTCTACAGGGCTAGCAACACCTCTGTGAGCCGTCACATCGTGAGTCCCACAACCCAACAATGGAACATCCAGTCGCTCGCTCAACTCTTCCAATCATTCCATCACCAAACCTCGCTCCTTTGTTGTCAGCATGCGGACGACCTTGACATTGTATTATTCCTGAATAATAACTCGATGTACTCTGGCCTGAGAGGCTCAATCCACAGAAGGGAGTTCCCCTCTAGCCATCGGTAGGACCAGAATGTCCGAGGCTGTTGCCCCTCTCTCTCTGATGCCTCACTCCTCATCCTCACGCTTCTATGCCCCCCGACGCAATATCAGCATTCTAGGCTGCATTCGATCTTTGACTACATCCATGGTGCGTGCCTTTGATCCACACTCCTGAGTAATCGCAGTTGTAACACCACAAACACGACGAATCCTCCCTCCCTTGCTCCAGCATCATCTGGCGCCAGTCGTATATCTCTCCCTCCCGAAGCCGGTGGAACACCGCACTGACATCCACATCTCCAAGGGTGACTGGATCGGCAATGCTCATATTCGATTCTTACGATACGATGGTCTGAGACGCATGTCGTCACCAACCTAATTAATGTCCTGCGGTGGTTGAGCATGTCTAGAACGCTCTCCTGATCCCATCCCGTCCCTGCACCATCACTCTCCGAGCTCAAGGACGCTCACTCACTCACTCGTCGATGCCTCCACAAACCACATCCATCCCTGTCCACACCAACGTCGACAAAGACGATATCGACAGCCGCAGCCACTGTTGTCTGCTCCCCTCAGGTGGTGCGCATTGGCATGGCTGTGCAAGTAGCGAGTCTTGGCTACTCTTGCTATTCCGGCAGCCCCCCAGCCAACCTCACGGCCTACCTTCTCCCGCCTGTCCTCAGCAGTAACAGCAGCCAGCTCTGATGCTGTCAGCCCCCTTCTGTTAGCGCGCTAGCGCTTCCAGCTCGACTTACTCATCATGATCATCACCACTGACTAGGAGGATCTTGAACAGATCATCATGCACGAAGAATGGAGGTTCGGGCAGTTCGAATGGCCTGGCAGCGCGCGCTCCAATCGACTCATGTACCGAGCCAAGGCGGCTGCTGCGCGCTCGACACCACCGCTCGCGTTTCAGAATCGTTGGTGCCAGTGTGGGTTGTGCCACCGCCATCCATCACTCGTCAATCAGAAGGTATGCAATCATTCAAATCTCTCATCCCTTTCTATTCTCAAGAGCGGTCGACGGTGCGCCAGTTTGTATATACATGCACATATCCTTCCACGCTTGTATGTACAGCAGGAGAACTCTCTCAATCCCCAGTTGATATACGTGATCTCTCTTGCGGGCGACGGAGCTGGGCTTGTAAGCAGAGTGTGGGGTGAATAGGCGGGGTTAACGTAGCTCGGCGTGGATCTTTATGTTTGCCGATCGTGCACGTTGGTGAAGCTGAGCCACCGCGAGTTGTTGTCAATACCAGCCTGGTTAGCGCGCGTGACGAGCTGCAGACAGATGGCAGTAGAGGTGAGCATAAATTGGAACTGAGGGAGCCCTACCATGATGACCCTGGAAGCGAGGGCAATCGGAGACAAGCCGAGCGACGAGGGCTCGGGACGCGTGGCCGTTTCGCAGTCCTATGAAGAAAGACAAGGCGGCGAGAAGGCCATGAGTGGGATCGTGACACGGGAAGAGGATACAGCACAAATGAGGAGTAGAAGACACTAACTTGGTAGATTGTGGATCACCTCCAAGGTGGATAGTGGCCGCACGTTGGAGACGATAGGGTGGGTGGCGGACTCACCATCCGAGACTAGGCTAAGAATTGAACCACCAGCAGCGGTTGGAATCGTAGCGAGGGTTGGACAGAACAGAATTTTGACAGCGAGAGGGATCAAAGGAGAGGAATAGAGGGGCAGCTGTGAGTGGAGGGCGCAAAGCTCTTGGACGAAGCTCCAGTCAAGCAAGAACGGATGGCAGCGTCACTGGTGCTGAAGAAGCTCATGCTGGCGGACGTGGAAACAGAACTCGAACAAGTACTGGGAAGCGATAGAGATGGCCCACTGAAGCGAGCGATAGGACAGGCGTGAGTGATGTTAGAGCACAGCTGCATTGGATGATGATGGAGGTAGGCTCGTCTTGATTGTGAAGATCACACAGTCACACCCTTCCACTGTTCCACCACCTCCCAACGCCACGGCACCACATTCCAGGTCGCGATGTCGACCCCCGACTCTCCTGTCAATTTTCACTGTGCCCCAGATTCGTGATTACCAACCGTCAGCTATGCATTATGTTCCAAACGTCGGCGTACCTTGGGGCGTTATCCTCGGCATCCGCCCTCTCGTGAAGAGTCAAGCAGGAACTGCCTCCCTAAAAAATTAGGTTTGATAAGAATCAGCTGTATACCAAGCACGGCGGATAGCTCATTCACCACTCTCCAGCAAGATAGATAGGATCACAAAAACCGCGAACTGTCGCCAGATCTCCTTCCTCTCCCGGCCCTCTGACGACCAGCGGCTGGTGCATATGTAGCATTCAGCTTCCCTACCACGACTCCAAGATGCATGCCTCGCCCCGAGCCTCCCGGGGTCTCAATGTGTGCTACGCCGTCAGCTGCATCTTGACATCCACCATAATCTCGAGCTCCGTCCACGCCTCCAATCCAACAAACACTCGTCTTGTCAACGTCGTGTATCCATCCAAACGCCTCTGCCATGGTCGATGAACTTGAACGCGACGCAATATATCCATTCTGTGCTTCATAGGCATTCGAGTAAATGCATGGTGCGTGTGCTTCTGTCTCTACTCTGCTAAGGAGCTGCACTCGCCGCCACCACGACTACCACGAATCCTCACTTTCTACTCCACCAACTGACAACGGTCTTGCATCTCATTCATCGGATGTCGAGCACCGTCATGCTGCCATCCAGCCATGGCACCACGTCATGCTCACCATCTACTCTGCCACAGTGTTGCGCATCGGAAAACATTATCTGTATCCCAACCATCTGCCACACCACCCCAACGCCATCTAAGCCGACGATCCACTCTCGCTCGCTTGTTCGCTGCTGCCTCTACCCAGTCACATCCACGCCACCGCCCTCATCGATGCGAGATGACCGGCGAGTCCACCATCGGACGTCCGTCCTCGACGCATACCCCGGCCACACTCGATTAAGATCGAGCTTGATCTCCAGATTCAAGGAACATCAGTTGAGATGCAAGGTCTATCTTCCTCCCTAGCCTCAGCAGCAGTAATTCTGGCAGCCGCTATCCACTCACACCCTTTGCTGGATGCTTGAAGCTCAACCTTATCCTAGAATCGTCATCATCCCTGACGATAGGCATCCCCTCGAGCGAAGGGGAGAAGAAACGGGACGGTTTCATGGCCTGACGCATGCTCTACGATCTATGTCCAGACCTAACCAGCTGGCGTGTGCTTGCGCGCTGGGCTTCGAGCTACAGAGTATCTATCACCATCGTGGGTTTTGCCCCGATCGCCCGCAAGCAAGTGCATGAGGTGCGCAATCATCAATCTCTCCTCCCTATTCTTGAGAGGTTGACAGCAAGTGTGCCGACATGTACTGTACATTCTGTGTTTGTAGAGCATAGGACAGTTCTCTATGAATGAATAATGTGTATGCTCTTTTGTTGGTGGGAGCCAGGCTAAAACAGAGGAGGACAGAATTGGGATGATAAGAGGCGGTTAGCATTGCTCGGCGTATGTGTGCAGCCAGCCTGTCGTGCAAATTTAGCAAGTGTGAATAGTGGAATGTCGATGTCTGAGGCGCACAGCGACTGGAAATCGTAAGGTGTTCGAACTCGCCGATCAATACGAGTCTAACAACTGGAACACCAGCCTGCAGTCCGACGATGTAGAGAGCTCATGGTAGAACGCATGCTTTGACAGAGCGTCAACGACCAAGGGGGGCGGTGGGCTGGCGTCGTGAGCAGGGGGGTGGGGTTCAGAGATCTTGGTCTCATCTAGTCTAGCGTGGGATGGACCGGCCGGAAGAATGGTGTTGAGCAAGAACGACTAGTTGGCGCGTACACGGGAAGGAGCTCATGCGTGCAGAATGCGGAGACGGAGCACAGATATGGTCTTGGCAGCGAGGGATGAATGTTTCGCTAATGGAACGATGAAGAAGCGTGTCTGAGTGAGATACCCGTCGTCAATGATGTTGGATGGCGCGAAAGCCTGGACTCGATTTGTGACACGTGACAGCAGTCACAGGCATCAGATTCTCCCTTCATGGCTATGGCCACCCTGCGTATTGCAACACACAACCTCCCACCCTTCGTGGCGAAATGATACTGTAGACTCAGCCGTGAACTGATCTAGTAAGGTAGGCATGATGGCTGGCGGCTGGATACAACAGAACCTCATTGGCTTCTCCCATTTCCACTGCTCTCCCTCCCCTAATATCTGCCAGTGCATAGCTCACCCTCGCACCACCCAACGTCTCTCCACACTTCCTCTCAACACGTGCACCTACTTCTTGCTGCCCGCAATGGTCTCACTACAATCACATCCCGTCCCTGCCGCTCATGAATATGATGCAACAGGGCAATTCTGGCGAAGGCTTCCCATATCGATATCGCCGTTCACCGCGGACTCGCATGCATTTCGTCATTCCCATATATTTCCAAATACTTGCATCAGTGTTATGTTCGCCATCGCAAAACGCGCCTCTAATGTCCAATCAGGGCTTAGGTTTTCCCTCTCGTGCTGCGATCGAACGCCCGTCTACTTGCCAAAGGCCTTCTGCTCTTGCTGCGCCCTTGCCCTGACGACAAGTTCCTCGGAGCGTGCATCGACATCGACATCATCACCCGTCATTATCACAATTATCGCCTTCATGAACGCATACCATAGGGCTCACGAGCCGACGAACACCTCCCGAATCGGTAACTAGCCAGCCCCACACTCTCACTCATCCACCGTCGTCGCGGGCACACAAAGCCCGAGCTCAGTCCAATGGGGATGGCTTCCTAGTGAGACAAAGTCTATCAGCTATCAGAGGGATCTTGGGCTATAGTGCGATGGCCCCTACCTGTCTACCCCTCACGCTGGTGAGTCTACTCTACCGAACCATTGTTCTTCATCACCGCTGGCTTTGGCCACTGCATCTATGTGCTAATTTACTCACTCTGTATGAACAGTTGACCCCAACGCTCATTGTGTACCCACGTCACTCTCCGTGGGGAGGAGACGAGGAAAGGGAGCCCCACGCGCGTATTCTTCAAGCATAACAGGTTCTCGCGTTGGATCTAAAGCCTTCCGGGTACCTTTTAAATAAGTAAGCAGTGGCTGCATCATGTTATGTGCACTGCATTTGCACTTTGACACGTCCTAATTACCTTCGATTCAGCAGCATCGCTGAGGTTCGACGGCGTGAAATTCATCGATTGCGCTCCATCCTTCGGCTCTCTCGACCCTTTTTGATCATCACGAATCAGCTGGACGTCTGTCTTGTCACGTTTGTCCAGGCTGCGTACTTGCTCTGCGCCTCACTGGCCCGCACTCCCACTATCTCCGCCGCCGCCACAGCCTACACATGGCGCTCATTTGATCCCCTCTCGACGCTTCCGCTCAGCACTCGCCTCACTAGCAACAATCTACCCCGACTCCACCATGCGCAACGCAGTATGGGAAGCTTTCCATTAGTTTCTCCACAAGTGCTTGTTGAGCACTTGGGTCCCTCAGTATCCTTGCGATCTACAATCGTAAGCTATCCCGACAATGAATATACCTTCCCCTCCCGTCCACTACGCCTATCTTGCATCCATAGTCGGATACTCTGGCCAGCCGCACTGACTCTCGATCCCCCACTGGCACCTCCAGGCATGATCGCACTGAGTCATACCGATATGCCGCGTCAACAATACGGGGGCTCAGGGTCGTTTCATCTCAATATCAACGTTCATCTCGTCTGTGAGGCCCGCGCCAGAACGCTCTCTAGCTCCCAGCCCATCACCGCACTCCCTAGGCCCTCCACGACCCTGGATTCCGCAAGAAACTGGCCAGACTATTATCATCGATCTTCTGCGCGCGCTCAGCCAACCAGAGCAAACCCTCAACTCTCTTATCCCTACCTACGACCTTGATCCGAGCATCCTGTTCAACGGTTCATTGCTCCTTGATGAGGATATTAAATTATAGTCATACTCAGGCCTCACTACCCCATCTGTGCTCCATTCATGTAGTTAGTCAAGTATTCAGCTTAGACTCGAGAGTCAACCGACTTGTTTCTTTGCGTAGCTGTATGTATTCCTTCAATCAATTTCTGCACCATTTTACCATCTTGGTTGCCTGATCTTTGAGTGCGTGTATAATAACACCTTTTGTACAATATTACGAGCTCTTGTGAATCATTGCCGCCACAACTGAGTTTGGCCGTGTTGTGTTCCCGCCTGGCGCTCACATTTCGACTACAAATCTTCGCTTCGACAACAGATAGATCTGACAAACTACCATTAAGATGTCTCTCGAAAGCTTCTTCGAAATCGACAGTGAGTGTAGCACTTGTCCCTTTTATCTGGTTCAAGATCTCATTGCTGAATGCCGGACGGTACAGAGGCCATCTATCGTAGCGCTAAGCTCAAACTGGGCACTTCTTATCAGCTTGCGATCTCATGGGACAGGCCTGATACTGACCACCAATCAAACATTGTCGCAGACGGCATGAAACCTAGTGACAATATGGATGGGAGGGAATGCGTGTGGATCCGTCCCACTAAGGGCAAACGGCATGTTCACTGTACCCTCTCAACCTGTGAATCAATTGTCCTCACTGCATTGAAACAGTTTCTTTGAGCAGCTTCCCGTGCAACTCTTCTTCACTGTCCAACATCGAGCCCGCTTTCAGTGGAAGGATGGATCCAAGTTCACGTTCAACTGCCAAACGGACCAAGAGACAACAAGTATGCCTCTATACGTCTTTGGCAACAGTTTCACACAGCAACATTGACCATGCACCTCATAGAAACTGAGCTTGTCACTCCTGGAGGTGGTCAGCTTGTCCTCATAATGGCAATTGCAGGCAACACTGCAGCATCAGCTGATCCTGCATTCAGAGCATCTACCACCACAGCAGAACCAAATAGTGAGCACAAACTGTTCACTTGCAATTATGTCCAGAGCTGAAGAATTATGTCCTTGTGGTAACTTTAGGCCATGCACTAGTGTCTAGATCATCTACTTCTGCAGCAAATTTAGGCCCTGGCATAGCTCAAAGCATCCCAATCGTGGCTTTATCACATGCACTCTCACCAGCCAATGTTGCAGCTGTAGTTGCTACCAGTAGTGCTATGGTTCCTGATACAAAATCAAAGGGTTTCATGGCCAAGGTCAAGCAGCTGATCACAGGTGCAGACCAAACTTTGCCATTGGCCTCTACTATCAATACTGGATTCCAGACACTTGCTAGCACACTGGAATGTTTAATGAAGGTTGGTGGACTCATTGCAAAGGTATGTTAAATTAAATCAATAAGGTGCTTACAGCAGGGTTAAAACTAAGTGCACATGGATTTCACTATACCCACAGGTCCACCCTTTTGCAGCAGCAGCATGGAGTGTGATTGCTGTAGCATATGAGATCATTAAGGCCAATGATGCTCTGGATGAAAGTATCCAGCTGCTGCTTGATGCCATGAATCATGCATGCAAGCTTGCAGCAAGTTATAAACCAAAGAATCATCATGCTGGCCCCAACATTGACACCATAATCCAGTCTATTCTTTGTCAAGTGGTCAAGGGGGCACACATCATGACAGCCTATGGGAAAGCAAGAAATCAGAGTATGTGCATGGCTTCACTGTGATATTCCCATGAACTTACTTAGCTATTGATAGAGTCTGCTACATTGAAGCTCTACTTCTCTACCTTGCAACAAGATGTCAACAAATGCTCTGAAAAGCTGAGGTTACTCCACAAAAAGCTGTCAGAGTATGCCAGTGCAGAGACCCTGACCACAGTGCAGAGGATGGAAGAAGCTATAGAGGATCTCAGTATGTCACAAAATTGTAGAACATGGCATCTATTCAATCTCTTTTCATTCATTCAAGGTGCTAAATCTTACTTCAAGGAAATGAAATATACAGAGATTGGCAATGAAGCAGTGCGGCGCAAGGCACTTGACTCTGGATGTCTTCCTGGGACTCGCACTCATGTTCTTGGGTCAATAGTAGCATGGGCCTCAGGAGGCACCCTGCACCCTGATACTCCAGACTACCTCAAAGTGCTCACTCCAGACAAGCATGTATTGTGGCTCTGTGGTGTGGCAGGCTCTGGGAAGTCTTCCATTGCCCTGTCTGTGGCTTCCACCATACACTCATTTGGTATTCCAGTGGGCTTTTATGGGTTTTCTAGAGCCAACCAAGTAGCTCTTAACCCATCAAATCTGTTTAGCACTTTAGCATTGCAGCTGGCTACACAAAGTGCTCACCTTCATAACAAGCTGTTGAAGATCATTAAAGATGTGGATTCAGACACCCGTGCATCTCTCAGTCCTACTAAGCAGCTGCACACATTCCTAATTCCACTCCTTCAATCCTCAGATTCTTCCCCACCTGTTCATCCTACAGTGATTGTTGTTGATGCTCTGGATGAGTCTGGTGGCACCAGAAGGCGAGAAGAAATACTTGCTCTACTGGCAGAGCTTGGCTCAAAACTCCCATCTAATGTTCAAGTCATCATTACAACCCGCTTTGAGCATGATATCCAAAAAGCTTTGAGCCCTGTGTCACAAAGCAGAGCTGTGCTGCACATGGAGAAAATACCAAAACACTCTACAGAGGCTGACATCCTTGTCTATATCACACACATGCTCCACAAGGCATTTCAGAAGGATGCAAAATACTATGCAAAGGAATTGACTCAACTTGCAGTCAAATCTGAGGAGTCATTCCAGTGGGCTTCTACTGCCTGCCTCTACATCATGAATGATGATGATGGACATGCTGAAATTAGTCCTATTGAGAGACTAAGAAGCATTCTTGATTCTCAGATGAATACACTCTATGAACTATATCAGAAAGTCCTTACATCCACCTTTAAGAAGGCTTCACCTATCCTCAAGATGATCCTAGGTATCCTGGTGGCTGCACAGGAGCCACTGTCCTTGACATCATACATTATGCTGTGCCAATCTCAGTGGCCCAGTAACACTGAAGATCCTGTATTAGAAGCCCAGCGGCTGTTGCAGAGACTAGCATCTCTGATTTCTGGGACTCATGATTCTAACCATCTGCTTGTCCCACTCCACACATCTTTCACTGACTTTCTGAAAGATAAAGAGAACAGTAAAGCTTATGCTGTTGACCTTGGTGAAGCAAACTTGCTGATGGCCATAGGGTGCTTTCAAGCCATGCAAGATCAAAAGCATGGGTTGCATTTCAACATCTTCCAACTGAAAACATCATTCAAGCTTAACTCAGAGGTAGAAAATCTTTCTGTCTTGATAGAGGAGCATATTGGAAAAACTCTTTCTTATGCCTGCCTGTTCTGGGCCACACATGTTGTAGCATTGGATCATATTAGGCACAAGGTTGCTGAAAAAATTAAGCAGTTGCTGTCTACCACTCAATTGCTCTACTGGCTAGAGGTTATGAGTCTGATCAGCTCCTCTCCACTGACAGCCCTGAGCTTGTTACAGACTGAATCCCATCTAGTATGTGATGTGCTTTTTTGTGCTCTGTGATTGTAGGGCAGGAGCTGATAGCAAAACATCCTTTAGTTGCACTCTGAACTCATGAAGTGTATTCAAGAGGCACAACACTTTGTTGCCTTCTTTGCAATGCCAATTACTCTGAGTGTGCCTCATCTTTACCTGAGCACTCTACCATTTATCCCACAATCTTCACCACTATGCTCCCTTGTTAAGGATTTCCAAGGAGTTCTTTCCATCACCTCTGGAGAGATGAAAGCATGGCCTGCACTAAGACATACATTTCAACATGATGCTGGAATTTGTAGTGTTGCAGTGGCTCCAAACAAGTGGTTGGTTGCAGCTGGCTTAGTAGATGGGAGTATTTGGCTGTGGGATATGCGGAGTGGCCAGGTCCACCTGAAGGAAGGAAAGCCTCAAGGAGGTCATAGTAGATCTGTGCAATCTGTGGCATTCTCCCCTGATGGCACACTGCTTGCCTCTGGCTCT
>WIDE01000196.1:0-21083 GCA_015039315.1 Clavulina sp. PMI_390 | reverse complement strand
ACCATCTGCCTGTGGGATGTCCAGTCCCAGACCCAGAAGGGAGAGCCTCTCACAGGTCATGATGGCTATGTATACTCTGTGGCATTCTCCCCTGATGGCGCACTGCTTGCCTCTGGCTCTTTAGACAAGACCATTTGCCTGTGGGATGTCCAGTCCCAGACAGCAGTATATGATCTCACAACTGCCAACCACTGTTTCCATACTCAACTTGCTCCTACATGGCCTCTCACCACTCAGGAAGGCTGGATCAAAGGCCCCAATGGTGAACTCCTCCTATGGATCCCTCCCAACATGAGAGTCAACATATATGATGAACGCTTAGTTGGAAGAACTGGTCATGACATGAGCACCAGAGTCAGATTAAACTTTGATAAAATGGCTATTGGAAGCAACTGGGCAGATTGTTACACTTGTCTCCGGCAGTAGCCTCCATTGGGTCCTAGTTTTCTTGTTCCTCATTAAATATGTGCTTTCTTCCTTTATGATTTCCTTGACCTCCAGGTTTTCAAGTACACTGTCACCTTGGAACACATCAATGAAACTTAACTTGTTGCATTTGCACTGATCTTAATCAGAAGCAACACATGAGAGCAGGAGAGGCTACAGGAGGCACATGCTTTGAATAGTAATCTCAAACAGCCATGGCAGTTAGGCCCGGGGGATGCACTTAATAGAGCACTCCGGAGTTAGCAGCCAGGGTAGTGGAGGGATGAACAAAGTTTTGATTGTCAGGTAGTACACAAAAATTACATAGCCTCAATGAGTGATGAGAGCCGTGTCTCATCAAGAATCTCAAAGCCCTTCTCCTTTGTGACCTAAGGAAAATGAAGACAGCTTTGAGATACAACCCGCCGAAGCGAAGACTGCAACATACCTGTGATAGCTGGACATTATGCGCATCAAGCTTCTCCTCCATCACTTGCTTTAGCACTTTGAGTATCAGCGAGTGAGCCTCCTGCAGAGTCATTTGCTGTCATGCGGCAAATGCGTGAGATCGGAGGTGGAACGGAGAGCGATGGGCATATGACATGCCTTATGATACTTGTCCTGAAGCTCGCTCTGTGCCGCTTCAGAGCCGCTCCCTATTGCCATCGCACTGTATTTTGTGAAAGTTCCTGAAGGATCGGTGTGATATCTATATGGAGTAAGACCGAGGAGTGAGTGGAAGGAAAGGGTAGGACGAGGGGAGGAGACATGCAGTTGCGGTCCGAGCTCATCAATACCAGCGATCAGAAGTGCAACACCAAACGGCCGAGACTAAGTGAGAACAGGAAAGTGAGTGAAATGTACAGCTCTCGATACAATACGACACATACCATCATCGCCTCATCGCCATGCACACCCTCACCGAATCGCAGCGCTAGATCACACACTGCTTGCGTCACACTTTCCACTTTGATAGCTTCGTCATAAGTGAAGGCGTGGTTTTGCGCGGTGACGCGTGCGTGGTCGATGATGGTTCGCGCGTCGGCAGTGAGACCTGACATGGCGCATCCCAGATGACGGTCAATCTCCATAATCTTCTCGATCGAAGAGGCTTCTAGTAGTGGTGACTGGACGCGCTTCTCTACCCCAAGTACGACGCCTTGTGGGGTAACGATTCCTACTGTGGTGGAACCAAGCTAAGGAATTGATGTGTCGTGAGCATCATAACGGAGAGATCATGCATCCCACTGCACAACGAACCTTGATGGCCTCCATAGCATATTCGACTGTAGGATTGGATGAAAAACATTAAGGACAAAATCCTCGTAAGCTTTCCAGATGCATGGAGCGCGTACCTTGGAACAACCGTCCCTCGGGCGAGAAGGTGTTAACACCACGATCTAAACAGCAGTCATGAGCACTCAGAATCCTGCCATGTAGGCCGATTCGAATAATTACTGACCGTACTCTGAGCGCGTCAAGAACATTGTGTCTGGTGAGTAGTACGCGCGTCCGTAAGCGTGGGAAAAGTAACTCTGTTTGGGTTGGGTTCACGTGCAGAGACAATATAAGGAAATGCTTCGATCGATAGCCATCCGTGTACTAAGCCCTCACCACCTACGAGCATCCTCAAGTAGTCTTGGAGCCTTCTACAGGGCTAGCAACATCTCTGTGAGCCGTCAACACCTTACCCGTCACATCGTGAGCCCCACAGTCCAATGTTGGAACATCCAGTCACTGAGCTCGACTTGATTCCCAGAACGCATCAAGAAACATGTCCGTGTCCATCAGCGCTGTTTCCACTACGGGTGGGTCACTGAGCTACTAGTCGCTCAACGGTGTTGTTGTTGACAGTTCGAATGACTCACACTATCAAACCTCCCTCCTTTGCTGTCAACATCCGGACGACCTCGACATCGTATGCCTCTTGTATGCTAACACCACATACTCTGGATAACAAGACGCGCCTGGTGCTCTGGGACCTTACTCTCAGGCTATCAAGGCCGGGCCATACGTCTTCCTCTCGGGTAACCTTCCAGCGACGCCAGCTGGAGATATCGTTGAAGGCGCCATCGAGGCCCAAACGGTGCGTTCAAGCATCCATTCGTCTATGCAGATATGCAGCATCACCCACAAACTAACAACATGCCATCACGTCCAGAAACAAGTCCTTGCGAACATGGACGCCGTCCTCAAGGCTAGCGGCAGCGATGCCACCCGCGTCGTGAAAACCACCGTAAGTCATCCACTGCACACTCACTCAATTCATTATGCACCAAACCCACCGCACTATATATTCTAACTCCCCGCTTCTTTCCCCCCGCCTCAAGGTCTTCCTCAAGAACATGGGTGACTTTGCTGCTATGAACGGCGTCTATGGCGAGTACTTTTCCAAGAACGAGAACAAGCCTGCACGAAGCACTGTGGAGGTTGCGCGTCTCCCCAAGGATGTCCTGGTCGAGATCGAATGCGTTGCTACATATGATTAATTCACTTTCACCTGCTCGTTCTCAATCAAGTACATTCAAATGGATGTCAGGGATTATCTGGTTTTTGTGCTCTGGGTCTCAAGGCTCGAGCTTGCTGCGCTTGGGTGGGATAAAACGATGAAAAAATGAGTGCATAGGGTAGAGATCAACAGCATGTACACTCCATAGCAATCAATTCACGCCCAAAATTAACAATATCGTCCGCCCTCTTGAGTGAACATAATAGACTATCGAATGTCGTCTAGGTTCAGTTCAAGCTCATACCCTCCGCTTCTTCTGCTCTCCACTCCCGTCAGGTGACATCACTCCAGTCCCGACACCGAGCCCGCTTACTCCAGTAGTACCTCGCTTTCGCTTTGCATCATTAGCACTCGCACCCACGACGCCTGCAGCCGCGTTCGCGAATTGAGGTTTTGCAGGAAGAGGATGTCGACCTGGAAGACCAGGAGCCGCAGTTGATGTAGGGAGGACTGGGCGAGCAGCAGCAGGTGCAGTACCAGGGAGTCGTGGTAGACCGGCCGCAGCTGCTGCAGCGCTCCTTGTATTCGTAGCAGAGGAATTGGATGCGGGAAGTACAGGACGCTTTTGAGCGCGTGAAGAAGACGCAACCGAAGGACTAGTAGAGGCAGCGACGACGACATCAAGCTCAGTGGTCGCTTTGCGCTTGAGACGAAGTTGGGTTTGAGGTTGAGCCTGCGGTTGTGTACCAGCAGCAGTAGCAGCAGTGCCGCGAGTTCGGCCGGAAGAGCTTGACGCAGTGACTGTGGTACCAGGAAGGGCTGGCATCCCTGTTGCCGTCATCATCGCCCTGGTCTTGGATGATAGCGAGTCACTACTGCTCGACATGCGGACCTCGTTCCGCAACCTCGATGAGCCCTGTGCATGAGCGTTCGCTTTCGCCGCTGCACCTCCCCTCCCCGCTGCGCCTGATGAGGAAGAGGTCGAGGCGGTTGCTGACGCAGACAAAGGAGATCCAGGTGCACTGGAGCGGCCCAGACTGCTAGGCGAGCTGCCAAAGAGACCTGAAGCTGACGCAGATCCAGCCGATCCTGAGGGTGTCATTTTGCCCTCTGCACCAGAGAGAGTCATCTCATCGTTGAGGGCGTACATCCTATGAGGTGCATCACCAACACTCCCGACGGCGCTAAATCCTTCCTCCTCGCCATCCTCAACCCCGTCTTCGGGCTCGGGAGTCTGATCGAGCAATTGGGAAGTAGAAGTAGTGCGCCCATCGCGCCAGTCGCGCTCGTACATCGTCTCGCCATAAAATCGATCGCGGTTTTTCCTGAGCGCGACATCGACACGCGTTTCGTTCAGTGCGACGAGTGGCCGAGAAGCTTCGAACGGGGCTCGAAGTATGAACTGGTCGAGAGAGATGGAAGTGTTGTTCGTCAGCGGTGGAGGCGAATCGGAACGTGGAGGCAGGTCAGTGGGAGCAGGTGGAGCATTGTATGGCATCCACTCCCATGGTCGACCCTGAAGAGGCTCGCCCAGAACCAGACGGGACGTGTTCGGAACACGCTTTGCCATGTACAGCCCAGCGACACGCGGATCCTTGGGTTTGAATAGGATAAGGAAGCGGATTCTGGCAGCCACGTCCACGGGGAGCCGATCAAGGAGTTCTGGGGCTTCGCGGGGAGAAGCTGGGCATTGGACAACCCCGGTTGATGTTACGCGAGATCCATCTATAGTGATAAGGAGGTTCGTATCGGAAGGGATCGCTTGGACAGATAAAATATACACGCACCTGATAGAGCATACGCCAGGGTATCAAGGGTAGCAGCTACGACGGTTGTATCAAGAATCAATCGACTTTGAGCATAAAATGCCTGCGATGAATATTACGAGGATATGCTCAGCGTCAAGAATCAACGAAAGAGACAAATAAGCGTACCGATAACAATGACAAGAGTACGGCCATGATGTCAATGATAAAGCTCGTATCCTCCGCACGGAATGAGACGTGGAACTGTGTCAGCCGTAGCAAGAGCATGATTCGCTCGAACCAACGATGGACTGCCAACAACGGCGGCGTACGAGCATCATGTGGCATTCGCATCAGGGATGTAATGCAAGCCTGGAAACAATCGCATAGTCTGGTCACAACAGTCCGATGAGTTGTGGGAGAGATTGCTGGCGTTTTGTCCTTCTCCCTAAGAGGGAGTAGAACAGCCGCCAGAAGACGAAGCACTTCGCCTGCGCTGCGAAGAAAGTCATCGATCTGATGTACTTCAACAGCTTCGAGAAGTTCACCTAGCAGAAGAGCCAGGCGTTCAAGCCCCGATTCAAAGAACTATACCGAACTCCACAGTCAGCGTCATGTCCAGTAATGAGATCCACAGGTTTCAGCGATCACTCACTCTTTCGGCAAGAACACCTTGCATCCCCTGAAGTACCCCTGCGACGAGATCGGTCTGCTCAGGAGCAAGAGAATGCTGGAAGAATGTGCTCATAGCATTCATTGCTTCCTCGCGCTGGTTTCCGTCGGTCATTGCGATAGTGAGGCGCTTGAAGGAAAGCTGCAGCTCCATCATTGCCGTCGGAATACTCCAGGGGTTCATAAGGGAAAGAATGGATCCTATGTCGAATAGGTCGAGTTGTGGCGAGGTGGGCATTTCATCACCTCCTATTCGAGGCAACAAGATGTACATGTGAGATAATCAGAGGGGTGTGTAATTAGATAGACGGTTCACGTACGTTCAGTCGCAGTTGGCATAATAAGCATCTCCAAGGTCTCTAACAGGCCGTCCTCTAACGGGCTCCCGGTGCACGAAATCTCTTCTGGTGAGTGGCAGAATACATTTCGCGCATCCTCGATGAACCTCGCCGCAAGGCGTCGAAAGGTTGTGCGATTGCTAACATGAACCCTCACCCCACGCGCAGCATCTTTCATCTCATCCGAGATGCCTTTACGATGTTCCAGCGCAACAAGACTGGCAAGCGCTTGGAAGACCTTGACGGCGTCTCGCCGTGTGTGAATCATACCGAGCTGACCACGGAGATGGTGTCCCTCGACGATACGAGCTTGGTCTTCTTCCTGAATTGTGATGGGCAAGGTGAGATTGACCACGAGCAGACGTTGAGCAAGGTTGATAGTATGCTGAAGGGGTACCAGCAAGGGAGCAACCGAATCGTCCAGAACAGTCGCCCAGGTAGGAAAGACGAGGCCCTGCAGGACCGTAACCGAGCTGATCACACAGCGATCGACGAGGTGCGAAAGGAGGAGTTCGGTGGCAGACCACATCCGCTCGTCAAATGTTGATAAGAGCCGATGTCCTCTCCCATGAAACCATGCCCTGGTCTCGATATCAAGTTCAAGGGATAATGCATTTCCAGACTCCTCGAGCACCTTGGCGAGCCGCATGACAACGTCCTGATCCCCTTCGGGTGGGTAAGTTCCAAAAGAGAGACGGTATATGGTTGAGAGCGTGCTTTCCCACAAGCTGCTCGTCCATTTGGTAGTTGGATCATAGCGATTTCGAAGGGTGGTACTCATATCGGCGTTGAGCAGTGGTGAGCGGATGAGTTCCAGTATCTCGGGTACGAGAACTGCGGTCTTCTCGTTACCCTAATGTCACCAGACGCCAAAGATGAATGGGTGAGCATCACGCAAGGACACACGAGACGTACCTTGGAGGTCGGAAGGTTCAAATCATCCTCGTCAAGGGAGTTCACGTCACCTATCTGCCTTAATGAGCTTATATCGCGAATGAACTGTGTAAGATGGCGACTGGATTGCTCCGAGGGGCTATCTTGCGTAGCCAGATAGCCTTGCAAGGTCTCAACGATATCATCCGTAGCGTCCATGGCGGCCCAAATGTCCAAGTGAGCACGAAGCGTATCCAGAGCAGCTTGGACAAGCTCAGGATTCGGATTCATCTTCAGAAGATGCAAGCAGAGCTAAATGGAATGATAAAATCAGCATACGAGGTCACGCCAATCCCTAGGGAAAGAGGACGCCCACCTCCTTTATGATGTGGTGGCAAGCGCATGAAGCGAGTGTCCGAGCCACGTAGCAGAACACATGAGGCTCGATAGGGTCAGACGAGGGACGGCTATGCAAGATAATAATTATTCGTCAAAACACTATTGGCAAAATGGTCGATGCACATACCTGCTGATGTATGCCCAAACCGCTGGCATGAGAAAATTATACGCAACCTCAGCATTTGCAAAAGGCAAAAGATGAGGCTGGGCAGGCGACACGACCGCGCCGTCTTCCGAGATGGTAATCTCTTGTTCACCAACCTCCAGATCTATGCATATATAACACAAAAACGCGCAAACAGTGTGATTAGTGCATCGGCCCACAACACCAGGGTATAAGAAAGTATTCACCAGGGAAAAGGTCTGGAACGGCAAGCACGAGCTTGATCTGCAGCTCCTCGATCTTGTCGCGCTCCTCTTGCTGCGTCGAGTCCGCACTTCCATACAACGCAAACAGTTTATCCGCTCGGACGGAGTCCTTGGCCTCAGGAATAGGGATGATCTTGAGGTATTCCTGGCGGTTCTCAGCGACTACCTATATTGACGAACAAGTATGAATGCGTATGGTTAGATTGTGGGTATAGAAATTGGTTGAGCGAAAGCAGCACATACCTCGGAAACGGGAGGAGCTCTACTAGCGCCAACGCCAATTCTCCTTACCCACACTCTCTTGACCAGATGTGAGATGTCAAAAAGCCCAGCTCTAACGAGCTCTCCAAACAGCAACGCTACGCCCGCACCATTACGCTCGCGATCCCTCGCTACCTCACTCGTATCTAACCACTCTAGGAGCTCCGTCTGTATAAGCGACGGCGGTGGTATACCAGACGTCGGCGACTGATTAGGCTGCTGCAGTCTCGATGCAGCCGATGCACCCAGAGCAGATGCTGGGTCGCTTTCTTGGCGGTCCTGCCACAGCATGATCAGGGACGCAGCTGCGTACCGCTTGTGCGGCCCGCATTGCGAGGTGGACGCCCATGTGAGGAGCGTGTGTAGTTTAGTGCGAAAGGTGTCACGGTCTAGCGAGAGGGATGATAATGCTGTTGCTGCTGCTTCTTGGGATGATGTAGATGTTGATGCCGATGATGCTGTAGGGAAATAGTCTAGATCGGAGAGATGTGTTGAAGGGCCGATAGTATTGAGGAGCTAGCAAAGCAAAATAGAACCGTGTTAGTGAATGTCCCTCACAACACTTAGACTCTACACCCCGGGCGCCGGCGCTGGTGGGGTATCATCACCGAGAGAGAAAGAACAGAACAGAACGAGAGCGGAGAAAGGGACACACACCTTGATATCGGCCAAAGTCGACCGGAGGTTCTTCGCCTCCCGTGGGGGGAGCGTCCGGAACAACAGCGCGTCCACTCGCGCCGCAACATCATCATACTCCCGCCGGAGCGAGGCGCACACATCAGGCACGTTCTCCGGGAGCTCTGCGATGACGACCGCAGAAGGTTCGGGGTTCTCGACGAGTATGGAGCGCAGTAATGTTCCGTGGATCATCCATAGCCGAGGGTGGATTAATGATTCGGGTCGAATGAGTAGGGCTCTCTGTGAAATTGGCAGGATGGGTGAATTGGATTGGATTGGGGTAGATTGGATTCATGATGGGGATTTAGTATGTGTGTATATGGAGGGCACGAGGGGAGGGCGGAAATGGGAAAGGACATGCCTGTAAGAAACCTCCGAGATCAGCCATTGTCGCGGCCAGATTCTCTTTCAGTGGATTGGACTCCATCTAAATGAAGAGAAAGAGAAACGGAAACGAGATGAGATTAGAGGGTAATGATGGCCGCTAATGAGATGATGCTATGCAGTGCACTGACTTCGTTGAGTCGTGTGAGACAAGCTTCCAAAAACGGGGCGAGATAGGCCCGATTCTCGAGCAACGTCTCGAAATGCTCCTCCACAATCTGGATGACGAATTCGAGCTGAGCAAGGTTGCAGCTCAATAGAATGGCGGCGAGCCATGACATAAACGTGGGCTGGTCCACTAAGCCCTCGGAGACGAATTCCCTCAGCAAGGCGAGACTAGACCGAAGAGCGGGAGGTGGAGGCGCGGATACCGATATGGGGGTGTGAGTGGAAATGACAAATGAGATTTGACGTCAGCATCAACAACAAAAGAACCGCCGCCCCCTCCACTCAAACCCACAGCTTTTTTGTGATACTTACGAATAGGAGAAGCGAGAAATCCATCGGTCGCGCGATTCAGGATCGCCCAGAACGCCTTGGAATGGCTGTCGGATAGTCAATCCAGGACGATAAGGTGTTGGTAACATAATTTCGCCCAGTTGCTTCTTCAGATGCGTGACAACGATGTTTGTCCAATCGATGCTGTATTGGGTCGAATTGAAGTTGGGCCGAGACCGCATGACATGCTGGGTTGGGTTGAGGGGAGATGAGACGATATTGGGTTTCCGAACCGTGTTGTTGTCATGTCAGGTCAGAACACGTTTTAGTGCAGTGGCAGCGAATGAGTCGTTGGATATAGAGTATGTATGCTTACCGTCTCGTGTGCCCCGAGCACGCGAACGTACCATACGGCGCGGTCAATTGGAATGCTGTGTTTATGCAGCATGTCAAGGAGGTCATGGCCCTTGAACGTGTTTGGGATGGAGCCTGTGCTGAGCTTGCTGAGCGGAATATCCGGGTTGGCGAGGTCCGCAATCCATGCATTTCGCTTTGAATCGTGCACGGTGATTTTCGGGGGCAACCGATAGGTGGAGGGCCTGATGATGATAAAGGGTAAATTAGGTGGACAGGGCGGTTTGTTAGTAAAACTGCCGGTTGACGGAGTTTCGGACACAAGTGGTGTAATATCTTACCCGACTTGAGGATGGGATTCGGCCTGACGGCCCGTGACGTCGAGCATCAGCTGGCCCAGCATGTGGAGGTGGATATAGCCATGCTTGGCGAAGCCATCGTGGATAAGGTTGTGGGCATCAAACGTCTCGAGTTGCTGTGCAGGTGGTGGTGTAGAAAACGGCAGAATGTTATTTCAACATGTGAGGCGGAACCACCTAATAGCGCATGGCAGCAAACACATACCCGAGCAGAATCATTCAATAATGAACGAGCCTTGTAGCCGTTTTTCACGAGAATTTCAGACATCTCGTCCTCATCGTGTCCAGATCGTGGCGGGGCATAGTCCGGGAAGCCTAGACGAGAGGTGAGACGCGGAGGCTGAGTCGGAGACAAAACGGTGGTGCGCACCAAGATCCGCTAGTCGGGACCAGCTCCTTTGCCAGTCCGCCGGGCCATACGACGTGGTAGGTGGCGGGGAAGCATCTGCAGGTGCTACTGGAGAGCGAGATCTCTTGCGAGAGCGCGCCGACATTGGGCGAGGAGCGGGTGCCTGCCCACCAGGAGCAGGAACAGAGAGAGGAGAGTGAGTGAGTGAACTACAAGGGTGGCGGTGGCGAGTTGAGATCGACAGCGAGAATGCGAGGTAGCAGAGTACGATAGCAGCAAGACAATGCAAGAATTAGATCCAAATCAAGCCAGCAGACAAGAAAGCCTATCGAGGAGATGGCGGTTTGGTGTTGCGGTTGGCCACCAAACCGTCCAGCAAGAGACGGGTAAGGAGCGCCCACGGCGGCAGATCCCGTTGCTTCCGGGGGGACACTAAAGGCGGTGGGATTTATTATTTTATTTCCAAATCGATCCTTCCCGCCGATTCGTTCAGTGATTTACACAAGGCCACACAGAGAGTTCACAAAATGTCGGGACAGCTCGGTGATGTAGCCCTCGTGCAGCTGTTAGAGTTTTCGAAAGACGTCGCGCGGCGGGCTGGGGCAATAATCCTCGAGGGGTCGCACGCCATCAAGCGCTCGCAATCTGTCAATCAGAAGAAAAACGCCGGTCAGGGATCCCTCTTTCGTATCCTGCGAAACATCTAGTGTTTTCTCTTCACTCAACGACGCGTGTGATCACGGTCGGTCTCTATCTTTCTCTCCAGTCGACCTCGTTACCGAATGGGACGTGCGAGTCGAGCAATTCGTAAAGTCCGAAATCGCCACCGCCTATCCAACGTTCCAATTGTGAGACCTTCAATCAATATTACTGATCTTACTCGGTCCGCTACATGCATGCATGATCTCTGAGATCTATACTTTTTCTTGCTCCAACCCCATGTGCCTGATATACGAACAGTATCGGCGAAGAGAGCTATGCCGCGGGTGAACGTCCGACCCTGACTGATGAACCCACTTTCTGCGTTGATCCCATTGGTGGGTGGGCATCCATATTCCACCACAATCTACTTTCCACACAAAGTCATCTGCTCACTCACTCGCTCATATTCATGCGCTTGTCTGGTTCCTCCCCTTCAAACCGATCACGCGCGCAACGTAATGTACATCCGCGCACCACGTTTTCTCACTCTCAGACGGCACAACAAACTTTGTGCACGGGTTTCCTTTTGCCTGCAGTGAGTGTCTTATGATTGGCAATACTTGGCACAACTCGTCCCGCTCCTGGGGGCCTGTAATGCCTAATTGTAAACGCCACATGACAATCGGGTGCGCATCTGAGAAATAATCGATCTTCTCCACACCTTCCTTGCCCTGTCCCTCTCCTTCCCTTTCCTTTTCCCTGCATTGCCTCTTCCGCCTCGGGTCGCTGCCGCCACCGCCATCCGCCGCTGCTACCACCACCACCATCACCACCATACTATGCCATTGATACACCTATCGAACGAACACAGTCTCCATAGGGCTCATCTACAAAAAAGCACCCACGATAGGCGTCATTTTCAACCCGTTCCTCAACCAACTCTACTCGGCCCTCTCGGGACACGGCACATGGCTCAACGACACGACACGTCTGCCCCTGCACCCTCCCGGCCCGCTGGAGTCGCTCTCCCAGGCCCTCATCGCCATCGAATACGGTTCTGACCGCTCCAAGGAGATCATGGACCTCAAGGCCCGATCATTCACGCGCCTCGCGGGCGATCCGGACAGTGGGATCCAGGGCGGCAAGATGGGCCACAGTCTGCGCAGTCTAGGGAGCGCCGCGCTCAACTTTGCGCAGGTCGCGAGCGGGAGTCTTGATGTCTACTGGTGCGTACCCTAGCGAAAATGCCCAATTGGTCCCGCTCTTTCCTCGAGGATTATGATTATTCTGGCTTTTTTTTTTTCTGACCGCATTTGCACCCCACGATTTCTCAGGGAGATTGGATGCTGGTGAGCTACCACGGATACTCGATCCGCTCGTTTAGACTTCTCCCAGGAAGAGATACTCACCCCCATAAACACGGGCGCAGGTCGTGGGATGTATGCGTGAGTGTCTCTCTTTTCCTAATCAGACCTGAGGTCATCGTCGTCATCCTGTCATTTGCACAACCAAGACACACACACGGGCTTAGTACGCTGATATGATGTCCACTTCTGGTACAGGCTGGCGTTGTTCTGGCGCAAGAAGCGGGAGGCTTTGTCTCAGGGTCTCATAATTCCCCACATGACGGTATCGTCACCGAGGAGCTCCTTTTAGGCCGCAAATATATCGTTGTCAGGTACTTACATTTACTTATACTTCTCTACGTTACTCGCGTCGTTGGTGTCCCTCCTGATGCACAAATGCTCTCCACGTTTGTTCTGCTCAGGCCAATTGCCGACACTGAGGTATGTTCCATATCTTGTGACTACTACTCCTTTACCGTTGATATCCGATATTAACTGACATCCTAAAGACCGAGAAAGGAGTCGATGCCCAGAAGCGCATCGTGAAGGAATTCTATGCAACTGTGGAGGACTACGACCCCAAGTAATCGCTGTCACTCACATAGCTCCAGTTTGCACGTGAGTCCTAGAATGTATTCTTAGAAGGCGGAAACCCAAGTTTGCATCGTGCACATATGTGTATTAAAACGTGGAGATGAAATCAACAAATGGTAATACCACACAACATCCGCCAGGCACTAAGTAAAGGCTATCGGAAAACTAGAGTGCTACGTCAGCAAGATGTCTCTTGGACCGCATCTGTGGTCAGAATTCGAGGCGCCAAGAGCAGAATTGCTCAAGGGGCTTCGGATCCCTATACCTAACCCTACCCCGTTGCTCGCTCTTGCTCCAGTATTCCGCGAGGTGTCACGCATAGCATCCGAACAGATCTTGAATGACCTGAACTTCCACATCGAATCCGTGCAGAAGCTCATTGATGAGTTCACTGCTGCTAAGCGACATCTCGAGATCTCTGCTGCCAGAGTGCACACCTCACTAGCTCCTATTGCAGGATTGATGCCTGCTCTGCTCAGCGACATTTTTGTCCTAGCGGTGGAGGAACGTCCGTACGGCTACCAAAAATCAATTACTACCATCTCCTCAGTCTGTTCCTCTTGGCACGCCATTATTAACGACAGATCAGAGCTGTTCGCTCGATGGGAGCTTACGAGTAAACGAAAGGCATCGAATGCCGAGATGATCAATACCTGGCGCGCCCGTGCTAAAGAACGGCCTCTGACAATCAATATGTCTCATTATGCGATAGATTCGTTTGTGCAATCCATCGAGCGGGGAACCCGGCTGGTGCTCGCTGCACCACTTGATGCATGCAAATATCTCGAATTAGATTATCGCGGCTACCATGATAACCGTCGGTTTTCAGGGTGGTTGTCGAACCGACCCCTGGAGATGTTGGAAACGCTCGTAATTCAGGCGGACACGAGTTGTTGGGACATTAAACCACTAGATCTAGCTCGATTGCCAAGGCTGAAGACAGTCCGACTTGCATCCGTTGTCATAGAAGGGCTCAGTGCGGACACTGTGCGCTCTTTAGCATGCCTTCTAGGAGGAGCTCCTACATGGGCCTCATGGGCCCCCCTTATCAATTCCTGCCATGGTTTGCAGCATCTGAAGCTGGCCATCACGGACTATATCGATGTGGACAGGATCCCCATCAGCCTTCCCTCCCTGACTGCACTAGAGCTGGGGCGATCGACGCCGGTGGCGGATAGCTCCATATGGTATGAGCGAATAAAACACATTATCGAACCATTCAATGCCCCTTCCTTACGCTCCTTGACGCTATTCAACCCTCGTCTTTCGTCGCCCCTAAATACTGCGCTTCAATGGAATCATATCGTGAGTTCCCAACCTTTGCATTTCACCCCCAGAATTAACGTAGTGTCTTGGCAGGCAAGCGCGTTTCCTAATGTCACATCTCTGACCATCGTTGAAACCCTGTCCGTTTATGAAGACTCGACCAGCCTCACTACCCTGACTTCACTGTGCGGAACATACACGGCTCCGGATGGGAAGGTCACCCCGACGCAGTTTCCCCTCCTATCGGAACTCCGTGTGCTTGCTCGAGTTGTTCCGAGGAATTTTGATCAGATGATCATAGAACTTCTCGAAGCAAGAATGAAAAGCTCCTCCTTTACTCGCCTCGTCATTACTGGGGCGGCCGGCGAGCTATCGTTTTCGGGGACGCTGCAGAGCATACAGTCCAGGGCGACACGCGTCAAGGTATGCTGCCTCGTAATTTTCTCATCGCCCCTTGAATCCACCACTTCCTTGACCGCTTACGACTCCTCCAAAACTTTTGGGCTGCTGGAATAGATTACTTGTATGGATCATAGTAATATTCCTTCGGCTTGGCCATGATCATCCTTGTGTAACTGCTCAGCTTCCTACCGCCCTCTACATTCGACATCTTGTTGTATGTTTCTATTTACAGGAAATGCCTCAGCAGGGATATACTCCTAGACTCCGGACCCCTGGATACTTAATAGAATAAGACTGTGACCCATTTGCCGCCTCAAACGCTTGGTGCTTTCCACAAAAATAATCCGATTCCCTTCATATGTCCGCCAGCTAAGTACCTTACGACTAGCTTTGAGTGCTTAATGTAGATATACCGCTTACTTTTCGTGGCCAAAGTGCTGACATTGTCGGGTGCATCACTGTTCGAGTACTAGTCTCACCGTGACAGGTCGACGTCGCTTTTTGTGACCAGAGCCAGCTCGTCCGCTTTCAGAGTCATCCGTGTTCTGCCTTTGACGTAACCGAGCTGCACAGTCAAGCAAGCTCCTCAAAAATGACGCCGGAACTAAGTGTCTGGGTGCCACTCAATGCGGAAAAAGAGAAGTTGCTAAACTCGCTCCAACGACCAATCCCCAACCTTCCTCCAGTCCTCGCCCTCAACACGGAATCTCGCTCTTCATCACGTGCGATACTTTGTGAAAAATTATCGACGCTACAATCGCATATCAACCATATAGAGGCGCTCGTAGAAGAGCTGGCCGCTGCGAAGCGCCATCTCGAACAATATGCCGCCCGCATCCACACCTCCCTCGCGCCAATCGCTGCATTAACTCCTTCTATCCTCAGCCAGATATTTCATCTGTCAGGAAACAAACCAGGCCGCCCAAACGATGCCGAAATTCTTTGCTTGAGTCTCGTTTGCTCCTCATGGCGGGATATAGTTCAACACACATCTGAGCTATTCACCCGTTGGCGCCTTCGGCAGGGCAGTGAAGAGGATATTGTCAGGATGATACAATTCCGGAGTCTGCGAGCGAAAGGAAGACATATCAGCGTCGAGATTAGACGATCTGTGATGAAACATTTGTTTACATCCATCCCTCCCGGTGGAGACCAATCTAAGTCTCCAGAGTGGGCTACGCTCAAAAATGAGCTCGAGAAGCTGTCCCCAAGATACTCTCGCCTACAGTTTGAGCTTTCGGCCGATAATGATTGTTCGAACATTTCCGAATGGCTGTCTCATCAAGATTTAAGACACCTCCGACGCTTGGTCATCCTCGGGAACAGCGCCTATTCCGCCTCATCAGACAAAATTGCGCTCCCATCAATTCCTCAAATAAATAGCCTTCGTGTGTCCCATGTGGTGGTTACGGGTGATCTCTCCAATGTCCAGTCATTGACCTGCTTCGCCAACACATCGACAGACTGGAGTCCATGGTCGGCCCTTATCCATTCATGTGTGCAACTCCATTTCCTCAAGCTGACCATCCCCAATGCTCCCATGGAAGGTAATCTAGTCATAGATCTTCCATCGCTGAAGGAGCTCCAAGTTGGGCGACCAGCAGTGCACGGAAGAGGGAGTCTCACGTGGTGTGAGCGCTTTGGAAGCCTCATTGGCTCGCTTCGTGCCCCCAACTTACGATCAATGACCATCTTCAACACGCGTATCTCATCACCACACGAGGAGGCATCCATCTGGCCAGCTCTTGTGAGTGTTTTTGGTGGATGTCTAGAAGCGCAGTCCCTGGTTGACCCGTTATTGATAGTATCAGGCGGCGCCTCAAATAAATACACTGAAGCTGGTCGAGAAATACGCCTTCTCTAATCCCGCTTCTTCCTTTATATGTTTGGATGCTCTCTGTGAACCATCTAACTCAAATGGCTTTCTGTTCCCTCTGGTTGAGCATTTGGGAATATTTGCCATCCCTACTCCATCGAAGACTGCTCATGAGAAGCTGATGACTCTCATCGAGAACAGAGTGTCAACCACTTCATTGGTTCGTTTCAGCGTATCGAGCAAACTTTGCACAAGCCTCAAAGGCGAATATGGGGATGCGCTGGATGGGTTCCAATCAACCTTCCCAAATTTCAAGGTGTGTTGCTGCTCGTCTCCAGTGCGGCGTTTTGGGAGCATCAGTCTTTGAATCCTCATTGATTCTGAACTAGATTCTTGACGTTCCCGAGGAGAGAGTTCCTGAGCTATGGCCATGAAGCGCGGCCGAGGGGATTACCCCGATACGGTCTTCAGGGGTGCGTACTCCTTCCGTAGATCGTCGGCATTATCTCCAAGTTCTGCGGGGTTGTGAAGGGATTGCCCGCCCACCAGCCGATGATTGGCGATGTGCGCTTGCTCATAATGCGGTCATTCCCATGACTGTTTTGGCTTTCCTGGCATTTCTTTTCGCCTGCACGGGATGGTCCAACCGGCATACACGCCGAAACTCGGGAGATCTTTGCGGGCGAAGTGAAGCATCAGTGGTCTGCTTGGAGGCGCGCTCTGAAAAGCGCTAACCTTAGTCCATACTTTAATTACTACAAACGAATTTTACATGGCAACATTAGTGCGTAGCACCGATTTCTCGTGACCAGATCTCATTATTTCGGGTGGATCCTAAATCAGGCCTGACGCGTGACGTTCGAGGAGCGTCACAGTGTTTTTGCACAACATCGTTGTCAAAATCATCTCCACTCGGAACCTTCCCTTCACCTACCTACTCACGCACACGCCGGAGCTATTAATCCCGAGATGGTCGTAGACCTGGGCGTCTGGACGTCCTTTGACGTTGAGAAAGACGCGTTATTGAAATCGCTCCAACTCCCAATCCCCAACATTCCTCCTTTCTTAGCCCTAAACGCTGAGCTTCGCGCATCTTCCCACAACTCTTATCATGCCACCACATCCACGTTACTCTCTCACCTACAGCGTATAGATATGCTTATCGAAGAGCTACAAGCTGCAAGACGTCACCTCACCAAACATCTAAACTGCGTCAAAATCTCTCTCGCACCAATTGCTGTATTAACTCCTTCTCTTCTTGCGGAGATCTTCTGCTTATCTGCCTTAAGATGTCACCGTACATCCACTCGTGAGGTGCGGCGCCTGAGCCTTGTCTGCTCTGCCTGGCAGGACATAGTCCATGGTATGCCCGAGCTCTTCACAATCTGGAACCTCCACGGTAGTAATGCAAGACATCTTGCTAAAATGGCCGGCCTTTGGAGGCAGCGATCAAATGGGAAATACCTTGGTGTAACAATTCACGAGTCTGTTATGACTCAGCTCTTCACACATTCGCCTCAAGTGTCCTCACCAGATGTGGCCTCAGAATGGAGCATACTAAAGGGCGAGCTTGAACGGTCTTCCCCCAAAATCGCTCGTCTGGAGCTTAGTCTCCCAACCAAGAACCTATGCCATGTTTTCAACAAATGGCTGACCAAACAGGATTTCGGTCATCTTGCGAAACTCATCATTTCCGATGATGGCCCACGGCGCTTTGACTCACCAACAACGCTTCACCTTCCTTCACTACCTCATTTGCGCACAGTTTTGGTTCGCACTGCGGTGGTTGCAGGAAATCTCTCCAATGTCCGCTCGCTCACATGTCTATCCGACAGCATATCAGTAATTCTACGGCGTTGGACTCGCTGGTCGGCCATGATTGCGTCATGCACAGGTCTCGGTTATCTCAAATTAGCTATCCCAGAAAGTGCCATGACCAATGACTGGGTCCTAGAGCTACCAAACCTTTTGGAACTTGAAATTGGATGCTCAGGAAAGCCACCAAGTAACTCGACTCAGCCGGTATGGTGTGAGCGACTGAGAAACACACTCTGCTCCTTTCGCACTCCGGAAGTATGTAAATTTACTCTCTTCAATGCAAATATATCATCACAGGAAGGAGCAGCCCTTGTATGGCAAGCACTGGTAATTCTTGTTGTTTCCCTTTTGGTCTGCAACGCAACTTGACACGATTGGTAATAGGCTGAGGCAATGCCTCTCATCGTCTCCCTAAGTGTGGTTGAGAACCGTGGAACTCCATTCCCTCCGCTAGATGCGCTCTCCACACCGTCTGGCTCCTCAAGCACATTGCTATTTCCCCACTTAGTTCAACTGAGAATTTTCTCCACGACCCTTCCATCCTCCCAAATGGGTCAAGAATCCCTCGAAAAGCTTCTGGAAACAAGACTAGAGGCTAATTTGCTTCGTATATTTACCACAAGCATCGAGATAAATGCTTGGCTTCGGAAGAACCGTGCTACTTTCCTGAACCAGATTCGATCGGTTTACCCGAAATTCAAGGTAAGCTACTCCCTACCGCGTTTACCCGCTATCTGGGGCGTGATAAAAATGTCCGTAAGCTAATTTCATGCTTATTTCTCCTTCGGCCTAGATCTATCAAGTTGCCAGTGTTGATTTCCCTCGCTTGTGGTCATGAGTAGTCCATCAGCTTAAAGACGCTCTCAGCGTTAGAGGATTGCATCATGTGTTTGACTCCTTCCTTTCCGCCACACGTTGCAAATGAGAGTCATATCCTGATCATTTCGCGCCAACCCACGGCGATGGCATTCTCTTGCTCTATCGCAATAGTATAGTGGCAGACCTCCTTGCGTTGTAACCCACATTTCCCATGAACTTCTAAGGCATCAAGCTTTACCAAGAACATTATGTTTTCGTAGTTTACACAACAATAATCTAATCGATGAAAGTATTTCGGAAGTCAGGTGAACCAGGACGAGGTATCAAGTGTCTTTCAGGTCCAGTGGGAATAGCATCCAGCCATTCTGCTACAAAGGGTCTTAGCCTCCACACTGAAGCTTGTTGCGCATCCTCAGCTTTGGCACGCTGGTCAGCGATCTTTCGCTCTGATTTCGAGCGTCTGTCCACAACACCCTTCACGCCTCCTTTCCTGCCCGGCACAGCATCGTCGGGCTTGCGAGCCTGTGCCGCCACGTCGGTCAGCTCGTACCACCGATCCCTCCACCGCTTCATCGAGGGCTTCAGATCTCTATCATCGAGCCAACCATCCCTGCGCATCACCCCAAATCGTCGATTCTCCGATTCAACCTCATAGAGGTCTTTGCATCCCTCCTGCATCTTACCCCAATCGCTATCGTCACTCCGCACCTTTTCTCCAATCGCGTTTGTTTTCGGCCGCCGAAAGATTGGACCGAGTGGCATGACACCCTTGAAGCGGATGTCGTCTGGCGTGCGATCACGAAAGTGCCGTCGCGAGAGTATAAAGCGAGCTTGTTCAAGCTCGTCTTCGTGTTTCACTCGGCCAGCCCATTCGGTGTCGGTGCAGATTGAGTGATCAGAGGGCCGTAGGGTACATCCTCCAAAGTCGAGTAAGGTAAGGCGTGGTCTGGCTGGAGTGTTAGAGGGGGGTGAAGATGTAGGAAGGAAAGTGTGGGCGGGGTTGTCGGTGACAGAGGAGGGAGAGGATGAGAAGAGAAGGTTCCCAGAGCGAATATCGCAGTGAAGCACTCCGTAAGAGGGAAAGCTTTCAACAGCGCTCATCAAGCGTCCGCCACAATAGGACTTGATGGCATCATAGTGATCGTCCTCTTCTTTGTCAGATAAATCATCCAAGCATGTGCCAGTGACCTCCTCAAGGATCAGCCCGTAAACGAAGGATTGTGGTACTGATTGATCGTCAACCGAGGGAACAAGCTGAACGGCGCCGTAGCAACGTGGTATAAGGTCCCCCTGAAGATGTGCTAGTCGACGATATGCTTCTCTCTCACTGAGGAAACGACGCTATACGGAGGATGATTGAAGGACAAGTAAAGTGGGGTTCAGAATTATAGCATGAGGATCGATCCGAAAAAGACGAAGGGCTAACCATTGACATCTCCCAAAATCGATGTTCAGTGTCCGCGGCGTCCTCACACTCATCGACGTCTTCGCCGCTGAGAACGTACTTGGTCTCTGACTGTGGCAACGCCTCACCATACTCATCTTGGTCAGGTTCTTCGGGTTCTCCATACGGTTCCCAATCGCTCTTATTGTCAGCGACAAAACTATGATCGAGAAACGGATGGGGGTAGGACGCATCCCACTCTCTCCATGCCCGACGCGCAAACGCTTCGCGCTCAGGGGTCCATCTTTCGTCTACATTTGACCACCTGGAGGGAGACCGTCGGTCGTCAATCCATCTTCGATCGTATAGCTTAAGGACCGCCCTCGGAGGGAGCGTAGATATATGTGCAGGGAGCGATAAGTTCGTGCTAGGGATAGAAATGCGCATAGCTTGGCCTTTTGTATAGGGGAGGAATGGCTGATCAACCACTATGCTTATGGTCGGGAGAGACGAGAGGTCGAGTTCACAGGCATCTGCGCTCTCGTTTTGGGGCGGGAGAACGTATAATAGGAGTGTTGAGCCAGGTGTATAGGGCTGTGCGGTTGAAGTCGCCTCAATGAGCGAATCCGCCATTTTAGGGAGGACAAAGCGGTAGAGCTGGTTGTTTTGCAGCACAGTGGAGAGCTATTTTGTAAGCCTCTGGGATCGAGTCACTTTTCGGGGGCGGACCCGGATTTGCATCAATAGTCCTCGACGCGCTCGCACAGCAAGCATGTGGGATGCTACAGCACAGCCCTTGACCCCGCGTTGGAAATCGGGTGTATTCCACATGGGGATCGAAGCCACACCACAGTGAAGCTGACGCTCATACGAAATAGATTGGTCGGAGGTTCAGATATTCA
>WIDE01000195.1:16702-38819 GCA_015039315.1 Clavulina sp. PMI_390 | reverse complement strand
GATATTTTTTTATTCTCCATCGATGCTTTGCTTTCTCGTTTCTTGTCTGCCGGTCTTACGATAGCACCCATGATGTACTTCATGTCGTCGTGTACTCGTGATGTGGGTTTATGAGTGTCACTTATGCTCTTAACGGTCATTGGTGCCTCCGCCAATTTACTTGTCTACGGCTAATTGCATTGAGTGGAAGTTAGGCTCCCAGGTTTGCCGCTTGCCGGCCCTCCCAAGTCATATCCTTGAGTCTGAGTCCATCGACGTCACACGCAGTCACAACAATGCGTTCTTCGCCAGTCCAGCCGTTGTTGGCCAGCTTTACAGTTATCCACGCGAGGTTGCTGACGGGATTCGAAGAAGTCTTCCACTATCCCACTTTCACTTCCGCGTCTTCCCACCCCGCTGCCGACGCTCAAACCGCCCAAGCCGACCTCCCAGACCTTGCATCGATAGATCGTGCCATTGGTGTTGTCGATGACATCGTAAAGCTCCTGGCTGAAATACGTCCCTACATGTGCCAAACTCGTAATCGCACCAGGTTTCGAGGAACGATCTTCGGTGGTCTCCCACTTGAGCTCATGCAACATGTAATTCACTTCGCAATCGAGTCTCCCCGAGATACTTCGACGATCATAAAATTATCTCACGTCTCCCAGGGGCTGCGTTCCGCTATCACTAAAATGCCTGAACTATTTGTCCAAGCAAACTATCAGCTTTGGCCAGCTTCAGCCATCGATGAGTGGTGCTCACGAGCAAACTCTCGCCCACTGGTGATCGCGTTCAAAGCAGACATCGACTCTGATGAGGCCAACGCTATATCGAAAGTTAAAGCTACCCATGTCGAAGGGTCTCAGCTGATATATCTGAAGTTTGGCCCCAAGCGTGCGCGTCATGCCACTGATGGCGACGCTGGCGTCAACTCCTGGTTCGCTCGGCCGCTACCACTGCTTCGGACGCTTTGTTACAGTGATACACGGCGGGGCAGCATATCACTTTCTTTTTTTGACCTCTTTCCCTCCAATTTCCCTTCTCTTCAGTCGTTATACCTCCCGGAGACTTCACACTTGGTCGTAGGTGGTCCCTTTGCTCGGCTCCAAAATCTCGGGATATTGGTTTGCAATACCCAGTCACTGCAACGATTTGTTCAAATGATCGTTAATCTTCAATCGTTAACCCACTTAACCCTGTATGGTCACCCAGCCGAAGCCACGGAGCTGCATGATTACACGCCGAATCCCATTCAAACCATGAGTTCTCTCCTTTCTCTTCAGATGGCCCGATACTGGGGCAACGACGCAGAAAATATCGATGTCATTCTCGACTCCTTCACTGCACCAAATCTCCAAATATTGGAGCTCATCGACTGCGGGTCCAGGATCATAACTCGGTTAGCCGCTCGAGAGGTACTAGACACTTCATTCCTCTGCTTGTATTCTACATCCTGAAATATTGAAAAATTAGCTCCCTGCTGTCTCTAATGTCTCGGAGCTCGTCCTTGCAGAGTTTACTGACATTTCGGATGATATTTCGGAATTCTTCGATTTGTTACACTGGGGGAGCAACGTTCCTCTTCCCACTTTGCGCAAAATCGTCATTCAAGACGATCCTTGGGGACAATATCCTCAAGTTGATGGAAATCCGCATTATTGGTCGGATCTCCTTGCGTTAATAAATGCCAGGAAAGGGAGTCTCAAGGAGCTCGTGCTCCCTTTCGTTCTTCCTACGCAGTACAGGGAGCATCTAATTGGATATGGTGTTGAGGTCTGTCTAGCCCATAAGATTACCTATCTTTTCTTGTTGTCTTGACTGATTATGATTCTCTCACCACTTGTGTGTGTTTTCTTAATGAGGTTGCAACAGGATATGAGCTTGATAAACATGGATTCCCAGAGGAAATTCTCTAACTCACTTTCCAGCAGTGATATACTTATAGCGGTTCCAGTCGCGAGAGAATCGGTTTTGCCGCGTCGGGCTGCCATCCTTTGCGCCTAGGCCGGGAGCTACAGTACAGTGTTGATTATACGCAGTTCCGGGCCCGCCAGGTTCACTCCACTCCCCAACCAGAAGGATCTCTAAGTTTGCTCAAACTCATCCTTCCGTCCCAATAATTCCCCCGAGTAATACTGATGACTATCTCCACGAATACGATATTGATCACAAGCTCGAGACAGTTGGGATTGAATCTATCTCGCACGAGACACTCAAAATGTATCTAACAGCGACCAGAACAAATCAAATAGATACGGTTCTACCGCCCACATTGATAGTGATTGCACCGGTCCGGGTCAAGCGCACATCAGCAGAGGTGGATTGATCGGCGTGGAACATCACCTTCGCTCCGCCAGGACCGACGTCCAGTCCGCCTGGATAATTGACATTGCTCAGTATAGCTATCGCTGCTTCGAGAATATCATCAGACCATACTCACCTGGAGAGTAGAGTCCATCTGTTCCAGTAACCAGAAGTGGTGCACTGCTTTTTGTGTATGGGCCTGCAACACCATTCACGCTGGTCGCATAGCTCGAATCGTACAGTCCACCAGCATAGCAGTTGCTGCTGAAGAAGAGGATATACAGGTATCCACCTGCCGCCGCCGAGTCGGCGACATGGGTCAAACTAGGCGCTTCCACAAGAGGACCATCGGCGTCACTCCGATCAAGGATCTGAACGGGGTTGCCAATGCGGCTCCAGCCGTTCGAGGGGTCGACCTCCTGTAGCATGATCGGGGTCGAATGAATAGGGGCCACGCCGTTATTGCAGTTGCCCTATGATAGCAGAGAGCAACCATTAGCAGGAGAGTAATTGCCTCGCGACATCTATCAAATCTGACACTTACACCATTGCCTATATGGTTGTGCCGCGAACCAGAGCAAGGTGCCGTGCATATGTCGAATATTGCAATTACGGTTCGTTGATTGTAACAACGAAGGTCAAACCTTGCTAAGGAGGCACACGAGGTAGAAATGAAACGCACCCATGTTATTCCCGTCAATCTTGTAAACGATGTACTGGCGGCCGTTCGAGTCTTGGAAACCTGCAGGGTCGATGGCACCACCCTGGTCAAGATGGCATTGAATAGCGTCGCCAACTGGGGTGTAGGGGCCCTGCGGAACGGTAGAAGATGCAGCGCCGAAGCAGTGCTATAGTAGAGGACAAACGGCATTAGTGACCAATCCTAAACACGCTTCTAACAGCGAGCTTACAGCAGAAGCCCCGTTAGCGGCTTTCGCAGTGCTCTCAGCAGAGTAGTACATGATGTACAGCCCATTAGCCTATCAAGACACAAGTCAATAAGAGCCGGTATACAGGTGGAGGACAACTCTTCAGTCATTGCTACTCACAAGTTGGACAACATCTGGAGCCCAGACAGCATTCCCCGTCGACCATGCTCCGACCTTCGGCAGTGCATCGTAGCCACTCTTCAGTGTCCATGTGTTGAAGTCAGGAGAAGTGGCCATTGGGACATGGAGGCCAGCGTTGGTCGTTGAGAACGCATAGTACTGGCTCCCCACCTGGATCCAGGCGGGATCAGGGAAGTTGGTGTTGAAGATAGGGGAGGAGATCGAGCGCTTTGCCACGGGAGAGGCGGCGGCCAGAAGAGCGAGGCCAAGGACCGAGAGATAGGAGCGCAACATTGCGAGTGTGAGCGAGCGAGAATACTACTTGCTGGGTGAGCTCTGGCCCCTTCAGATGATAGCTTTGTCACCTTCTTATATGACAAGAAATGACATTGCTGTTGACGACAGGTCAGATGGATTTATGTCGTGGGCGGTGATTGCTCCGACGACACAGTGAGTCATGATCACGAAATACGGACACATATTGATGGCTTTTATTGATGAGAGTCTTGGCAGTAGTTACAGAGACGTCGAGAGAGGACTTGCCCTGTCTTGGTGGTAGATTTTCACGCCGCTAAACTAATGGAATGGATATGATAAGCAAGATCTGTGATGGTGACAATACCAACTTGAATATGGACCTCGAAGGCAACTTCTTCCGTTCATTTACCGATAGGCGTGCGGCTCTTCGGAAGGAGGAGTAGAGCACGTCAGACGGCGATTCTGGTGGTCTCTCTAATATTCTGCCATGCTCCTGCGGAGGACGGTCCCGTTCCACTACCATTAAGCTCTGTCAGGCATGTGACTGATGAGTAACGCTGTCTCATCTCATACATGCCCATGCGGCTAGAGCGTAATTATATGATTTTCGCTGAACAGGGGAGGTATTTTTCTTTTAGTAGATAATGTGCTTCAGGGAGGTCAACCAGTAGTCAGAGGTGCATAGAAGGCAGGAGGCACCTAGGCCTGGGATGAAGGCAAGAGATGCCGCGAGATCAATTTGAGGAGGGATGACGATACGATGATGAGATTCATCTAGTTGGAGGGGATTGCCTGGGCAAATGAAAGCTTTTGGTTCGTCAAGGTTGGATAGTGAATAATCCTGGAGCTTGGCAAAGTGTATAGAATGCGACGGTGGGGTTTGGTAAAGTGTAAACAACCAACGCTAGACCAAATAATCTGCCAACGTCATGCTCGACCATTGCTCCATCTTCCACAAAGGTACGGCGATAATGCATTTGACTTTGTAGAATGCTGATGTATGCTGTGACTCGTATGATGTAATATAGGCGGGATTGTCCTCTGGTCACGGTCGTTCACCCCTGCAGCAGCTAGCTTGGGTACCTCTGCTGCATCCCCTGTGAACAGCCTAGTGCGAGAGGCGCTCATAGAAGGAAGGAATACGGATAACAGCTATGAGAAGGATGGATACTCGATCAAGTGGACGTTTGTGAACGATTTGGAGCTCATCTTTGTGGTGCGCCCAAATTCTTCGGAGCATCGTTTTGTTCCTGAGACTCATGCTTTGACTCTCATTATGTTCAATAGGTTGCATATCAACGCATTCTCCAACTTACATATGCCGAAGACCTTCTTGCTGCTATCAAGAGTGTCTTCCTTACTCTCTATGAGCCGTTCCTGAGCAGCTTTGTGGCCTCCCTTCACGGAACCTCTATCTCCTTGAATCTCAACATCAATGAGAAGAGCCTCATCGGTCCCGACGGATCATGGGACTTCTCATCTGTCCTTTCTGGATGGGATCGAGCATTCGACAAGCTGCTCAAATCTATCGAGGACAAGGTCGCCCAAGACCGAAAGAGTCGTCTCCGAGGAGCAGGTGTGAACCTTCAGTCAAAGGCAGCTTTGCCTTCGTCCGAACCTGCTTCGGCCGATGAGAGCGGTACAAGTACGTCTGATCCTGCCCATCTGACTTTGTGCACGTCTCCTAATTGCGTACTACCGTTACTAGCCCCTTCCATGGACGTAGAGTCTGGCCATGATCCGAACGAGATAGCCCGTAACGTTGAGGCTTTGAAGAATCGTCTCAAGAATACTCCCGGAAGCCCCAGCCGCGGTGGTCGTCGTCGCCCAGCGCGATCTCGCACCGCAAAGGATAGTCCAAGTGCGACAGAGTGCGTGTTTTCAATCCCCCAAGCAGCGTTTTATTGACGGATATGTGGTATACGATCTCTCTCCCATAGCTCGGACACTCCACAGCCATCCAAGAAGCCCAAGCCGAAGAAGGTCATGCGAACGTGGGATGGGTCTGTCGCGATGGACAGTGATGATGCTGCCAGCCTCGACTACAGCACTCCAATGGGTGCCGAGACCATGACTTCCTCCGTCGACCTTTCGCAGCTTGTCGACGAATCCTCGCGAGGCGTTCGCGGTAAGGATGGCCTATACGACTTGAAAGATCTCGATATGGGCGCTGCAGCAGGTGGAGATGATGACGATGATGAACGCGCCGAAGAGGACGACATCATCGCCCGAGCGATCAGCGGAATCTCCCTTGGCCGAAACTCCTCTGCATCAAAAGGGGAAGATGTTGCGCCTTCCACTTCTCGTTTCGGGTCGTTGTCGTCTCTGTTCTCCAAGGTCACTGGCGGCTCGCGCACCTTGACTAAAGAAGACCTCGAGCCAGTTCTAGCTGGTATGCAAGAACATCTCATGCAGAAGAACGTAGCTCAAGAGATCGCTGTGAAGGTCTGCGAGGGCATTGGAGAAGCCCTTGTGGGAAAGCGCGTCAGCGGATATCGGGGTATGTTCAACTGCACTCAAATCTCTTCTTACAGTCTGTGCTGACAATGTTCCAATATTAGGTGTCAAGAACGCTGTCCGCGAAGCTGTTTCTGACTCCATCACTCGAATCCTCACTCCTAAAACCAGCACAGACCTCCTGCTCTCCATTCGTCAGAAGCTCAATATTTCCAGTTCGGGCGCAACCTCATCTGTAGCTGCGTCTACGAAGCGAACCCCATACATCATGACGTTTGTCGGCGTCAACGGTGTCGGAAAGTCCACCAACCTCAGCAAAGTTTGCTTCTGGTTGCTCCAGAACGATTTCCGTGTGCTCATTGCTGCATGCGACACGTTCCGAAGTGGAGCCGTGGAGCAACTGAGAGTCCATGTCAGGAATTTGGGCATGTTGACGGTCGGTGACCGCAAAGGCAATGAGTCCATCGAGCTTTATGAGAAAGGTTATGGCAAAGATGCCGCTGGGATTGCCAAGGAGGCCATTGCGTACGGTAAGCATTCAAGAGCCGCATTCCTTTATATACCAATCTGATTGTACGAACCTGTGCAGCCAAGGACAATGCATTCGACGTCGTGCTTATCGACACTGCTGGCCGTATGCAAGATAACGAGCCTCTTATGCGAGCTCTCGCCAAGGTTGGACTTAGCCTCCTTCTCTTTTGTGTTAGGTGTACTGACCAAATGGTCTACTTATCAGCTCGTCTCCACGAATAATCCTGACAAAGTGATCTTCGTTGGTGAGGCCCTTGTGGGCAATGAAGCCGTTGATCAGTTGTCGAAATTTGACAGTGCCTTGAAGAACTTCTCGGCTGCATCAGGTGTTGCTGCTGGAAGGGGTCGTGGTATCGATGGTATGCTGGTCACCAAGTGGGACACTGTCGATGATAAGGTACGAGGCATCCTACACTTTTCATAGAATTTACCTCACGAGCCAGTCCTCTTTTCCTTCTGTTATAGGTTGGTGCTGCGCTGAGCATGACATACGTCACTGGTCAACCTATCTTGTTCGTTGGGTGCGGTCAGGTTCGTGCACTTTCCATCACTTTCTTCTCGATCACACTAGCTGACCAACCGATATATAGACCTATACTGATCTCAGGCAGCTTCGTGTCAAGAATGTCGTCGATTCTCTCCTCTCTGATTAAGTCATCTCAATGTATCTACCTTGATACTCTCAACTTGGAAATACGCCAATGCGGCAACTTGCAATCTTTGGTAGCCATACAACTACCGACTTTCAGATCCTCAGTGGTGCTGTTTGCATCCACCCTAGTTATCGCCCAATCACAGTTCGCACGTAATCTCCAACAATCAGAGGTGGCACATAAACAAAGAACAAAAATGACTGGTACAGGACAGAGATCACGCCGGGATGTACAGTAAGCCTACTCCAAAATCTCGCCAACATCGCCATAAGGTTTCCCGCGGAAGTAGCTCTCATCGAAGTGGTGAACACGAACAAACCCATCCTCACCTCCTGAAGCGTACGATCGCCCTGACGGGTGCACAGCAATCCTAATTAGTGCGGGCAAGGATCAGTTTGTGGTGCTCCAGCCATGACAAGCAAAATGCAGCAGATAAGGGAACGCACGTGTTGATCGGGCCGAAGTGACCCTTGACGCGTCCAACTTCCTCTTCGAAGAGCTTGTGCCAGAAACGCGTTTCGAACTTGCCCTGCCTGAGCGACGTCGTCGTCACGCTCATGGCATCTTGACCACCACCAACGAGGACCTAGTCGATGTGAATAGACAATTGGTCAGTAACATATTGGTGGGGTGTTTCGAACAGGCAAACGCACATAAGGCTTTAAGGTTGCTATTGATGCGCTGTTGAGGGGGGTTTCAGTGGGATAGGTCTTGAGAGTTTTGAGGGTGGAAGTAACATGGAGCTATTGACAAAAATAGTCGGTGATACTATCAAGGCTGGATTGACAGATCGGACAGACCTTGGCAGTCTTGTCTTTGCTGGCAGTAATGAAGTAGCTCCTATCGGGGCTCATCTGCATATCGTTGATCGTGTCTGTGTGCACCTTGGCACTCTCCAGCTCCTCAGCTGCCAGATCGGTGTACTCATCATCCGTCAACATCGTATCCCAAAGGACAATCCTCCCATCCTCGTGCCCACTCACGACGCACTCGCCCTCTTCCGCGAACGCAACGACAGTTGGCTTGGCACCATGTGGCACCCATTCACGCACGGGGGTCTTGGACTGGGATGTTGGAGACTCGCGGTTGAGCTCGAAAATGCGGATGAAGGAGCTGTGCCCCATGCGAGCTTCGGTGGTGCAGACGAGGTGGGATGATGAAGCGTTGAAAGCGACACGCTTGACGGCAGTGGGGAACTCCCAGATGTAGAGACATTTGCCGGTCTGGACCTCCCATAGGCGCATCGTGTTGTCTGCAGCACCAGTGATGAGGAATTTGGACTCGACTGGTAGTTTGACGACGAAGACCGGGGCCGGAAGAGATAGCAGGAGGCGAGGAGGGTCGAGTGGATAGATGTCGAAGCACGTTCATGATATCGGCGAGAGAATTGGTAAGGAGGTTGACCAGGTAGCAAAGCCCCAGACACGATCGGAGGCGTAGGAGCAGCGAGATCACCGAAGATGAAGGAGAGATGCAGCGTAGGATAACATATATCGGTGGGGACAGAAAATGAAACGTAAGCGGAGATGTAAGCATGGCTCGCAAAGTGGTTCCACCAATCAACCATGCAAGGAAACATCACGTACTGTCAACATCGCATGTCCATACGGAGCCATTGTGCCCCTCGTATGTACCTAGCCTCTCGCCATTGTGCGAGTACCACACATTGACGACAGAGTCTTTTGAGCAGGTGAAGAGCAGATCGCCCTCCTTGTTATACTTGATTTGGGTCAGCGACCGCTGATGACCTGAAGACAAGTGATGCCGAAGAGGTATTCATATTGATATAAACGTCGCAGATAGATTCCATGAGGGGAGAGGGCAGGTCCAGGGTAAAGGATAGTCAAGCATAGCAAGTCAAAGATGGGGAAGCAAAGTTTTTTCGCCAATGTCAGAGAGAGCCAAGTACCGAGATCGAATCACACAAGCCGAACCTTGTAGTAGAATAGGAATCTAAGAGATATTAGTTAGATACGCAATGTAGGGCAGAATTTAGCTCGACGCACGCACCATCGTAGAGTTTGGCGCTTTCAAGTTGTGACAGTGACCCGAAGTTGGAGGCGCCTGCCGAGCGAACCGTGCTCGAGTCAGTTGATCACAGCATTTTAGCAGGATGTAGTCCTTTTTGGAGCAGCTCAGACATGTGAGACAATAGTGGTCCAATGGTTAGGATTCTTGCCTTCCAAGCAAGAGGCCCGTGTTCGATTCACGGCTATTGTACATTCTTTTTTGGGGGGTTTTTTTTTTCTTCTCCTCTCCCTCACTCTACCTTGCGTGAAGCCGACCCCTACTTTTCATCTTAATTCCTTAATATCAATTGTGTATGGGGCGTCACCGCTAATAGGACTAATTCATAGATGGAGCAGCGATCGTCTACAGCATCCTGAGCACCAACGGCCCTACTGAGGTGGTGGGTTGATCTTGTTCTCCACGCCAATCAGCGCACAAAACGCCTCTGTCTGAGGGTTCGTGAACCATGACACTGAGAATTGGGGTTATTCGTCATTAGCAGACGCATTATGCCAGTCAAAGGAGGAGCAGAGCACTCACAAGGCATCTGCGGCCCTCGTCCTGGACCGCGCTGAGGCACAGGCCCAGGCGCAGTCATCACAAACTGCTGCACATCCAGCACCTTGATCTTCCCCTCTCCATTATCGGCAGCCAAAGCTGGGACATTTGCTATGATCCACGCTCTAGCCTCGCTCACTTTCTCCTTCATCTCTTGCTCTGACGGGAGGGGTATCTCATCGCGCTGCGTGCTGAGATAAGGGTGCAGCGCACGGGAGATAGCCAGCCATTCGAGATCGTATGTCAGTTCGGGGAGGGTACGTGGTGGTAATTGTTGCTGCTGTTGCTGCTGAGGGGGACGAGGTGGAAGGTGAGATGGTGTTGATGATGACGATGCCGTCGGAGGAGGGGCATCACGGCGTTTTGGTGGGCCACCAAAGGATGTAGGTAAGTCTGCCGCTAGGAGGGCAGCATTGATTTCGTCCTCCTCTATGTTATCCTCCGTGTTGGGTTCTTCAGCAGCCGGGGTGGTGGTTTCTGGGGCTGGTGTAGCAGCCGGAGGTTCGGTGCTTGATATCGGTGTAGCGCTTGTGGCGGAAGGGTCAGAGGAAGATGATGGTTCTGGTTGAGGCGTAGTGGGATCATAAGCTGTCGGGACGTCGACGATCTCAAGATACTGTCTTCCCCGAACGCACTTATCCAGCGCGAGGAACAAGGTCTCCGTCGCACCAGCTGGAGCCACTTCAGTATCGGTAGCAGTTTGGGGCGGCGGAGCCTCAGCGGCAGGGGCAGGGTCATCAAACTCGTCAAAATCATCAATCGCTATCTCATCAGGATTGGTGCCCGCCACCGGAAGAGCAGACCCATCAGCCTGGGATGCTGAATGAGAGACCGTCGCTTCAAACTTGACGTGGAGATGTGCCGAGAACCATCTTTTCGGCCGTAATTTTCTGAGGAGCTGCATCATGGGCGGGGATCCTAGCTCGCCCTTCTCGATGTCCGAGGCGAAGAACGATTTGGCTTTTAGGAGTTTCTGGAGATCGCCGTGGTGCTCGATGCCTTGAGGCCAGTCGTGGGACATGATGATATCAGGGGGAGATAGCTGTCGTAGATCATGATATTAGCTGAGGGCTAAGCAAGCAGAGATGTGGACGTACTTGGGTTAGTTTCGTGACATCGTAGTGCCGGACGTGGTATATGCTACGAACAGCACCGCTGTGATAGGGAACGCGTTCCGAGTAACCTGTCATCAACCTTTGGGATGAGTACATGAACAATCATCTGGACCAAAGGAACTGGCACACCCCAGCGATAGTGAGCTTGGTTGTAGATGCCAGATGCACCAGCGATGCGAACTCCATTAACATTGACGCATCCTGAGAAACCGAGGAAGTAGATGTTCGGAGCCAACCACCCTCCGTGATAGCTACGTGAAGAGTGTGCTTCAGCTTCGTAAAGGCAACACCCAAGAGGGAGGCGACTCACAGTTCCCACATATAGTTGCTCGCCTCATGATTCCCTCCAATGACGATTGTCAAGATAGGTGCGACACTCGCGCCCGTGTAATACCTATGCCGATGTCCACATCAGCATATGCTAGCTGCTAGAATAGAAGATGCCAAACTTGTGGAACTCGCCCAAACGACGATACTTCTCCGGGACCGCCATGCACAAGAGATCGGCTTGATTACGGATGGCTTGGAAGTCTCCTCCTATGAGCAGTAAATCCACCTGTTGGCCATTTCGCTGCTCCCACTGCTGAATCGAACGGTAGGTCGCATCTAGTTCTCCATGGCAGCATCCTTCCACAGCAATCTGTCAGGTGTTGTGAGGTTTTTGTGTGTCGGGGAGAGCACGAACGACAGAACAGACCTTCATCTCACGACGATGCTAACCGGTTGTAGTTTAAGAAATCAAGACCAGGGCGACGACAGGCAAGGCAGCCACTAGTTTGGTCCTCGACTGCAACACTGCCAAACACTCGATCGCTCGTGCATTTAGTCGCCATGGTCAAAAATATTGTGGTCCTCATCTCAGGCTCTGGTCAGCATCCATCCTCTTCGTCTATCAAGGCCAAAATGATCTCCGGATTCTAAACTTCCTCATCGATCTCCGTCACCCTCTTTATTCCCATACAAAACTCCATCTGCCTGCGATCCATGAACAGGGTCCAACCTCCAAGCCCTCATCGACGCATGCACCTCGTCCAAAATCCCCAACGCACGCATCATCCGCGTCTTCTCCAACCGCAAAGCCGCATACGGCCTCACGCGCGCATCATCCGCCTCGCCTCCCATCCCCACTGACATCCTCGCCCTACAACCCTACCTCAAAGCCAACCCTGGCAAATCGCGCGAGGACTACGACGTCGAAGTCGCACGGCGCATCTTGAGCGCCACGGCCGAACGCAACGAGCGCATCGACATTGCGGTGCTGGCTGGGTGGATGCATGTGCTTAGCGAGGCATTTTTGGATGTCCTGAGTGGGCAGACACCGTATGATGGAGAGCATAAAGTCGAGTCTTCCATTCCAATTCTGAATTTACACCCAGCGCTACCTGGTGCATTCGATGGCGCAAATGCTATCCCGCGCGCACTGGAAGCGTTCCAAAAGGGAGAGGTCAAGCATACAGGCGTCATGGTGCATAAAGTCATCAAGGAAGTCGATCGCGGGGAACCAGTACTCGTCCGAGAAGTGGAGATATTACCAGAAGACGATCTGGCAGCTCTAGAAACGAGAATTCACGCAGTGGAACATGAAATCATTGTAGAGGCCGTAGCTAAAATATTAGCAGAGTCGTCGTAGCTAGTCCTACGCATGAGCAAAGAAAGATAAAACGAATAAATTTGTACTTTTTGAACGTCCTACTCATCATCCCCAATGAGCCAACCCATCCCTCTTGACAGCGCATGCCTCGCCGACGCCCCCACATCAGGCGTCAGACTCCTCGCGATCCCATTAAGAGCGACATCTGGACTCCCTCGTCCATTCACATGGGCACCATTAGTCTCTCCACCCCGTTCACTGCCCGACCGACTCCAGCTCCTCTCTCTCCCAGCATTACTTCCACTCCCACCAGTCCCACCAACGCCCCCGAACGGCCAATTCGCCGTGACGCGCGAAAACGTCTGTTTCGCGAGCGCAGCAGCATCTGCTCCTTGGTGTAGCAAATGCTCTCTTCTCGACCCAGCAGGGACATAGTCTGACAAGTTCAAGCTTGGCGTGCCTGACGCAGCAGCGTTGAACAATGATGATCTCCCTGAGTGCGAACTACGCATGCTCCCATTCCCATTGGTAGCCTTCTTGCCGTTCGTCGCAGCAGAGGCGGCGCGTGCAGCACGAAGTGCTTTGCCAGCCTCCAGGTCCTCGTTCTCAACGCGTCGCCATACAGCGAGGATGTCGAGCGTGTTCTCAGGTGGGCACAGTCGGAGTGCATGGCCAAGGAGCCTGAGCTTGCGCTTCGTGTCATGGAACTCAGACTGGCGCCCGAGCTGGAAGCACGCACGCCATGCCACCTCGACCGCCTCAGCAAGATGAGAATACGAGTCTGAGCCAGCCGTGGACGATGAGGCAGAGATCGTGGAAGACGTTGTCGAGAGCGCGGATGATGCTGCAGCAGTGGATGTCGATCCCAAAGGCTTCACATCCCCCAACAGTCCTACCATCTTCTCCACCATATCCGCCGCGCGCTCAAAGTCCTCACTCTGTAGTGCCGAGTCCGACATCATCGCCCATGTCTTCACCTCCGCGACCCTCTCGACTCCATCCCCAGCTGCCGCCCTATACCCAAGCTTGCGCACCAGCTCAAGGACAATCTCAGGGTATTTGTAGGCATCCTCACTCTCGCCGAGCACCCTAGCTACGAGTGTCAACCTGTCCTTGACAAGCCTGATCTCGAGTGGAGTGATGGTGCTACCTGGAGCGGACTGGGACTGGACATTGAATGAGGCAATGCGTGATGTGGCTTCGATAAACTCGCGCTCTGCAAGAACAGCCAAGGATGAAGGAGGGACGGTAAGGCTGAGAGTATGGTAATAGGGAGATGACGTCGAACACGGGGAAGGTGCAACATATAGCAATGTGAGTCATTTCATCTCAGAAAGACTTAACATAAATGAGGGTACGCACCAGTCATACGCTAACTTCATGTCTCCAACATGAAGGTTTCCTGAGCTTGCGTTATCGTAGAACTCTCTTGACGCAGTGAGGCATAGCTCCTCAATAGACTTGGAGGCAAGTTTGCGCACGCTCGAGTTGCCAAGGAACTTCTTCGCAGCATCGAATTCTGCAAGAGATACAGAGCAAGCGAAGCCATCAGCCAAAAGAGCCTAAGGACGAATAAATGATTGCACTTACTACCACTGCTTAGAAGTCCACTGAAGAAGACTTTCGTCACCTCCACCCTACCAAGCATCCTGAATGCACCCTTGGCACTCGCACTCTCCATCTCAGGAGCAGTCCACGTCCCGCTCCCACTAGCACCCGCGCCTACAAGGCGAAGCATATCATTCAACAGCTCCGTGCACCTCGCCACCTCATCCACAGCACCAGCCTTCCCTCTCGCCCCACCACCAGCCCCTCGTACAGACAACTCCGCTTCAGCAGCGACCTTCGCCACGCCTCGCCGCGCCATACGCACCGCCCAACTCCTCTGCTCTCGTGCATCTCCTGCGCTCTGCAGGAACCACGCGAGCGGCGCAGGGACGCCCCACCGCGCCATGATCTCCCCGCATTCCAGATGGACATCCAGGATATCCAGAGCGCGGGACAGCGCTGGCGCCGGGAGGGGCTTGAAGAAGATGTAGAGGTCTTCCGGCGGTGCCGCGTGCACGCGCGACGCAGAGGGCTGTACGAATGCCGCGAGGGAAGCGAGCGTCGTATCTGCCGAGCTCCCTTCTTCCTCTGCACTTCCGTTGGATGAGGGAAGTGGAGCTGGCCAGTCAGGCAGGCACTCGAAGATAGCTGACATACGCCCCCATGCTTCTAGCTCCTCACTACCATACAGCCGAGCCAGTGCCAAGCGCGCCAAATCCTCATCATCCTGAATGATACGCGACGCTTTCGGTAGCGTGGGCTTGCTGGCCTCAAAGGTTGCTGCTCCCAGCGCCAGAGTCGCGTCCCTCAGTACATAATCGTACAGCACGCGCTTAGGGAGGTCCGGATCCGGCTGGCCAGCTCGCTCCGCCCGCGCTTCAAGAACGTAAAGGTACGGCATGACGAGCTTGCGGATGTCACTACCGATGCTTTGCGGAGTCGAGCGTGCGAGGTAGCCCCGTACGACGGCGCGTTCGTCCAACGTGCGCCAGCGCCCGAGCGACCACTGACGCGCATCGGCTTTGGAAGTGGACGCGCCGGGAGTGTCGTATACGAGACGCGCGAGGAGGGAGAGCTCCTCGCCAATCGCGTCTAGCCCTGGAATGCCTTGAGATGCACCATGCTGAACGAGCTCCAAAGCGGTATCAGTGAGACCTACTTCACCGTCAAGGTACATGATGCGGGTAATGTACCAGGTGGAGAGTTCTTCCGCTGTAAGAGGAACCGGCTTTGGTGTGGAGGAGGGGAAAGCGGCGGACAGGGATGATGGAGTGAACACCAGTGAATCGTAGTGCTCGGCGAGGAATGCCTGGTATAATGGAAGGGCCTCAGCTGTCTCCACCCAGTCGAGTGGGTCCCGAGGATCTGGCCCGGGGGTTGGAAGCTGCTCGACGTTGGTAGAGTAATTGAAGGAAGGGAGGAGACTTGAATAATCAGACGGTGCAACGTAGGGAGGGATAGCATCAAGGATGACCAGTCGGTAAGGGACGAGAAGGGAGTGATGGCGTTGGATCATGATTGGCGCTAGTGCAAAGTATGATTGCTCGACGAGATGGATAGTGTTTGAGAGTGGGTCCGTGGTGAGGAATTCGGAAAGTGTGATGGGTGGAGGTGCAGAAGGTGAAGCGGGAGTGGTTTCGGGCTCCACTACCGGAGGTTCAGGCTCAAGGTCTGTTTGTTCATCTGCCCAGGGGTCATCTTCGTCCTCATCTGCATCGACAGTCGTGGACTGCTCTGGAGTGTGCGGTGGAGAAGCCTCGTTGGATGCGTGAGTTCTCCAAGAAGGATCAGCAGCAATGGCAAGGTACGTCTCGAGAAGGTCTAGACGTTGAAGAGCAATTGCCCGGAGCGACAAAAGTCGGAGTAGACGTTCGTCGTGTACTGGTGGTGATGATGCCGTCTGTGGCTCAGAGGGCTTGGATGACGATGGGTCATCCTCAGTGTCTTCAGCTTCCGGAGGCACCGAAGGGGAGTCCTCGGCTTCAAGAACGAGTAATGCCCTCTTTCCACGCTGTACAGCGTTTTCAGTAACTTCCAGAGCTTTGCCAAGAAGTCGTCGTGCTAGTGCCGTGTCATCGACGACCCGGTCGAGCGCAGCAGATGCCACAAAGAGCTCATCATCCCAAGGTTCAGCGAAGAACTTGTCAACGAGCTCGACGCTCAGTTCTTCGTCGGTTGTTGCATTCCACGAGTCCAGCACGTCAAGACTCATGGGGTCGGATGTTTGTTGATGCCGAGACGTCACACAAGCTAGAAACAACACATCATAACAACTCGGCTTGGAGTGGCTCATGCGTCTCATTCTATGGCTTTTCCCTTCCCTTCAGCATATGCAGGAAGTAATGTACTACATAAATTTTCAACCTATTACGCCCTATTTTGGCGATCTAAGTGACAATTCATCGATCTGAGAATCAACGATCGTTAATCCTTCTCATCCTCCACGTTTTGCTGGCTATTGACAGCATCATTGGACGTGAACCATTTATAAGGGTCCTAGGTAAGTAAAATTAATACACTTAAGGGACCGGGCGCCCCTGGTGTTGGGTCACGTTAGCTACCGCGGCGCACTAACGTTACCCCTACCCAGGCTAGACTGTCACCACTGCGTCATCATGGTCATATTTCATGGCGAGCAACCTCAGACATGTCCTCCTTGTCATGGGATGTCCCTGTCATATTTTGGAGCTTCATTGCTCGCGACCTGCACGTTTCTAGATATTATCTTCAGTTGCGTCATTATGGATGACCATTGACCCATTACCACCACTTACATTAACTATTGAACTGATCATAATGGCCTGTTTAGTCAAAACTTATGTCGCTCACCACCGTGATGGTTCATCCCTTCTCGTCATGTCTTTGATTATTAGATGAATTACGAGATGAGCCAGGTTGAGCGTCCCCAGCTATGACATACGTTCGTCGCTCACCAAGATGGATAGATATAAGCCCCCGTCCTTTCCAGACTGAAGATACCTTCGCGTACCTCTCTCACCTCTACTACACCACATCATCTACAACTTACAACTGACAAACCATCATGTCTGGCATTGAAAATAACGATCAGTTCGGCACCCGCGGCCAGGCCGACTACACTGGATCGAGTAAGTCCCCGCCCGGCGATGCGATCGTTTCATTGTGGATTATACTGATTCCTGATCCCCAGTCAATGATAATCGAAACCTCGATATGAGCACCGGTGCCCGTGCGGGCCGTGGAATGGGCATGGACAACGATGACTTCAAGTGCGCCTTTCCACCCTTATCATAATTCCTTTTTTCAATTCTATCAACCTAAATGATCCCTCCTATATTATGTTATCAGCAACTCCAATACCTTCGGCAGCAGCCAGAACCCCACCACTGACACCGAGTTCAACGACAAGAACACATCCACTGGTTTCAACAGCGGTACTGGTGCTGGCACGATCACCGGCACTGGTATGGGCATGGGTGGCAACAATTCGAATCGCGACCCCGCCTTGGACAGCTACGGTGGAGGGTTCACTGGCTCCAACGATCCGATGGGGGATACCACCACTGGCACCTCCAGCGGCGCTGGCATGGGCAATCGCAAACTCGATGATACTTATGGCACCGATGGAGGCCACGGGGACAACTTCAACCCGAGCAACACCGGCAACGAGTTTGATTCCACTCAGACCAACATGGGCTCGCGTGATAACGAGAAATTTGATAATGAGAATCAGACGGGGCGCAAGCCCGGTATGGGCCAGAAGTTGAAGGGTTAGTATCGCTCTCTCCTCTCTCGATGCTACATTGCGCTTTACTCATTTTGTCCCCATAGGTACGATGGACGAGATGGCTGGCAAGCTCACTGGTAACAAAGCCCAGGTTGAGCAAGGCCGTGAGATGAAGGTCAGTTCTCGTCCACCTATTGTCAACATATCGATCTAACATCGCTCGCCCTTCTTATTGATAGTCCGGCAATTACTCGAATGCGTAATATCCTTGCACCCACTTCCCTGCGATTTTCGAGGTCCCCATTTATTCTCCATCGTCTTGCACGGTTGACGGCTTCCTACGAAACACCCTCTGTAATGTATGCAAATAAATTGTACGAGTAACTCATAATGTAGCACAATGATCGAAAAATGAAGCTCTACAGATAAGAAGACATGCTCTGAGGATATAGCGTGAGGGCGAGACGTATCGCAGAACGACACACATTACGCGTGTCAGAAAACACGAGGATATTTCTGCATGGGAGGAAGCGAGCCCTTCGGCTGCTGCAAGACGGTGATAATGCTGAAGACTCTCCAAATCGAAAGGAAGTGAGGGTGTTTGTTGATGCCGAAGACAATCCACAAAGAAGAGGCAACACGCCATCACGACATCGAGAGCATTCTCTGCGTTTTTGTTCTTGGAGCCGTTTTCTTCCTTGACTTCTCATCACGAAGGAGTAGCATATCTCCTCTCATTTGGTTATACCTCGGAAATAGGATTTCTCATTACAAGATCCAAATACCGTCATTTCTCGCCAAGTCCTCATGTTCAATGTTCTGGGGACTGAGCTCGTCTCACAGATTTGTGCAGAGAGAACCTCGATCATAGGGTCATTAGTACTGACGTGAACCCATTATCAATTTTTTGAACCATCCGAATGACATAACTGGGCTCATTCGTCCTTCGCTGGTTAAGGTTATGGGGTTCCGCGCCCTGCGCACCAGGCCATTGATTAACATCATGAGACGTGACCTCTTTTTTTGGCCGGCGGGTCCAACTGAATAGACTCGAGTAACTGGGGTCCTTTTGCTGGTGGGTCACGCTCTCCATGGGGGCTTTTCCCAATTCCGGCAATACGTCCTGGGCCGTCACCCCTGCGTCATCGAGGTCGTTTTGTCAACCTTAGACACGGCTTCTTTGGCTACGTAGCAGTCAATTTCCCCACCATTCTTGGAGCATTTCTGGTTGATAGCGACGCCGCCGCGCAGTGTACGTATCTTCCTTATCTTGAGGCACGTCATAGTATGGTCTCACACCACTTCTTGTAGTAAGCTCATGCTCTTGGCCTATTTAGTCAACATTTGGCGCAGCGCACCACTGTGAAGGTTCTCACATGACACGATTGCAATATCTCTGTTTATTGGATGATCATAAGGTCAGCTCAGCTAGAACACCCGTCATAGGCTCGTCACTCACTCACCGAGACCAATTGGCATATAAGTGTCGCATGCTGCACAGAACATCGAATCCCATCCTCTTCCACAATCTCAACTACACCTACACAATCTTCTACCTCCCAAACTTATAACTAATTGTCATGTCCGGCTTTGACAACCAAGATCAATTCGGCACTCGCGGCCAGACCGATTTCAACTCTGGACGAGGTATCTACGCTCGTCTGCATCCTCCACTAAATTCCATATTCATCTTGATGATTAGTGGATGAGAACAACATGGACATGAACTCTGGCGGCCGCACTGGTCGTGGAATGGGCATGAACAACGAGTTCGGGTACGCCTTTCCATCTCGTGATCGGTTCTGTCTCACTCGCTCTCGACTGACTCTCTATGCCATGCTCCTCCCCTGCGTGCTTTGTCGATAGTAACACCGACACCTTTGGTGGCGGCCAGAACCCTACCGCCGATGCCGAGTTCAACACAACCTCCACAGGCACCGGCTTCCACAGCGGCGGTGGTACCGGTATGGGTACCGGCATGGGCATGGGCGTTGGCAGTGACAACTTCAACGACAACAGCCGTAACTTCAACAACAACAACACTCGTGAGCCCACGTCTGGTGACTACGGCGGCGGCTTTGACGGCTCGAATGATCCTATGATGGATAATACCACTGGTCCCTCGATGGGCGCTGGCACAGGCGGTCGCCACACTGACGACTTTGGGAGCCATCCCGATGATGCGTTTGGCGCTGGTGGAGGTCGTGGTGCCCACGGACGTGGCGATAACTTCAATGCGGGCAACACCGGCACTCGCAACGAGTTCGACGACTCTACCCAACCGGGTACTGGCAACTACGGCAATGAGGAGTTTGACAATGAGAACCAGACGACCCACAAGCCTAGCATGGGTCAGAAAGTCAAGGGTACGTTCCCTGTTTTGCCCCTACATGATGCAGTCCTCGTCTCATGCCTGTTTTGCCCATAGGCACTATGGACCAGATGGTCGGCAAGATGACTGGTAACCAGGCCAAGGTCGAGCAAGGTCGTGAGCTCAAGGTCCGTTCTCGCTTTCCCCGTAGCTATGAGCCTCTCACTGATGTTGCAACTTTTCATGTCCACAGACTGGCACATACTCGAACGCGTGATTGTTCTCTCCGGCATCCTCCTAACCTCCAACCACCCCCACCCACCTTGCATCATCCCTGGCTCATTCATAAGTCATATCAATCGAATGTATACGGATAGTAATACCTGTATTTCTTAATAACAACGCATTCTATTCATCCAAGCATTGTTCAGAGTTGCATCTTGAACTTACGCTACTCCGTCAAGTTCACCTAGTTTGCTTTAGGATAAGGGCTGCTTACAGTTCAACCATTAAGCAGGTACTATCGAAAATTTCTGAAACGCGAACTAAATTCCGATATCGTATCATGATATGACGCCCTCTCGAGCGCCATTTCTACGGGCCCGCATTGATAGGCAGAGGTGTAGGTGGTTTCGGTCAATTGAATCGCACTATTCCAGGTCACAAATAGTTATATCTCGTCAACTTGTCCCTTCGACGACGAGGTGGACGAGTGCATGGATTGCGAAGAAGCCACTGAATGAGAACATGGTTGACTTGCGGCATCGTACAGTAGGACGTCAGGAGAAACGAGAAATTGTCCAAATTAGCCTCAACTTGGCCGGCATTTGCTGCACGAAACTGATAAAATTAGTCAAGGAACAAGGAGGGCAGATGTTTGTCGATGCCGAAGGAGGCGTCAACAAAACCGGAGCTCACACGCCATGCCAGTGACAGCGCTGCTTCCACCCTGGGGGATGAAGCGTTTTCCGTTGCAGCTCTCGCTTTTTCGTTGACAAACTCCACAATACGTTGTGTCTCTTCTCACGGCACCATATAGCTGTTTCGGTATCGTTAGAGACTTTTTCGTGAAGACCCCCACTCTGTTACTAGGGTACGTCTCGCGGGCCCCGCAGGACTTGCAGCCCGCAAAACCCTCGATCTTGGGCGATCCGCGGAGAGTCTCCCGATTTTAAGGCCGTCGTTGCGAGTCTTCTTTGACCCAGACATTGAAGACTCACAGAAACTAGTACTCGAAAGGGTTGAAGAAACGATAATATTGTCACGAATGTGCAGTTTGAACAGTACATGTATTATAGATAATTTCAACATAGAGCATCTCATGGAGGGCGGAGTCCGCCTCCTTCCTATAATTTGATTCACCGCAGTAGTGGCGCAGATCGCCTCAAAATTGAGGGTTTGCGGGCCGAAAATCCTGCGGGGCCCGCGAGACGTACCCTAGTAACAGAGTGGGGGTCTTCACGAAAAAGTCTCTAACGATACCGAAACAGCTGTATCTCTATGCGGCATTGATGCTGATCCTCTTGCCTATTTAGTCAACATTTAGCCTCACGCCCCACTGTGGAGGTTCTCACATGGGTCGAAATATCTATGTCCGTTGAATGACGGTGAGCTCAGCGGGTCCCCAGCTATGTCATAGGCTCGTCACTAACTGCTCTCGAGGAATTAGGCATATAACCGTCGCATCTTTCTCGAGCTATAAACTCCTTACCCTCTTCTATACCTCGACCGCACCGCATTTCGTACTTTATAATCTTCACAACCTAGCATTATGTCCGGCTTTGAGAACCATGATCAATTCGGCGCCCATGCACCAGCCAAATACAACTCTGAACGAGGTATGCATTCCCAATTCTGTCCTCCGCTACGTTTTGATACTTATCGTGAGCTGCAGTAGAAGATAACTTCAACCTGAATTCTGGCAGACATCTCGGCCGCGGGATGGGCATGGGCAACGATGGTTATGCGTACGTATACCTTCCCGCCTTTTCATCGCTCCTCTATTCTTGCTACGGATTCACACGCGCGTCTGTTCTATCCCATT
>WIDE01000195.1:0-11657 GCA_015039315.1 Clavulina sp. PMI_390 | reverse complement strand
ATTATGGCTCAAATGAAAGAGTGCCTCTTGCCAAAGTGCATCCACAAGGATTGGAAACCGGGATGGTGCAACAGTGAATAGTGCTCTTGCATGTTCTGAATAAGCTTGAATAGGGAGATGTGGATCAAGGCTACAATTAGATTTTGTGTAGAGTTGTACCTGCCTCTGCAGATATTTCAGCAGAGTTTCCAAGTCTTCCAGAGAAGACTTCCCCTCTTTGCAGACCCTCAGTTGAACATCCACAGCCTCATCAATTGCAGAGAGTGCATAATAGTCATTGCGGTTGGGATGCTGCTCTTCATGTAGGCTCAAGCTCACCTGATATGAGCATGCAGCAAGTTGCTTGGCAAGCTTGGAGTTATTTGCAGTGATTGAGCTCCATATTGCATGAGCTTCATGGATAGCTGCATAGCCTGCAGTTAATTTTTCAGTGTGTGATCTTGTGGGAGAGTACCATGGTATTTTGGCATCTTGGTGATATGGAGGCTGGGTAAATGGATCTCCAGCAAATGGTTGTCTAGCAACTCCAACACCATTGCCCATAGCACAGTATATCCACCACTCAGTGTTGGCTGCATCCAACATGACTTTGGGAAGGTTGGAAGCATTGAGTCCAACTAGGGATGCTGCAAGATCATGTGCACTTGTATGCATGCGTAGAAGTTGCAATGGATACTGCAAGGATGCAGTAGGCAAGGTAAATTTAGCTTTGGCAGAATGATTGGATGGTTTCAAAAGCTGTGGCTTGGAGAACAACCTGTGACTTGGCAATCCACGCCAAAGTACCACTGCCTCATAAAATGCTGCATGAGCATCATCCTTCATTTTGCGGACCATTAGGCTCTCAGCATATGCATGGAGTGTATGAGCCAGACATGTTTGACTTTGAGGCCCTTTATAGTGTTGAAGGAGAACTCTTGCCACACTTGTGGCATGGTAAGAGATAGTGGAAATCTCTTCAGCCAGCAATTCAGAAGGAGTAAGTGCTGGTATGAGCTGCTTTAATGCAGTGATGAGTTTATGTCCCAAAGATCTGGATGGGATCTTTTTGGAGTTTATGCAGATGTCCCAAATCTTAGACAGTTCCTTTTGTGCAAGCCTTAGGTTGGCTATATGGACATTGTAACAGCATTACTCACTAATGCAGTTGCAAAATGTTTGGGGACTGTTGGTTGAAGAAGAATAGCCAGTGATTGAAGCAACCCAGGAAGCTTCCAAAAACCTTGTTCAGATTGTGATGCTCTCTCTATAATTAAATGCAATTACCGTTGGAGGAGAAGGAAGTTGAAAATCCAACCGGACTTTCTCTGACACATGAGACCGGATATCCAGAGCTAGTTTGCCCCACTTCAGTTCACCAAATGCAAAATACCCATGGAATTGTTCAAATAGATGTTCCTGAATTAGTGAAACAAAGAACCAGCAGTTGGCCTATTTCCAGGTCATAGCATCATGAGATGGTCATAGCAGGCACATACATGGATAATAGCACTCACTGGCCAAAGCATATAGGAGGAGAGCTCAGTGCACATTGTGTGAAAGAGTGGGCAAAGGCTATTAAGAGGGGGGTTGGACTTTGGGAATGTCATAGAATTCTCCAGGGTAGCTGTTATATTGACCAGAGCCAATTTCTCTGTTGCAAGGCTAGCCTAGAAGTACATTGTATCAGTTAATGTGTTAGATATGAAAGCATGGAATGCATGCCGTGTCTCTGGCAGGGGCTATGCCTCCCTTCAGCACAAATTGAAGCGGTGTAACATTATTATCCATCCGACGATCCATACGGAGGAAGACAGAGCCACACTTAAGCGGACCCGGCCATTCCATTTCTAGCTCCATAACAAGAAAGCGATGCAGGATTAGCCCCATTGTATACTCGCTGTATGCATCAACTTTAATGATAACGGCACCGGAAAGCGCAGGGTACTTGAGGATGAGTGCGTTGAACTCTGAGAGTGGTATGCTGTGATCGGAGTTGGCTAAACGGTGGGTTTGGGCTAGAACAAATGCATCAGCCAATATATCGAGTTATATGAAAAAATGGAGCACTTTTTCCAACCCAGTTAATCTTTACATGTCATAAGGGAGGAAGGTTCAAGGACCAAGTGGGCAGTCAGGTTTTTTTGACCTCCTAGACCGATGCTGAACTCACTTGAATTTGATCTAGCATGGCAGGGGAAACTGACGCAACGAGGATGCCATTTTGACGCTCTTGATTGTCCACATACAAATTAGGCTGAACATATTCCATTGTAGCCATCAAGGCGTCGGGGGAGGGCGCCGTGGTGTCGTATGCCTTTGTAGACTTGAAATTAGGATGTAGCGCGTGAGCTTGGATAGTTATCTCAGAGATAACTGTACTCCACCCACTTTGTGTTGAACCATTGTTTCACGCGCCATTTGAGGGTCGGCAAAGGAATCCTTTGATGTTTCGATTTGAGAGATGATGGGGACGCTTGATTTATGGTCAATGCTCTCTTGATGAGGTGGGTATTGTTGCGCCATGGCGATGAGGAGTCTGATCGGCGACAGCCGAGGGGTTCACGCGAGCTCCAGAGCCACTCTATACTTGCATCTTGTTCCACCACTCCGAGGCGTGCATTTGTTACTCAAGGGCCTGGGGGACACGTAGAAGGACGAGCACCTCAGGCAATCATTTAGTCAATCAAAATCATCAAATTCACAGATCAAGTGAAGTGGCTACACAGTAGATCATCAAGATAGCGAGAAAAATGAAAACATCAAATGAGCAATTGCTAACCACTAAAGGGCAGACAATAACATCATCATCTTTCATACGAGTACATGGCACGCACGTACATAAAAGGAGGAGAGTAGTCAAGACTTGAGCTTGAGAGGGGAGAATAAGATATGCGACGGCTGCGTGCGTGGTATATCAATGAGAGGAAACGAGACTCAACTCGCATAATAAAGAGAAAGAAAGTGGAAAGAATAAAGGATAGAAAGGGGAAAGAAACCAAGAAGGTCGGCCCTCGGGGAAAGGGGCCAGTTGTGGAGTGGGTACGAAGGGAGTTTAGCAGGTGACGCCCTTGAACGAGAACGTCGCCTTGCCGCTCGAATCGACGACTCCGTAGCCGGGGATATCACCGTCGTTCCACGTAGACCAGAACCAGCCGACACCGCCCTTACCAGCGATAGACTTCATGTCGCTGCAGTGGTCGTTCAGGACGTTCATCCAGCCTTCAGAGGACGAGGTGGAGGCGACGGCGTTCTTGGAGCCGGACTTCCACTCGGCGGTGTTACGGGGCCAACCTTGAAGAATGATCCGGATACGTCAGCGATGTGATAAGAGGAGAGATATGATGAGTGGGGAGGGAAAGAACGTACCAGTCTCGGTGAGGGTGATCTTCTTGCCGTTGGACTGCTGCGAGAACCACTTCAGGTCGGACTGCAGGCTGGGCCAGGCAGCACTGCCGGTGGTGGCAGAGCCAGACAGGAAGGGAAGCTCGTCTAATGAAGGAAGAATGATCATAATGAGCGCTTGGATCCCTGATGAGAAGGGGGTATATGGTAACGCACGAGCATGGACGTAGTCACCGAGGCTGAAGATCTGGCTCGAGACGCTGGAGCCGACCAGGCCGTAAGAGTAGCGGAGCTCGGAGATGCCGACCTGGACGCCCTTGGGTTCAGCGATAGCCTTGACCTCCCTATTCATAGTGAGCGCAGATGATAAGTTCACAGATCAAATGATCCGAGGCGGTAATAGGGAGCGGGACGTACTTGATCATGGGGATAAGGACGGATGAGGGGTTCACAGGCTGGTCCATCAACGGCTCAGTGCCCACATCAAACGAACGAATGACATAGGGAGCAAGCGGGTTATTCTTGATCGTCGCCTCCATATGCGCCTTGCGGGTCTTCCACGTCGTGTCCGAGGCGTCCCAGCCAAGCCAGAGAGTAGCGACGACACCCATGCCGTTTGCGTACGCAGCTTCGATCATTTTGTCGAGCATGTCGGCGGGCTCGCCGTCGCAGTTGCCGTACTGACGGACGTAGCGTGCGCCGTAAGTGTTGCGCATCTGCTTGAAGTCGGCGGTCATCTTGGCCTTGGACGGGCATGAGAAAAGCCTGTTAGAAAGAAAGCAAAAATGACAACAAGGGTTGAGGCGTCGGTTAGAGAAAAGGGTTTCTTCGGTTACAGGAGTACAGGGAAAGCGAGGGTCTGGATACATACGCATAGGTGAAACCGTAAAAGCCTGATAGAAGAAGGTGTTGTTAGGTCGATGATTTATGACATGACAGGCACCAAGACCTGCCAAGCGAAAGAAAAGAAAGGGAACCTCACCAGCCTTCTCGGTGTTCTGATCACACCACTATTGATCGAGTCCAGTGGTGGGAGTTCCAGAGGGAGGAGTGAATCCAGCCGAAGGGAAGCAGGACCTGTATGAAATTAAATACAAGCGCGTCGCCACAAGGTTGCGCCAAGAGTGGGGAATATGATCGAAAGAGGACGTGAATACCAAGAAATTGACAGCACGGTAAATGAACCGAAGTGAGAGAAACGTACGAAGGACAGTTGTTGAGCTGGGTGTTCCCCGCGGAAGTGGTCTGGGGAGCGGCAGAGGAGGCTGACGAGGCCGTCAGGGACGAAGTGGAGGTGGCCCTGGCCTTGCAGACTGTCATGAGGGACTTGTCGCTGCAACAAGCTCGCTTGGGGGAGGACGGCTCGATCAACTTGGCGGGGTGCGCTTCTGGACGTTGGCGATGTAGTGGTGACGGGCCTTCATCACTGCATCTGGGTGGTTCTCGGCTGGCGGGAGAGGCTTGGGCGAGGGGATCGGCAAGACCGAGGAGGCGAGGGTGGTCAGAGCGAGCAGAGCGCTCGCCCCGGTGTTGGAGAAGCACTTCATATTGCACGGGCAGAATTCGAGTGGATCCCAGAATCATACATCAGATTGCAACCCGTCGTTATCTTGTTGAGCAAGCGCGAGAAGACAGTGAGATAACGGGGCGAAAGGGTGCTTCAGCCAGTGAGTCTGGTTTGATCGGCTCAAAGTCACCCGCGGGCAGTTCCAAACGACCGCTTGGCAAGCAGCCAGGCTCTCAACATTGGCTACTCGCTCCTACAGGATGGAAGGGCGCATCTATTTTGGACAAAGAGGGAAGGACGTGGGTGATACGGTAGGTGAGCTGGGGCATGTGGGAAGTCCTGACCAGCTGCTGAGTTCTCACAAAACTCATGCGTCGGGATATCTGTCGACACCGAGGGCAACGCGCAAAGCGGGAGCCAGCACACCATAACAACTCTCTACAACTATCTGCACTTGGGGTGTCTGCTTGCAGCTCTGTCTCTCCCTCTTTCGTACCAAGAACATACCGTCAAATTTCCCACTGTACCGTTCTACACGGCTCCTATTATAAACAATCCACCCACAACAGTTATCCCCATCGTTCGAGATCTCCATTTTCAGACTGCTTTTAGGCAACGTTCGAGGAAATAGCACTGTCCCGGATGGATGGGTCACGTTCGCCATCGGGCCTCTCTAATTTTTTGCGACCGCCACTCCTGCGTCATCGAGGCTCCCAGTTATGACGAGCAACTGAAAACACGTCTCCACCCCTACGTATCAGGGATTTCTTGCTCCAATTTCGGCCTTCCGTGGTAGCAACGCTGTGAAGTGTACGTGTCTTGCCTATCTCTTTGTGCGTCATATCTCCGGTTCACACCAATGTTGATATGGAACTTGTGCGCTTGGCATATAAGTTAACATTTGCCATCACACCCACTGCGAGGGTTCTCACGTGGCTGTAATAATTTCTGCTAAGTGGATGATCGCAAGGTGAGCTCAGCTTGAGTGTTTCTGGACTATGTCATAGGCTCGTCACTCACTGCCTGCATTGGACTAGGCATATAAGTATCGTGCCTTTTCCGCTCTGTATACCCTCATCCCATTCTTCACCTCAACTACACCACACATATCCAACCTCCTACACTTTGCATCTTATCATCATGTCCGGCTTTGAGAACCACGACCGGTTTGGCACTCGCGGCGCCGCCGATTACAGCTCTGGACGAGGTATTCCACCCCGTCCTTATTTTCTGCTTCGCTCCTAACCCGTTACGGCCCTTTTAGTAGATGACACCAACATGGACATGAGCAACAGCAGTCGCACCGGTCGTGGAATGGGTATGAATGACGAGTTCGGGTACGCGCTTCCACTCAACGTGATGGCCTGTCTCTCTCTCCACTAACAGCTCCCCAACCCCCTTTCATCCCATCCTCAGTAACACCGATACCTTTGGCAGTGGCCAGAACCCTACCGCCGACGCCGAGTTCAACACCACCAACACCGGCACTGGCTTCAACAGCGGTGGCGGCACCGGTATGGGCACCGGCATGGGCATGGGTGTCGGCGGCGGCAACTTCAACGACAACAGCCGTAACTTCAACAACAACAACACTCGCGAGCCTACCTCTGGCGACTACGGCGGAGGCTTCGACGGCTCGAACGACCCTATGATGGATAACACCACTGGTTCCTCGATGGGTGCTGGTACGGGCGGCCGCCACAATGACGACTTTGGTAGCCACCCTGATGATGCGTTCGGCGCTGGTGGAGGTCGTGGAGCGCATGGACGTGGCGACAACTTCAATGCGGGCAACACTGGCATGCGCAACGAGTTTGACGACTCTACCCAGTCAGGCACTGGCAACTACGACAACGACAATTTCGACAATGAGAATCAAACGGGCCACAAGCCTACCATGGGCCAGAAGGTCAAAGGTACGTTGAATGTTTTACTGCTGCGTGATTCTATCCTCAACTCGTGTTTGTCTCGCTTTAGGCACAATGGACCAGATGGTCGGAAAGATGACTGGTAACCAGGCCAAGGTCGAGCAAGGTCGTGAGCTCAAGGTCTGTTTTCATTCTTTGCCTCGCCATGAACCGTTCATTGACGTCGCAACTTGTATCTTCACAGACTGGCACGTACTCGAATGCGTAATCGTGCTCTCCAACATCCTCCCAACCTCCAATTACATCCATCCACCCTGTATCATCGCTTGGACTCATTCATCATTCATCACAAGACATCAATTGAATGTATATGGATAGTAGTACCTGTATTTCATAATGACAACGGATTCCCTCCAGCCAAACACCTGGTATGACGGTAGTTGGGGATGATGTAACGGGGCTGGCACGGATGCACAGAGGAAACTCCGTGATGATGGGAACGGAATCCCGGAAGGGCTCAACAAACGTAATAAATAGAGAGAAAGATATGATTTGGAGGCTAGAAATACGAGGGGGAAAACCAAGGATACACCTGGTTGATTCAGTGAGGAAGGGAAACCCTCACGAACGGACTAATATACAGGAGTATGACGAGAGAGATGGGAAACTCAAAGAAAGTCAGCTGGCGGATAGCCAGGTGACAGAGAATGGAAATGCAGAAGAAGAACTACCTAAATCGGACTAATCAAATGAGACGGGTTGCGTCCTGCAACAGATGAACTACACTAGAATTCTTTGTGGTGTCTATGAAGTGATTGAGGTGGAAGTGGGTATTATCCTAGAGCAATGCAAGTAATTGTACTATCGTCCAACACCCTCTGGAGGTCTATTTCTATGGCGCCACAGATGGGTCGAGGCGTGGGCGAGTTCCGTCGATTGAGCTCAGGTTCCTGGGAGCCTGGCCCCAGGTTATGAGACCTGGAGAGCTCACAAATTAAGCTGAACAGCGTTCCTTCGGACAATCGGATTTCCGCTTCAACCCAGTACATGTTTCATCAGGAAACTTCCATATCTCACCCCGCAATACCAGTACTAGTAGCGATGCTGATTACCGCGAGCTTATAGCTAGTTATCTTGGCAAGTGCAACCCACAACGTTTTCCGTTGCACAAGAGAGCCAAGAGTGCTAGCCAAGAAAAGTGGAAGACGCAATTCACTAAGAGCGAGGCTTGAGACGAGCAGCGCACTACAGAATATTATTCCCGGCGGTCTATGATTTGCATGCGGGCGAGATGATTAGGCTCCTTTGCACTAACACGCATATTCATTGACGATCGCTGCCTGGAAACCAATAGCTCTTGATGCTTGGCGCATATAGCGGAGAAAGCCATTGAGCACTTGAATGCAGCCTATGGCAGATATAGCGTCTCATAAGTCAATGTGTAATATATTGTACGCTTCATGATATATATAGTGTCTTTTCCGTCATATATAATTGTTTTTCCTCATAAATATATGATGGATGGGCCGAGGATAGGCATCTCTGCAACAGCCCCATTAGCGTGCAGGCTGCCAAATGGGGCCTGCTCGCCGCCTATTCACTTGGCGCAGGGCTCATTATATTGAATCACTTGGTCTCACGGCTCCGTCACTGTGGCTCACGGTGCAGATCACTGCCGTTCGCGTCCTCAATGGCATTCATGAGTGCGGCCGTCGTTCTCTGCCCTCGATCCGTCGATTTTTCCACCTTTTGCCCAATCACTCAATCCCACCCGGTGAACTTGGGCGGGTTTTCCTGTTTTTCTTATCCCATCAATTGCTTCTTGTCCTTCCCATGCCATCCTAGCCTAGCTCAATCACAGGCACTAGTCCTTATTGCAGATGCGCTCCAGCCATTTTTAGTAGCTGTACTTAAGATTTATACCCTGGACCTTCATCATTGTGCTTTACATTCATAAAGGGAATATAGTTTTTTGTCTTTGTGCTAGGTACTCTCGTCTTATATGCGGGATGGAGGGGTAAAAACGGACAAATCGAGGGGTAGAGAACAACGGCCGCTCTCATGAATGCCATTGAGGACGCAAACGGCAGTGATCTGCACCGTGAGCCACAGTGACGGAGCCGTGAGACCAAGTGATTCAATATAATGAGCCCTGCGCCAAGTGAATAGGCGGCGAGCAGGCCCCATCTGGCAGCATGCACGCTAATGGGGTTGTTGCGGAGATACCTATCCTCGGCCCATCCATCATATATTTATGAGGAAAAACAATTATATATGACGGAAAAGACACTATATATATTGTGAAGCGTACAATATATTACACATTGACTTATGAAACGCTATATTTGCCATATATAATATCGTGAAGCGTACAATATATTTCAAGTGATTACATATTGATTTATGAGACACTAGGTTTGCCATACAAAGCGGCTCTTCTGTATGCTGAAGTTTTCAACAAAACTTCATCATCATATGTTCCACCATACAAATTTGTTCATAGCGGAGAGATGTAATTAGGCCGTGTTCTGATGCTTGGAATGAAATCTCATTCCCATGGAATGGTTTTGAAAGCATTCCAAAAATATTTCCACGAACCCATTCCCGACGTTTCCATTCCCAATTGATTTGGCGAGCTCGAATGCATTCAAAGAGCAATTGATTACGTAAGAATCAGGGAATGGAATCGATCATTCCACCTTGTTTGCGAACACCGAGTCATCAAGTCCAAGGGAATGAAACCAAACCATTCCCAGTGGGAATGGCGGGAACAAAATTTGAATGGGGGAATGGTGGGAATGAAATTTGAATGGGGGAATGGTGGGAATGAAATTTCATTCCACGTATCAGAACACGGCCTTAAGGTTGTAATTTTGTGCGGCACACCAAAAGTGAAAAATTGATGGAGAATTATGACATCCTTAACGGACACAATGAGTCAAGAGGGAGATCCAGACGCAAGATATAGGTTACTCATATGGGTACACTAGTTGCAGGCACAAATTCAATGTTGGCCTCAAGTGGCTGAGAGGCAGGTACTCAGTTGGGGACTTGGTGCTTGCTGCTGCTACTGATGCATGCCATTCTGCAGCAGCAGATATGGGTTCCACATCTGTTGCAATAACTGCAACCAGTCTGAGCTTGCTACTAACTGGATTTATCTGCAATTATTGCTCATGTGCTTGGATCACTGTAGAGGCCACACAGCCTCAGAAGATTGATATCCTGGGCAAAAATACCTTCAAGAAACCCTTGATTGATACTAAGTATCTCAAGGGTATTTGACCCTCAGATATAGTAATGTATAAAATGTCAGTATTTGAAAAAATATGTTAACAAGTGTTTGAGCCCTGGATACACTAATGTATAGTCAGAGTACTTTTATATAGTATTTTTTTGAAGGATACAGATGTGTATAATGACTAGGATACCATGAACAGGAATTCAGTTTTACAGTATCCCAGTCATTAGGGGGTTTCATCATAGGATAAAGTGCATTGTAAACTTTTCCTAGACTTTTTGTAAACTCTTGTCTATTCAGTCCCTGAGGGGTTTTTGGTCTACAAAAAGTTAACACCAGCTTTAGACTGAACTTAGAGCCCTGGAGCTCTAAGTTGGGTGCAAAGAAAAACCTAAACATGGCCAGTTTGAGAAAAAGTTTGGAAAAGTTTTAGAGAAAGTTTACACCAAGTTTAGAAAAAGTTTACAGGCTGCTTTATGCTATCCTGAAACCCCCTATTAAACACATCTGTATCTTTGGAAAAAATAATCTTTTAAAATTGTCTGACTATAGATTAGTGTATCCAGGGCTCAGAAACTTGTCAACATGTTTTTGCAAATACTGTCATTATACATTACTATATCCAAGGGTCAAATACCCTTGAGATACTTAGTATCAATCAAGGGTTTCTTGATAGTATTTTTGCCTAGGATAGCAATCTTTCCAGGCTGTGCCAATGCCGTGATGTCCTGTCATGTAACTAACTGCATGCTGTGGTACCTGGACATTCCTCAAACCCAACTTCTAGACAAGTAGACCATTATCTTGCACTCTCCAATGGACCCTTTGCATGTCAAGTGTTTTCAAGAGCTTTGTCAAGCCATTAATCTCACTGAAAACTGCTGGGCCACTCTCCTCTCCACCTTGGCTTTCACTACATGCAGGTCAGTGTGCCCATATTCCCATACATAGTATCTCTCCTACTCAGCTTGAAGCTGCACTTGAAGAGGCCTTATTGTTTGTTGGGTTCACACTCATGCATCACATGTGGCATGATCACCATACATTTACTGCTCCAGCAACTGAAATTGACAGACTTCTCCTGACCCAAGTGCCCAAGACCTTGGTTTTTGGCACTCTAGCCTCCCTGTTCTTGGCCATAGCACTTGCCAAAGCTAATGTGTTGCATCTGCATTGACTAGTGATGCTAAGGTTTGGTTCAGTCTGGTTCTGACCACAATTTTTCTGAACCTGAACCTGAACCATTTGATGGGTTTGGTTCAGTTTGGTTCAGGTTCCCACCGGCTGGGTTCAGGTTTGGTTTGGTCTGGCTCAAGGTTTGAACCAGTTCAGAAGACGTGGGTGTGTACCAAGGCAATCTTGATATGTGAAATCACTCCTCAATGTGTTTTAGACAAATAGAGTGAGGGCAATATTCTATGTTATGTTTCCTGTGCCATTAATCATTCTCTCTGGCAACTCTTTCTGGCAGCGTGACAAGGAGCAAGCAATACACGGCCTGGAAAGATTGATATCCTAGGCAAAAATACCTTCAAGAAACCCTTAATTGATACTAATTATCTCAAGGGTATTTGACCCTTGGATACAGTAATGTATAGTCAGAGTATTTTTGGAGAGTTTTTTTTTCAAGGATACAGATGTGTTTAATGACTAGGATACTGTAAAACTGAATTCCTGTTCATGGTATCCCAGCCATTACACACATCTGTATCCTTGA